>JACCIC010000016.1:3090000-3387500 GCA_018907035.1 Sycobia sp. Sy_11 | reverse complement strand
TAGATCATCTAGATCAAAGACCTGAGTTGTCGTATTTTTGGTTAAGGTTTTGAATTAGGATCATCTCGATTCCGAATACGAGTTACGTTCTTTATTGTTATAAATTAGAATTCTGAAGGTCCCCAGTCCGTTATGTCCAGTCCACATGTTAAACATCAACATATAATACAATTAAACATGAACAAATCCTATCCCACTCGAGTTATAATAATTGAAAATAGTCTTTTAACAATTCAAGAGCTTCTAGCCACCAAACATCCCAATAACGTTCTATTGATTCAATTAAATCAACTCTTTTCGCAATGCCTTCGCATCTCTCTTTATTTAATATTGGTATCATATTGCTGTAACGCGCTAACCATAAAATTTACTCGATTGTAGCAAAAACTTTACGGACTCTTAGAGAAATAACAAGCAAATGAAAAAAGTAACAAGTCCTTTCACTCTTTCGCAATGCTTACCCTTCCTGGAATCCTGGAATTTCCAAGAGAGGAAAAGTCGACGCGGTCCAAACTACTCCCCTACAGACAGACACTGCGCGTGTCCGTTCGCGACGGCGGCGCATAACTAAAACGGTCTATCGGCATCATGCATATATATATATATATATATATATATATATATATATATATATATGTATGTATACCCATCCAGGAACGAATCCGTAATCCCGGGCACGTATAACGGCGCCCACCGCGCGCTCGCGCGCGGCCTTGCCAGCAGCTTTTATCGCCGTAGATCCGCGCACGCGGGCGCGTGCGCGACTCACCTATATATACATATAATATAACATAATATATATATATATATATATATATATATATATATATGAGCGCGCGCCGCGCATCAGTATTCGAGCCCGCGTACCTGGACGAGCGGGGCCGCCGCCGCCACCGGAGTCTCTCTCTCGCGTGCCAGCTGCCAAGTGCGCATGTATGTACGTATGCATATGTATGTATGTATATGTATGCTCATAACCTGCCTCGCTGTCACCTGCGCATACGTGCGCACGCGTCGCGATTTCGCGCCGGGGAATTGCTGCCGGCTGAAAGTAAGAGGGCGGCGGTAGGGTAGGGAGGAGGGAGGGGAGGCGGGAGAATCGACAGCGGCTCGGTCGAGTTTATGGCGCGAGTGCGCGCGGGTTATTCCGAATTTCGCGAATGTTACGTCGGTTATAATTATGAATAATATACCGCAAATCTCGCGTAAATGGCGCGAAAGCCGAAGGTGTAAGTGCGCCGTCCTGCCTCTGCCAACCCCGGGCCAATGCCCCATCCCACCCCCCGCCCGCCGTTCGTTTCGCGTTCTTATTAGAGAGACTGCCGTTTGTGTAAATTCATCAATGCGCGATTGCCTTGCGGCGCACCTGGCCCGTTCTCGCGTCTCAATAAAGCATCCGGCCTGTACCGTTAAACGAACAAGAGCGCTCGTTTATATACGCGTCGGCATATTACGAGCAGCCCAAGTGGCTCGTTTGTCATTCCGAGGGCCATTGCGCGAAAATAATGCGGTATTGACTTAGCCGATCGTCGATTATCATATTGGCGATGCGCGCGCGCACGTGTGTGGGTTAATGGTTGAAATAATTTATAATATATATATATAATCGATTCTGATGATAATGGATGTGTCGAATTCAAGGCAGACGAAGCCAATGATTATATTCTTAATTACTAGTGCCTAATTGTGCATTAATCTTACTTTTATTTAGATGACTATTGATCATTTCCGAGAATGATGTCATGGTATGAATTGTGAGCTTTTAACTTTATACTATATTGTAATGATATTAAAATTGTCTAGTAAATAATTCTTTTAGAGTTGTTGATAACAGCCATTATAAAAACTATTCGAAACTCTGCACAAGTATAAAAATATATTATATACTTTACCGTAGAATAGTTAATTTCGTTTATGTTAATAAATTCTATTTTGTAAACATTTTCACAAATCTCAAGATATACAGCTAGAATAGAGCTTCGCGATACATTCGCAATTTGATAGATATTGATCGAAACCCACAGTATCAATGTTCTTAAGTGAATGGATAATTAATGATCTTTATATTGGTCTCTTGTCATATTTCTCAGTGATTTCATTGTCTCCGTTAGACAAGCCCTTCATGGAAAACGTCAGGAAAGCTAGTATGGTTGGCATTGGTTAAACGTTAATTCCAGACAAGTTTTATTCCATCGTTTTAATATTTTTGAAATGTTTTCAGAATATTGGGCCCACCAATCCCAAAAATTTCTGTATGCATTGACTATTCAGACACAATAACCCACAAAATCCAGAAGAATGTAAGGCGGAATATTAAGCTCATTAAGTCTTAGAAGTTTGGTCCATGCATATGTTCTTCAACAATATCCTCTAATATATGAAATCTTATAAATCTTCATTACTTTACTACATACTCAGAGTACATATACAGAATTTGCTACATAAACAGACATTTTAGAAGTAAATAAATTATTATAAAATTACGTAACTAAATTATTCCGCCATGTGATAGACGACGGAAATTCTGCGGTAACGACAAAGATACGAAAAACCGTAGAGGATGGCGAAGAAACTCAAGTTCTGCGGTCTCTAACAGAATGTTAACGTTGATATATCGACGAGATAATGTATTCCAGATATATGACCGTAGATCCCAGTAAAGCAAACGTATTTGGTACATGTTGAACATACTGTGTTATCTGTCATTAAAATGATTCTATCTAGAATATTTTACACATTTTGGAGTATCAATTACAAAAATGGTAGAGGAAATTACTGTCATTATATATCTATATATGTATACACGGTTAGAAGTAAACGTGGAAGTTCATTTTTGAAAATGATCATTATCCAGTGCAGAGATTGTATTTATATCCAAATTAATTGCGCTTCCGGCATAAGCCAAGTACAGACATAAGCTAACTAACAGTCTCGCGTTTTTTTCATGTAAACCATGAACGTAATTTCGAATCGTCGAATATTTATTGAAATGTCTCCGCAACGCGTTCGACAATTCGTTGATAAATTAATTAAAACGTTGTTACTTAATGCTATGTATGTACTGGATCAGTTGTAGAGCCATACCTGTCTATAAATTATTAAAGGCTTTACAAACCCATCGTCATGAAAAAAAAAAATCCGATACAATATGAGAACATATTGATTAATTTGAAGCCATTGAAAGGCACTTGAAATCTTTTCAAATTGGTTCAAATGGCGTTGAGATAATGTCTAATAAATCGAAAGTATTCAAAATAGTGAGATGCTACATTATGCATGGTGTTAAAATGTAGTTTAAGAAATTGAATATATCCATGCGAAATCCAACGACAAATGTATGTCATTGTACCCTTCAAGAAAGTAGCCGATAATTATTGAGACTTTCGTCGTTGCCTTGGCAATGCCTCGTTCTTCGCCTAGGAGACGAGAGACAGCGCGCCGTTTTACCTATAATTCTCTAAATCACCCGGCGAATCGCCGCTGCACGAAAAGAAAGAAAAAAAAACATTAACAACGCGACGCGGATTCCCCAACGGTTTCCGCGTATTTTCGCCTCTACACGCCATTGGTGAATAAATCGTTAGGTTCGCCGATAGGCGCGCTCGGCAGCGGTTGCCTATATTTGTGACGCTCCTCGTACGTCTAATCCGTGGGCGGAGGAGGCCCGGCCGTCGCCGAGCGGCGAAAGAAACGCGAGCACGGACGAGATTGCCCCTGCTGCGGAAATGGTCGATGGAGATTGGGTATAGCAATCTGTCTATAATAATCTGCTTCGTCGAATTCTGCGTTTCTTCGCGTATATATATATATATATATATATATATATATATATATATATATATATTTCCCCCGTTCAAATTCAACTGTTGTTCTGGCGCAAGCGCGCACGACAGTTTGATGCACTGATTCGTTCTCTGTATACGCGCACTGTTAAAAGAAAAAGAAAACATTTTTCAACGACAAAAATCACAAAAATTTCCAATTTTCGACGATGAAAATTTAATTTACGGAAAGGATTATTCATTTTCAGTGAAATACTATTGAATCTTTATGTAAAATGACAAAGAATATTTATAAACAATTTTATTTCATTTCCTGAAGGTCGCATCAAGTTTTGCAAAATGTGCAAAAAAAAAGAAATAATTTACTATTCTTGATTATTCTTCAATTATTGGCGGTAGTCCCTCCATTTCTATTAAATTTATTTGCAAAATAAATAATATAATTTTCTTTTTTATTACTTTTTTTTATTATTATTGAAACTTTATACTGTGTTCATATCAAAAACTTTCACGAGAATTTCACAAAAATTTGTTCTATAGAGAATACATATACTACGTGTATGGTGGGACTGGGCACTCCCGGAAGTGCTAAAACATTTCCTTGGTTAGTGCCCACCAATTCAGATTTCGTAAGTACAACATATAGGAATGCATAATCTATCTTCATATAGGGTGCGCGTATAAGTTAAATAAAAATTATGAACTCATTCAAATTTTACAATTTATGTAAGAATTGCGAACAAATAATAAATGATAGGTAAGCTTTGGTGGATTTTTTCAATTTAAATTACGATTATTAAATTTCGGTGTATTGTTAATGAATTTTTTTTCTCTCAAACCAACATGAACATTTCAGTCTAGATTATTGAATTTCCGTGTACTGCAAATAAAATTATTTTTTTTTTCAATTCACATTGAATTGACAATGAAATTTCAGTTTTGATTATGGAATTCAATAGATTTTTCAATTTTCAGTGGTTCAATTAAATAAATTACAGTGACAGGAATAAGCAAAGTTTCAGTCTATTTTGATGAAATTTCAGTCGGTCAATTTGAACAGTACTCAAAAACACACACACAAACACACGCCTGTATATATATATATATATATATATATATATATATATATATATATATATATATATATATAAATACCAAGAAAAAATCGCGGCGCACGGATCGAGTCAAAAGAAGAGACATATATATATATATATATATATATATATATATATATATAACACGCAGCCGATAGCCGCGGCGCGCGCAACCGAACGCGGCGGCAGCTGCGATAGCGGGCTATACAGTAATTGCAGGTAGCCCGCATCCCTCTCCTCCCCCCCCACCGCCGCTACCCTCCTTGGTCGCTTGCAACTCGCATTTTTTTCGGACGATCTCTTAGAGTTTGCAACCTTTCTGGGAGGGGGGGAGGGGCGAAGGAGGAGGAGGAGGAGGAGGCGGAGAAAAGGCAGCAGCATCGGAGGCCGTCGCTCATCCTTTTTTCCCCGTATTTTCGATTGTCGGTTGCGATGCGGTTCGGTCGCTGCGCGCGAACGCAATAGGCCGCGACGGAGCGCGCGGCGGCCGGCCCGGCTAAACGAAAGGATAAAAATTAAATCCTTGAACGGGGGAGACGGGCGCGAGCTCGCGCGCGTGCCGAGCGCGTGCGGGCGTCGTTGTGCTCGGAATACGGAATAAAGTGTATATATATATATATATATATATATATATATATATATATATATATATATATACTGATATTCTGAGACGGCTTGGCGGTTTGATGCGCGATTCGATGTTGCGCGGGGCGTTTATTGCGGACTGTACATGTTTATAACCTCCATGAGTAATTTAGATTTAGAATAAAGCGACACCCTCTTACGTAAGATGAAAGTGATCCTCCGTTCAAAATCTAGCAAATATTTGTTTAGCAAACAAAATTATAGAAAAGTTAATTTTTCTATTTCTCGCAACCTATAATTAATGTACGAAGTTCGAGAATCTTCATTTTGATAATTTTGATCAGAATTGTTTGCGTGTTTTTGGGGGCTGACAAGATCATTTTATAGATCGAGCTAATAAATGTTTCTGTTGAAAATCACATAGGGATGTAAACGTTAAATAACTAAACATTTTAGCTAATCAAGTCATTAGTATTATTAGTTTATAATTTCAAATTAATTGTCAAGTGATACAGTGTTCAGTAAGTTTTATAAAAATATAATGAAAATTTTATAATATGATTATACTTCCACATGATTGGACAAATCTGCTTAAAACTGTTCATCAACACAGAATATATACAAATTAAAATGGTATGATTTACTAAATTTCCTATAGTTTAATGATTACATTCCTTAAAGCAGCCCGTTTTGTTCTGAATTCGTAAAAATATCAATTTGCAGCCTCTTAAAAGACTGATGGAAAAGTTTTGATATTTTATATTGTACTATTATATGTATAATTATATATTACAGTATATGTAGTATCAAGAATGATATTATAATTATGATTTGAACGGAAATTTCATCAGAAATAAGATTTTCTATATTATCACAAGGCTTAGCCGACGAGCTATTTCATGCAATTTCGATCAACAATGGGAGATAATAGGTGGCTCTGCCCCTCAGCTGATAAGAACTGTTTAGTCCGATATGTTTACCTGATTATCCTGGAGTATTCTGTTTTTTTTTGTTCATTTATACCATCATCAAAAAATATAGAGTAAAAATCCTCGCCCCCCCTACTCCATTTCCATGCCTCCAGGATTCAAAATAATACAAAATGCTTTTGGATATAAAAAAAATACATACAGCTTTTCCCATAAAAATTCTTTATATAACCAAGCCCCCATTTCCAACCACGTCACTTCCGATAATTATAATTATTATCGATACATTGACCCAACTCTTGGACTATAACCCTCCCGGAACTGTAATCTCCATGCGTACCGTCTATGCATGCATCCGAAATCCATGTATATATATATCCATGCACATAACAAGAGGAGATAATACCTCGTCATTATGCGCGACCAGCAGTATTTCTGATTCAATCGGAAAAGCCCCCCTCCCCCGTAACCCCTTTGTCGCTGTTCGGCGTATACCGCAAGCTCGGTACTCCCGGAAGACATTGTAGTCACCTCCGACGCTAATAGTCCATTAATGGCACAATGGCAGAGTCTTAGTTCCGTGCACAATAACGGGTGGTTGTGGGGGGGGGGGTGCATAAGCCCGCACCAGGACTTTCCCGTATTTTCAGCTATTCTGAAATCCTGGCTCTTAATAGGGCAGAAATTATTTGCGTTAAGCTCCGCATTCATTAGCCCAGTTTGAACCCCCCCGGGGTTCGGGACCTGCAGAGAAGAACACCGAACTGCAACGATTTAGCCAGCAACAAAAAAGAAGAATAATTTGAAATACCTTATTATGACTACGTAATTATGTCGCGGCTCGTGTACAAATGTTTCGCGTTCGGCTTCAATAAAGGTATTATATATATATATATATATATATATATATATATATATATATATATATATATATAATATCGTACTCGCTCACACCGCTATTTCCGGAAGCACAATGGGCGCAATAACCAGCGTCCGGGAAATTTCGAAAGATTCCTTTTTTTTCTATATTTAACCCAGTTATACGACATTTTTCCGACATTTCCTTTAATGCTCAGCCGCATTTATGGATTCGAATGGCTCTATATTATCGTCCATTATTGTATATATATATATATATATATATATATATATATATATATATATATATATATATATACATTCAGATCAGTGAGGGTTTCTTCCACAGCTATATATTATACACACATTCCTTTTTTCCCCTTCCCGACGTCTCTCTCCACTTCCTTCCTCGTCAACTTCTTTTACATAGGCATTTATATATATATATATATATATATATATATATATATATATATATATATATATATATATGCGGCACACGACCCGCCGGGAGACTCCTCTCGTTTTCTCCGATAAATACGCCTTTAATTGACCGCCGATGTCGTCGGCTCGCCTCTTTTTGCGGCTCGGCTGTCTCTAATCCAACCGGACGTCGACGGCCGGCGCGTCTCTATTATTCCGAGCGCGCGCTCTCGCGCGGGTCGCCTCTCCGTTGCGATGCGATACGACGCGCGCCCGGGCGCGCACGCCCCTCGGCGCATCCCGGAGAATTATTTACGAGGAGCGCCCGCCGAAAAGGGGGCGGCCGACGGCTGCAGCGGCGCGCGCGAGACCCTCCCCCTCCCTTTTTTTTTCACGATCCTGCCCGGATACTCGTACCGTTAGAGGGATCGTTTTCGCGGCCGATCGAGGTAAATGGGACTCTCGGCGGGACTCGGAGGTTTTTTTTTCGCGTGGGTGTTTCGGGGGGGGGGGAGGGATTATTAGGGAGCCGATGGATTTAATTGCGATTTTCGTTATGACGACGGGGAGGGATTTAATTATTATTTAAGCGAAGAATCGAGGTATGCCCCGTTTGTTTGTTACATATTTTGCGAGAGGATTAAGGAAGCAAAAAAATAAATTATTGTTATTTTAGGGATTTTTAAAAGAGGCTGGGACAATAATGTCTTGGCGAATATTTTTTTGGCGGTCATCAAGATTTAAAAACTAAGACTCATTTTTTGGAACCTTGACTTATAATTGTAATTAAATCTTCTTTTTTCGTCAAAATTGCTGCAAACTTTCATTTTTTTTTTGTTTGTTCTCCCTTTTCTATGAAGAGTACATTATTAAAGCATCATTTTCATTGAAAACTTATTGCTCATGATTTTTTTGGATGGACTGTCGATGTAAAATTGGACTCAATCGAGAAAAATGTGCTCTGCTTTAAATAATATGCTGTGTAAAAAGTAAATTATTTCACATTTTCTTTGTCTCACCTTTTGATTAATTTAAATTTACACAACAGCACAGTTCTAAAACAATTCATTAAACATTGATTAAAGAGCGTTATGAAAATTTCATGATTAAAAATTTTTTTGTTATTTTTTGTGAGGTTTCGTGTAAAAAATGTGGAATCAAGAAAATTTTCAATAATTCCATATTTATATTTCCATATTTGTTATTTCAAGCGTATGAAGTAATTTTTGCTCGATCGGTAAAAATATATTCCGATCGCCCTCCAGAAAATCAAAAATGAAAATCATCCGTTAATGGTCGACAATTTCGAATGTTATGAATTACAGATCTCTCGAAAATGCGACGTGAAAGTAATGGGAAAAACGAAAGAATAAGCCGAATCAACATTGCATTATTCATTGGCCGATACACTGAAAGCTTTATTTATACTCCCAAATAATCCTATCAGCTCGCATCCCATGCTAATCTCGATTGAACATTTTGTTAAGTGTATTATATAAATATCTGCAAAATAGAAGTACAGTCTTTCGCAAATTTCAAAGATAAACACACGCGCACACATACACATATAGCCATTCGCGCGCGGGCACGGATTCGCACTAAGACGAAAAAACTCAACTAACAGAAAAATTTAAGGATATATATATATGTGTGTGTGTGTGTGTGTGTGTGTGTGTGTGTGTGTGTGTGTGTGTGTGTTTTATCGCAGTCTACACCTGTAAATCGTAAAACTTCATCTTATCGGTACAGGGTCGACGAGGGAAAAAACAGCCCACCGTATTTTCTTTATTTGATGTTGGCGGGTCTCCACGAGGCCGCGAAAGTATATATATATATATATATATATATATATATATATATATATATATATATATATATTGTATATACGTGTATAAACGAATTTTTGTTTACCCCAAAAATCTCTCAATGTAGGTCAATATGCGGTCCATATTATTCGAACGGTCTACCGACCTAACGTTCGCCGACATCGTAATAGACTCGAACAAATGTTTGAGCAAACAAGGACCACTATCACTTGCTAATTAAGGGTTCGCCACCGCGACGCCACGCGTTATCTGCTGAGGGTGCCAGCAAACACATACGCATGCGCGCACAGAGATTGTGCACGACCGTTAACGCGATCGTTCACGGTTACACGGATCGGCAAATAGTTTATGTTATACGTAGATCGGCAAAAACGAAGCGAAGAAGTATTCATTAAAGAAGCTTAGAGGTTGGCGCTGCGCGCCAGTAAAGAGCTTCGCTTTGAAAACGAAATATCGACGCTCGCGAGAGAAATTTTGTATATGCTCGCGTTATCAGTAGGAGGACCGCGGATCGTAAATTCCTAGCGGATCTGTTGTGTTCGTTCCTTGCCTCAATTCCAAATCTACATACAGGATGTATAACAATAGCCGTTGGTTCAAGGGTATAGCTATACGGATATGTTATTTTACGTAACGAAATCTAATTAACGTGAATATGAGGATAAACTTAATGAAGAAATATTACGTAGGTAGCGTAATTTACGTGGCCGCCTTGTACGCTTTCGACGATCGAATTGGTTGCCCCTGTTCACCGGCAAGGCTCCTTCGGACGCGCCGGATTAATCCGACCAGTTCGTCTAACTAACTCCAACGTTTCCGTGTACTCGAAGGCAGAACATTCGACTATCGCGGGATATCGTCGCGTATTATTTTCAGCTCCCCCCCCCTCCCCCCGATTACGGATAAATAATTATTATTTCATCGGGACAGGGTGAACAGTTCTTGGACGCGCGCTTATCGCCTCTGCAGCGTCGGGAGGGTAGAAGACGAGGGAACAGCAAGACGTTGAGTACTCGACGCGTGCATCGATCCACACACGCTCGCGCGTGCACACACACACACACACACACACACACACACCACACACGCACACACGCACACACACACACACACACACACACACACACACACACACACAGAGACGCGCGCACGCGCGTGCTCGCGTGCGTCTTGCATGTTCGTGGAATGTACACTTAATAATAATCAATGTCGACGATTAGTGAAAGGTCGGGCGACGTTGAAGTGCAAATAGACCCCCACCTTCGTCTTCATGTACACACGATGTAGGGAGCGTCAGAGGGAGAGAGAGAGAGAGAGAGAGAGAGAGAGAGGAATATCCGATCGTCTTCTTCATGATTTGACTCAACCTTAAACATAAAGCTGTTCAAACAGCTGTTCGATCATCTTACTATCTCTCTCTGTCTCCCTCCCTCCCTCCCTCGTTTCATTTGCCCCCTAGCTTCTCTCGGCTCTTCGACAATGCATCGCCTCGCTATTTTCTCGTATGCATTGGAGTATATTATGTAAAGTAAAATCGCTTCAAAATCGATAAAAAGTACACGACGCTTCAACGGTTCGCGCGAATCGCACGTACGGCGAACACAGCTTGCACACATTATGTGGATATTAAATCATTATCGTCTTGGGCGCGTTCGAATCCAAAACGTCCCAGTCCCAAAAGTTAAAACGTATAATGATGTCGCGATTGGCCCTCTACACGTCCCCCCCCCCACCCCTCGCATATACACAAGGGAGGCATCGGCGGACACCCCGAAGATCGCCAACCGAAAAGATCAGCAACGTCCCGGCGTCTCGTGAAATTTGGCCAGCGTTATATATATATACAAATATCTAGAGAGAGAGAGAGAGAGAGAGAGAGAGAATGCGAAAAAGAGAGAGACGGGCAGAGAGAAAGAACGAACCGCGCCCCTCTCTCAGTCAACCTCTGCCTCTCTCTCTCTCTCTCTCGCGCGCGCGCGCGCGCGCTGCCAGTAAATTTTCAAGCGAGCGTGTTCTCCACCTGCCGCTCCGCGCCGGAGAAAGATACATAAAGATATACGAACGGACGAATGAACCAGCGAACGAACGAACGCGCGGGGCGCACCGGCGTACGAGTGGAAGCGGGTAAAAAGGCACGGAGAGCGAGAGCGCGAGACAGGGAGAGAGAGAGAGAGAGAGAGAGAGAGAGAGAGAGGGATGAGATGTTGATGGTGAAAAAAAATTTCGTCCGCTCCATACTAATTACGCGGAATTTCTGGACGAAATTTTCGGCTCGATTTGACACATTCCCGTGGTGGAAGGTGGAATCGGTGGAAGGGGCGGGAGGGGGGGGGAGAAAAGGAGGCAAGATAGGGCTTCGCATATAACCGACGAGGTGGAACTCTTGCAGTTCTTGTAAGCCGCCGCTGCTGCGCTTTGTCCACGTTTAATCGAGAGCGAGAGCGTAACGTACAATTAGTTTACGCGGGGAAATTTTTTTCAGACACACGCGTATAATAGTCGGCTATGCGAACTGGGCACTTTCGGTAGGACACGATCGCGAAGTATACGCGCGCGACTCGCATCGGCGAAGATCGATTGACCAATGAGGGACACATTGTTCGTTATCGCTAATCAGTGGTCATAAGCATTCGCGTACGGTATATGCCTCGGTTGCGACGGGTACGTTCGGTCGTGCGTCGACGCCGGTGGATCGCGACCCCGACGCGAGGTGTACACGTGCGAGGTAAAAGTGAAAATGAGAATTGAGGAGGGAAATTCAGTCCAGAGCTGGCAGATCGGACTCGAGCTTCATCTACTGTTTTACAGTTTTCACGACATTTAAGCGTGTAACTTTTATTTTTCTCTTTCCAGTAGCAATATTTACATTCTAATTTTAGTCGTTATACATGTTTGTTTGATTGCCTGCTCGAAATGTTTGTTAATTCTCGTAGATTCTAAATTTTCATTGATCGAGCAGCTCTAGCATCTCGGAGCATCTAAATGTTTCGAGCTATACGGGGCATAAATATACTAGCGCCTCGAAAATTAGCCGAATCAAAATCTGTTTCCAATGATGAATATATAAAATTTACATCGACCTTAAAAAATAAGAAACATATCGCTGGTCCCTGAAATTCACGGTTCTCTAATTTGTGCGCCCACGCATTTACTTCAGGAACAGGTAAATATTCATACATGCACGTCGCTATCCTATCCTTTCTAGATCTCTCTCTCTCTCTCTCTCTCTCTCTCTCTCTCTCTCTCTCCCTCTCTGTCTGACAGTCGCGTGGCTTCATCCCAAAACCTACACAAGCGCACATATACAGCGCCCGCATGCATATATATATGTATATATCTCGCGCCAGATAAGAGATGCGCCGGCGGGATAAGGGGCGCTCAATTCCGCGCCTCGCGCCCCGCGTTTTGAAATTTAATGCGCGCGCGCGCCCGGTGCGGTGGCGCCCCCGGAGACCCGCAGCGCCACTTTAAGATGAATCCGCGAGATATTCGTATACGCGCGCTCGGGCGGTCTGCGTCGGCATATACATATATATACATACAAAGTGATCTCAGAATTCTAAAGGGGCGCAAGGTGGCTTTTCCCCGGCGGCCCTCGCCCCTGGAATCCTTCTATATACATATATTAAGGCGCTCCGCGGCTCCGGGGGTCGGGCCACGAATAAGGAATGAGGGCCACTTTATTTATACGCGGCCATTACCCAAATTATAAATGCGTAAATTCGTATCGGGAGGTGGAGATAAAGGCCCCGGCGGAGATCTACGCGGGAGATGCGGCGGATTGGGGGTTTTTTTCATTCTTTCTGTTGGCATCTTTCTCTTTGACAAACGCGCGGGGCTCTTATATTTGTCACCGGAGGAAGGCTTTATACAACGTATGCGCGTATAGATTAATTAATCCCTTTCTTCTCTCTGGAACATACAAATTTACAGATTTTAATCTAATTTATTGTATATATATATATATGTGTGTGTGTGTGTGTGTGTGTTTATTACACATTTGGAAAGAGTATAATATATTTATGTAAAAATTCTCTTCTTTCTCGTATGTCAAATTAAAAACTGAATTTTATTTACTAGGTGATTCCTAATTATAATTTCAAATTTTTCTAACAAACAAGCGCATCTTTAGCGTATGTACACAGTAGTAGCGATAATGAGCATATGAAGTTTCTTAATGGAACTCGTGATAGTTTTGTGCCTTTGCTCGGTGAGATAAATTTTTTTTTCACATTTTACGAAGTTTGAGATTTTATTAAAAAACCTTAGTTTTTAAGTACATACTTCAAAAACAATATCAGCTGACTATTAACATCGAAGATATTTGATTGAGAAAAGGACATAATTAAATTCAATCATCTATAGTTTTAATAATTCAGATTAGGTAAAATTCTTTAAAATTCTGTAAAATCCTTTGCTGAGCAAAACTGCGCACTTACTGTAATAAAAAGAATGTAATCAAAGTGTGATTGGCAATTGTCACACTATTTTGATTGATAAGTAAAGTAGCCGCTGCTGTTCAGTCTGATTCCAATAAAATTCCTTCTTCAATTTGTCCAAATTTTTCGATTAATTAAGAATCTAAGCGAAGAATAAAGTATGAGCAGCTGAAAAGGGATATAGGGGGAAAAGCCCCCCAACCTGAGGTTAGGACACAGCCTTCCTCCCATCTACGAAAATGAAAAATACGACCCTTTCATTTTCATCAATATTAATAAGTACTAAAAGCATCAATAACAAATACAAGTTTGAAGTGGTCAAATTTTATAGAGAAGGATAATATACTATTTTACACTTCTTATGTTGTGTACGCTATAAAGAAACACGAACATTTCATAATATGGTCCTTCTCCAACTGATTTGTAAAGTGTTCTAAAGGATGGGTTAGCCGAAATGATCAGTGTTTAATTGCATATTGCAAGCATTCTTACAGCACAGACGAATTAGTTTTTCAACGACAGCTTAATTATACAATAATTAAATGCAAGAAACTTACGGTTGTTACCTTACTGGATGTTTAAAAAAAAAATTTCTCTATTCATGACGCAGGCCGTATAATAGTAAAACTTACTTTTGGCGCTTCCCATTTTTTTATCGCCAACGCCGCTCGTTGAAAAGTAATCTACAATAATCGCGCGAAAAATCAGTCCCTTTCGCTCGTCTCTCAGCCGAATTTATTTTTTCAACTCGCGACCGTCCGGTAAAACCTTTATCCCCTTTGCGCATTAAAATATCGTAATTATATTTCGACTTCCAGCGGCAAAAAACGAAAATTAGCCCCGCATTAAAGTATCGATAATAATTCGATAAAAAAATCGAGCGTGAGGGGGTGGGGAGGGGGCTGGGGCAGAGGGAGAGAAACAAGCACTACTCCTCGCAGCCGGAGGAAAGTAAGAAAAAGGACCGCTCGCGTTCTGCATACACGCATCTGCGAAAATTTTAATAATTTCGTTAAGCCCGAAGGGCGAGGGTGACGCGCGTACGCGCGCTCGCGCGTGACAAGCCTTTAATCACGCGTACAAGGCACTAAAGCAACATCGGAGAAAGAGCCCCCTTGCACGCGCGCGCGCGCGCGCGCGCGCTCGCTCCCTCAACCCCCTCTCTGCCTCTTTCACTCTCTCGCTTTCGCTCTCCGTGCTCGTCCTCCCCTTCCAATTACGCGGCGGCGCGGTTACGCAAGACGACGACGGAGGCGACGAGGCGACGACGACGACGACGACGCGGGGCTCCGCTGAGTATACGCACATACGGTTGCATAATCCAGGGCGTCGTTAACCGTCATTATATATATATATATATACAGACTACATAGCGCATAATCATCATTATCATCGCTCCCCAAAAATTGTCCGGCGGCGAAGTTCGGCGCGAGCGCGCGCGCGCGCGCGCATCCTCCGAAATTAGTCTCCGATCGATGCGTCAGCGGCCCGCGATCGCCGGCGATAGCGACCCGTCCCCGGCTCCCCTCCTCCTCCTCCTCCTCCTCCTCAGTTGACGTCCGTCGCGTCCTTCCTTCCCCTCCCCCCCCAACCTTACCACGATGCTCTGCGTGGCTGCTTCCCTCTTCTCGTGTTTTTTCATCTTCTTCTTTTTCTTCGGTTTGTTTTTTTTTTTTGTATTCTTTTCTTTTTTCTCTTCTTCTCGTGTATGTTCAAGTGGCAAGAGAAGAAGCAGAGGGGTTTGGAGAGGCTTCCTATGGCGGGCGCGGGCACGGGTACGCGCACGGGCGCTCCTGATATATATATATATAAGATCGCAGGTGACAAGTCCGGTGGTCCCTCCACTGTTGCAGGGTGCGCGCACGCGCCGATCGGTCGTTCCCAGTCGTATTGCGCCCCGCGATGATCTCGTGCGCGTGTTTACGTGTGGGCGTTTCACTTTCTCTCTCTCTCTCTCTCTCTCTCTCTCTCTCACTCTCTCTTTCTCTCTCTTCGCAGCTCTTCTACATTTTGTAAGCATATATCGATACCTATAAGCAAACACGTATAATATAGTCTAATCGAATCTCGTATCAAACTATATGTATATATAGAGGAGAGCGATGTATATTAGGAGAGGGATTTCGATGAGTTTTTGAATTTTTTCTTTTTTTTTACTAACTTTACTCATATTTTTTCTTTTTTTTTACGCATTTAATGTATTATAAATTTGGACGACGACATCGTCCTTTCAACGGCCTGGATTAGACGCCCATGGATGGGGTTTTCGTTTTGGGGATCGTTTGATTATACATCCTATATGCATATGCGTAGAGCTCGTGAATGATCGATTCGCCTTGCGAGCGCGCGGGGACCGAGGATGCGCCGGGCTCTGTCGGTTTAATGAACCGGCGATGCTTGATAAATAGATATGGGTATGTGTGTGTTTATGTGCGTGTATAGAGGGATTGATGCATATTTATATAGATGTATGGAAGATTGATATGCGAGGCCGATTGGAATAGTTAAATTAGCCGATACAGATGGAGCAACGATGATTTCTTTATAATACGCCGCATTAATCAAGCGATGCTCCGCTTCTAACTGCGGTCGCTTATAGCAATCAGCTTCCTAATTCCCTTTTTCTGCTTGCCCCTCCCCCGCTTTCGCCCTCGTTCCGTACTTCCTTTTCTCTTACTTACATATTCGTTCTCTTCGTTTTGATTTTTTTCTTCTTCGTACACTACATATGCACATGTCGGTTTCATCTCTTTCACTCTTTCTCTCTCTCTCTCTCTCTCTCTCTCTCTCTCTCTCTCTCTCTCTCTCCCTCTCTCCCTCTTAAACCCTCCACTTATTTTTCGCGTTACGATCCCAACCGTGCGGTGGTGGCGCTCCGAAAGTTGCGCTTAACCAATGTCGGACCTCTCAAAAAACGCGCGCGCGTGCTCTTTGCGCGTTGACGCATTACGCATACATATATATATATATATATATATATATATATATATATATATATATGGGCCCCAGTTCATTTGGAAACACGAGAGCCCGAAACGGGTGTATGTGCGTGCACACGCTCCAGGAAGGTATACGATATTATATGCATATATATATATATATATATATATATATATATATATATATATATATATATATATATATATATATATATAGCGAGAGAAGAAGTCGAAGAAGTCATACAGGGCGAGCGAATACATAATAAAAATACCAACCAAAAGCCTGGGCGTTGTGGTGCAGTGTGTCTGAGGAAAACGAGAGTTTTGCAGACGTGACCGCGATTCTGGAGCGAAGTTTTTCATTTGTTCTCGCGTAGATTTCTTTTTTTGTGTCTGTTTTTTTTTTGTCTAATTTTTGACAAACGTAGAGTAAATTAAAATGCTGCATATCATTTTCTGTATCTTTTCATATTAAACGACTCGCCTTCGCCTTAACTTCTAACGCTCAGTCGATTTTTTATTCGTTTAATTTTCTATACCTTCTTTATATTAAAAAAAATGAAGAAAAAAAAACGAATATATAAAATATCCATTCAAAGAAGCCATAAAGCAAAACTCCAGTCTATATGAATGATCCTCCGCGTTAAGCTCGCACGATTCTCCCTCTTTCTTTCTCTCTCCCTCTCTCTCTCTCTCTCTCTCTCTCTCTCTCTCTCTCTCTCTCTCTCTCTATCTCTCTGTCTACATGTATAGGATCCCGATTAAATTTCCCGAAAATCCGTCAGCTCCCATTATTTTTCGGAAGAAGAAAAAACGCCTGCGACGAGGCCTCTGATCCCCGGTCCCTCATACATAATATTATACATAATAACAACAGGAACGGCAAGAAGAAAAAGGAACTTTTCATCTTCGACTCCGAAATTCGTGCGCCCGCGCGCGCGCATAAAAGCGCCCGCGCCGAGCATCCCGCGGTGTATTATAAGCGCGCGCATTCACTCTCGGCACGCGAAAGAGGGTGGGGGGAGGTTTAAGGTCGAGGGGGAGTCCCCGCGTGTCCACGCGAAGGAAGGGGGAGGGGAGGAGGCCACGGAGAAAAATGGAATGATACAGAGATGAGGGGAGGGAGAAGGTATACACGCACGCAGTCGCACGCGTACACGCACACACACACACATACACACACCTATGTATATAGATCTGTTGGATCGAGGTCGAGGACGGCAGAGGGACGCGCGCGATGCGATGAGATGCGATGCGATGCGACGGGACGCGCGGGTGTAGTGGGCGCATAGAAATCATACAGAGAAATGGGGGGAACTTTATAGAAGATGAGGGCCCCCGAAGAGTACTGTGCTATACGGCACCGCGTATATGGGTGTGTGCGCGCTGCCTAGCTACGTAACCCGAACATATATATATATATATATATATATATATATATATATATATATATATATATATATATGCATATGTATATATAAATTTGAATGTGTGAGGGGTATATAAGGTCCCGAGGGAGAGGTACATCATCTCATCGGTGCCAGGAGAGTGGCGAGGGGGGACACGATACACGCGCAGGGGGACGCGTGGCGCACCCGGCGCTGCGCACTTATGAGCGTGTATATATATATATATATATATATATATATATATATATATATTATGTGCGCAGCTGCCACGCGCCGCGACTTGGGATACAAGTGTGCGCCTGTGTGTGTGCATGTGTGCGCACCGGTGCACGCGAGGGCAAACTGATATATTATATATATATATATATATATATATATATATATATATACCTAAAAGAACGAGAAGAGCGAGAGTAGTATATGTATATAATATATACATATACCAATAAGTCGCGAGAGTACCGATAAAATGACGCGTTACAGTGGCGCGCTTTTCCTCGGTCGCCTTCAAATCCGTTCAGAAGTGTCGTTACTTTCTTTATTTCTGTCCCGATGTAGGGCCCGTATTATCTTATGTACCAGCAGGCGGACGATCGAGGACAAGATCTGATGGCATATATATATAAAATATGTCTGCCGCCACCGGCGGGTGTGGAAGCTTTAAAGGTAAACTTTGTACGAGTAGCTTTCGAGTCCCCGACTATAATTATATGGGCTATACGGAAGGAAAAATTCTTGCAGCTCGAAAATAAGTTCGAAAGTATCTATATCTTGTTTTAAGAGGAGATAATCAAGTTAGTTAATCGCCGACGAAGTTTGTCACGTATAAGCGATAACGACTCCTCGATAAATTTGAAAAATTTCCGGCCTAAATGTTTGAATTTATTGTTTGTCTGTTTTAATATCTTTTTTTTTTCTAGTCAGTGCAATTGGTATCGACTAGTCATCTTATCGCTTTAAATCAAACGTTTTTAAAAAATATACTAGATTACAATTACGTATTTTAACAATTACTAAATCATCGTCGCAATCGTTAAGACGTCTTCGTAATTCAAAATAGAATGTAATAACTTTTGCAGATGCAGTTGTAAGCTTAGACTCGTCATATACCATTCGATAAAAGCAATTTGGATAAAGAAACAAAATTTGCATATCTAATTAGAACCATTGTGGGTTAATCATTGGTAAAGAATAACGGAGAGCGAGAGAAATTCTGAAAACCACTCCAACGATTAAATAGTCAATTGTTTGAAATTTTTGCAATCATATTAAATTAATCAAAAATCACGCATAACCCATTTTAATTCGTTGATTGAAGCATGGAATTAATTGAAAATACAGATAAATTATTTGAACTAACTCAATATTTCGACATTTTCCTGGTAAAAAAATATCATAAAATATTTGAAACCACTTGAAATCATTCAAAAATATCAATTAAAAAGAAAATTTTTTAAAACGAATTCAAATCTATGCAATTGATCGTTGCAAAAATCCATATGGAATGATGTGTGAAATAGTTTGAAATCCCTTGGCACAGAGTATGAAATACTATAAGATAAAATTATTTGAATAATCCAAAATCGTATTGACATATTGTGTGGTCAATTGAGCTCGTCTGTAATGGAATCACGCGCAATTCAACAATATTCGAAGGTAATCGAAACACAATGTCGAAATTATTATATTAGAAAATTGCGAATTCATTCGAATCTCGACGAGTCAATGCAACACTGCCATGTTATGTTTTCTTTTGTTTTTCCTCGTAATTCCATTTTTTCCTAACTTGATCTTTTGCGTTACTTTTCACGCATTGCTCCAGTATTTCCGCATAGGGATTAAAAATATTATTCCGACTAATTTGGCCTCAATGAGCATGAAAATAATAAACTGTACGCTCTAAGCTATATGGATCATTTCAAAATAACGAGAGATGAGATATGTAGAAATTTGAGCTAGACCTGTGTACAACCGCAAAAAAATCCCGCACAAATCGATCTATATTTTAAGCGAGACTAAATAGTGCATAATATACCTTCGAACTTCTCAAATCGATTACAGACCCCTGTCTATAGCATACACGCACACACACACAGAGGAGGGATCTGGGTATCAGGCCGACACGCAAGACTCTATAACCCGGCCATCCTTTTCCTCGCCGCCGGTCACGGATTTTGCGTGCGCGCGGTGCGCCGACTCCCCCCCCCCCCCACGCGCCCTTAAACGAGCCATTTATACGGATATTCTAATATCTTCATTTTCGTTGGCTCGTCTCGGCGGGGCCCGCACAAGAATCGACGCGGCCCCGACGATTTAACATAATGCCCCAGCAAATGTCGCTCTAAGCAAACAAGCTAATCAATATATATATATATTCGCTGCACGCAGATCCATCGGTTATATGGCTAGAGAAAGAGAAAGAGAAAGGACGCAAAAAAGGAGGATTGGGGGTTGGGGTGAATAAGGACGTCCACTAATTCTCTCGAAATCCTTTACCACCTAGCCTACACAGGCTTCTTTCTTCCTTCCCTCCATCCTCCCCCTTCGACTTCTGGGATGCTCCGAACTATCGTCCGTATGGTATATATAGGATATATATTATGTGTCTGTGTCTGTGCGCGAACATATGCAAAATGCGAAGTTAGACCAACGCTACCTGGTGTATTTACACGCGTTAATGGTATATATATATATATATACGTCTGCGTCCGCGTGCGCGCGGATCTTTAGCGGGACGTCGAGAGCATTAATAAAGACTTCTCTTTCTCCCTCCCTCCACCGGCCACTTCCCTGTTCCCTCCTCTTTTTACTATCCGTTTCGGATTTTTATGTTAAGTGGCCGCGCGTGGTTTTTTGGGACGGGCGGGGGTTTATACCGGCGGGAGCGAGCGAGCGCGCACGCGCCGCGGCGCACCGTTCGTGGAACTCCGGGGAATCAATTTGACGTCTTACTCTAATTAAGGTTTTAGCATAATAGAAAGAGAGGGAGAGAGAGGCCGCTGTTGCTTTCCTTCGTTTTGCGGACCCGCCACGAACGCACCAATTATATATATATATATATATATATATATATACACACATATATATATATATATATATACACACCACATATATATATATATATATATATGGTAGCGCGGCGAAATCGCGCGTATGCAAAAGCGGGAGACGGCGAGCTGAGACAGTGAACGAAAGAGAGGGGGGGGGGAGGCCGTAAGGCCAATCGGTGCTAATTACCAAAACGGTAGGATAATTTTTTTTTATTGCCCGCTACTCATTCAGAAACCTCCGCCGCGCCGGCCGCGGCGTTTGTCGGATCCCGGCTCGGGGTCGCTCCGTTAGAAGCTACGAGCCGGGCGGCAGCGGCCCGGCCGCGACCATAACAATAATTTTTCGGGCGAAGTCCGGGAGGCCCGGGCGCGCTATATACATATATATATTTGCATTTTCGCACGGAAGCCGAGAGCGCGGACTTTGCAAATTGCCCTGGGCAAATTCTGAGCGAGCGAAAAGAAGATGTATTAATGTGTGTATAGAATTTGAAGAGTCGATGGATATAGATATATGTATGTATATATCTATGAAACTTTCTTATTTCTAAATTATTATTCATAATAGCCGTATTCAATCGGTCATAATATTTGGACTTTTGAACAAACATTCTTTGTTTCGAAAATACTGTACTCGTATATTGAAAAAAACAAAATTTCTATTAGACCTTGTTTCTTTGAATAAATTAAATTTTTTTTTATAAAGCTGTTAATAAGTTATATTGATTTACAAATTTTTCTCATCGGCTATATGGTGAGTTTTATTCACAAGTCCTTTTTGCAAATAAAGTAATGCTTTTAATGATAACTTTTGCATTCTATATATATACACACACACATACACACACACACACACACACACACACACACACACACACACATATATATATTTTAATCAATTTTTTACTGGAAATTATTTTATATTATAATGAAAAAATTCGCTACTTGGATATTTTTTGCAACCAATTTTTTAATACGAATTCAGTTGAACTTCGTGTTTTAACACGAATAAATATTTAAAATTTGAAATGATCTCGAATTCATTTCAACTTATTTGATACTTTGTTATACAAAAAATCGAAATACGTCAAAAAATTTGAAATCAGCAGTCATTTAGATTCAAATTTTTTTTCTTCAAACAACTAGTTTCTTCTTTGTATTGTTAACTTTTATTTGGCCATTGTTATGTCCCAAATAGTATTTCTTAAAAAATACATACATTACGGATAAGAAGAAAATAGCTTCCGTAAGCCCGTCTTTATAATTCTATGCGTCTATTATATATATATATATATATATATATATATATATATATATATATATTTATTTATTTATTTATTTATATACACATTAATCATTTATAGTAGGTATACCCATGAGTAAATATATATTTCAGGTTATTTTGCATTGAACTTTCATCCCTTTTTCACATTCGCTTGTACAATCTAAACATCAAAATCTTTCAGGATTGGACATAATGATTTTCTCTATCATTTCCTACGTATAGGTTCAAATTGACTTCGAAACGCAATTAAAAGAGCATGGAAATGAACGCTTCTATATTTATTGCTTTATTCATTAAGTTTGAATTTAGAAAAACTGCTCGTTACGTTAATCTTTATCTTACAAATATTTCTTTTCTTTTTTATGTTATTTAACGTCGCTCTATTTATGATTCCAAATACCGGTGCTAATCAGCGACGGAGGTCTACAATGCGTTCGTAACCGAAAATTTTTAAATATTGTACGTTGATGACATTTCAAAGGACGGCGATTTAAATTCACAAATGTCCGACAATTATATTTTTTTCGACGTAAAATTGTTACCCAATATTTCGAAGCAATGCGATGATGAGTTATAGATGAAAATTAATCCACGCACATATAATATATTAACAATGCTTTATTCAAATATATTCTTCTCATACGTTAGACATTTTCCTCATTCAAGTTGAAAACCTGTCAAACATTAATGGACACGTATCTATATATAGGTGTAGTGTGCCCGCAACAACAATGACATGTACTTCCGCAGAATTTCCCGTCAAGCCAATCTTTAATCTTGAATACGTTCATCGTTTATCGACGAGGCGGCGTAAAATTATTCACTGGCCCATTGCGTCGAGTAGCATAGGACCGATATATCTATATTTGTATAATATACGATTTATAAAATGACATATACTCGAGGGATCGAGGGTCGCGATTTTCCGCCCTTCCCCGCTATCTGCATTAAGCCGATCTCGCGACGTTGCCCGCACAATGGATTACGCGCGCGCGCGTCGACGCGACTGAATATAGATCCGAATCTACATATGTATATATATATCTATAAATCGCTGCCGATCCTCCACATATTATATATATACATACGTATACATATATAACGGTTCGTTCGCCAGTTTCCGATTACCGCATCCAGACATCCCCATCGGCGTAGCGGGCGACGGTGCGCGTCCTTCCAGGAAAAACTACAGGAACCCGCCCCCGTCCCCCCTCGTGGAAGTATCTATCATCCTCCGTGAAAAATCGCCTCGAAATAGCTTTTTATTTGTACAATGTATCGGTAGGATATCGCATACAGTGTATATATATATATATATATGTGTGTGTGTGTGTGTGTGTGTATACACAGTAGACACGTATATGTACACATCGGCGAAACAGACGCCGCGACGCCGCGCGCCGATTTTATCTCCTGTCCGGATCGCCGAACTTTCACCGCCGCCGTCTCGAACGACGGGGCCGACGAAACAAATTTTTTCGGGGGTTCAGGGAGGGAGGAAGGGACATTCTTGTACATGGCATTTGATACTTCCCCCTTCCACGGTGTTCTGCGCCTACCCAAGACCCTAACGTATAAATATGTATATGTATATATATATATATATATATATATATATATATGCGTGTCTTAGATTTGTAAAATTGTATTTTTCGCACTCGTCCGTATAACGTTATAATGTATACCTTCGCGCCGAAACGAGAGGAACGAAGAATTTAGGAGTTATGCCAAGTTTTGCGCAGCTGCCGCATTAGACACGCGTGCGCACGACAAACAAATAGATATATTCTATATATATATATATATATATATATATATATATATATATATATATATATAACACGCAATGTGCTGAATATAATTTCGCGGACTAACAACCTAATAAACCGCCCGCGGCGCTGCTATCCCCGCCGCGCCCCACCTCGGCCACTTTCCCGATTAATTAATCACTTAGCAATTATCTCGGGAAGGAATCTCTCGCGAGCAACGACGACGAGCGCGGCGTATCTCCCCGTCTCTCGTGTGTCTCATTAGTCGAAATAGTCCCGCGTTAAAAAAGGACGAGGCAACAGGAGGAAGACGATGAAAAAAAAAACGCAACGACACGAACGCCAGAAAAAAAAATAAACCGACGACGAATAAAGGTATAAATATATATATATATATATATATATATATATATATATATATATATACATATATATACATAAGTAAAAAACTTCTCCGCGTATGATACGCGCGCGGCGAGCGGATACACACCGCCGGCGCGTGTCCCGCGCGGGCGCGCGCGTGCAAATCTCCGAAATCCACGCGATGCCACGCGCGGCTCGCGACGACACGCACCCGACGACGATCGAGAGTCCCCGCGTCTCGTCTGCCGCGCGCGCGCGCGCGCTCGCAAAAACCGGTTGTCGCCCGACGGGAGCGCGCGCCGTCGTCCTCCTCCCCTCCCCCCTCCCCTCCCCCGCCATCCTCCGTGAAAGGTACAGCGTAAAAAAATCGGCTCGGTCTCCTGTTTGTACGCGCCCCTCTCGCCCCTGGGCCCCACCGCCGCCGCCACGACCACCACCCACCCCGACGTAAGATTTTTGCCGAAGATCTCCACCGATGTATTGTCGATGGATCGTAACTGCTATTATGTGTAATATATAGGAACGATCTGTGCGCTATGAACCTCTTGCATTTCCTATATATATACACTCGCGGGTGACTCGCGATTCACCTTAAAAATGTGTCTATATATATATATACGAAACAGAAAGAGACGGAGGAGAGAAAGAGCAAGAGTAACGAGGCCGAACGAGGCAGCCCATCGCTCCAGGAGCAAAAAGCTCGCGCGATCCTCTCGCCGTGTTGGAAGCATCGAAAAGACACTCCGGACTCGCGCTCTTTTCTTTCGATTTTTATGTTTCTTTCTTCTTTTTTTTTCTTTTGCTTTTTCGTCAAAATGCTCCGGATACCGAGGGATCCGGCGCGAGGATACTTGGCTGCGAGCGAAGGGGGAGGAGGGGAGGATTAATTGGCCCCGATGCGCTCGATCGAAGCGCAATAATTAGGGCGTGAGCGTGCACGAGCGCGCGCGCGCGCCGATCGTCGCGGCACGGGCCGATCTACCGACGCCCGGCCGATTATTATTGGCGTTTTGGTCGTACTCGTATTTACCAAAGTGCTGTGTCCCCTCCCCGCCTCCCGCCCTCTCTCTCGTTAAGGCTATAGTCTCTTTTTTGCGTGCCCCCGCCGCGAATCCTTTTATAAACCGCCGCGGACCGCGCCGCCGTGTCAACGTTTTGATCGGATTCGAAAGGGATTATAACACTGATTTCTGGATTTTAATTACACACACACACACGCGCACACACACACAACATACACGCATATATTGTAAGCCTGTGACATTTATGGCACGCACGTCAAAATTCATATTCCGTGCGTTAATACATCGAATTCCAGTTGCGATTGTTGTTGTTGGCGGTTGGTTTTATAAGACGCGCCAAAACCAAGCAGAAAAACTGTTAGTTCTTTTAAATTTAATTTTTTGCTGGTAAATAATTGGTATAATCATTTAATGAGATCAGAAATATTGCTTTTCAATGTCAGTTGCTGACATTGTATCGGGTTTTAAATCAACTCGGAATGACATTTACCTCCCGAACGGAATATAATCAATATTTTGTCAGAGCCTAAAAGCTGCTTCAAATTTTTTCTTCTTTTTTGTAAAAGTAGTACATTATTTTGCTTACATACGTAAGGCGACAATCACAAAGTAATATATTTTTTTTGTAAGGTTTTTTTACTGTTTTATACTATCAGAAAATGAATTTCATAGTAATGATAGTTTAAATTAAATTTTCTCATCCCTTTTTACACTTTTCATATATCCCTTCGGATATGAAATATCTATGAGACTTTATCGAGAAAATACATTCAATTGTTCTCATGTCCGTGTGTCTAAGTCTAAAAACGTACGGGGATTCTGCTTAATTTTTTTATTAAACACACTAATTTTATGATCCCAGGAATACGTATAAATAAAGCAAATCTGTTATAAAAACATCAGCATTATGTAAATATTACAAAGAGGTCCGAGAGGTAAACGTATGTGATAGTCGATAATAATCAAGCAATGTCTGACAATGTAGAAATTGATAAGAATGAAATTATTTTTAACTGCATTAAATACCGATGATAATATTAATATAACAAAATATTTTTCATCTATAATCGAGATTAACTCAGACAAAAATTTAACTTCATACAGCTGGATTTTATGACGAAATTTTTCAATAAGATAAATCTACAATTCTTCGTTTTTGCAATAACAACGAACAAACTCTGCTCGATTAAAGCAACTTCATTTTCAAAATTAGAATAACATTTCTTTTAAAATACCGACAGAAGAATTTTGCATGTACAAGATCTCCTCATACTGTATAAGAGAAAATCGATTTCATAATCCTCCTAATATCGTGTGTATTTCAGTCCATTCTTATTATCGTTACAGCATTATATTATATAAAAAAATTCTTTTTGCTTCGGCAGATACGTTATAATTCGCCAGATAATACCGATAGCTATATCAGTAATTGGCGAAATTCCCCTCCAATTTCAATTTAAAAGGGAATAAAAAGAAATGCTATACACACGCATAAATTCCAAACTCTCACTGCCCTTCAGGGCTGCGATACCGGCAAAGGTATCCCCTCCGCGTCGGTTCCGCGAATCCTCGCGTCACTCTTACTTTTCCTTCCCTCCTCCCTTTTCCTCTCTTCTCACTCACTCTCTCTCTCTCTCTCTCTCTCTCTCTCTCTCTCTCATTCTCTCTCCCTTTCTATCTCGTCCCGGGCGCCCGTCTCGTATGTTCGCCTCGCCAAAAAACCGCTCTTGAAAAATAAGAGCACGCGAATCCCTCCCCCGTCCCTCCTTGCGTAGTATCCCATATCCACGCCGGGCGCGCGCGCGCGCGCCGCGACTTTATAAGTTTATCTCAAGGTGAAGGAACCGCACGAGAGCGAGCGCGACGACGAAGACGACAACGACGACGGCGGCGTTGCGCATCGAGAGCAGGAAGGAAAAGGAGGGAGAGGGAGGCGCTCGCCGGGTGGGAGTTATAGGGGCTACCTGGCGCGTGGCGCGTCCCCGGCGCGCGCGGGCAGTGAGAGCGAAAAGAGGGAGAGAGAGAGGGAGAGAGAGAGAGAGAGAGAAACAGGAGTCAGAGAGGGAGTCGCCTCGTCGCGTTGCTGGAAGGTTGGACCCTCATCTTTTTGGAGGATATAACGCGGCGTGTGCCACTGATGCAGGAAAAAAATTTATATATTATACGGCTCATACGGGCGCGTGTTTATATATATATATATATATATATATATATATATATATATATATATATAAACCGAGGCTATCACTGCGCGTTGTCCTTAGACCTTTTTTTTCCATCCGGGCTTCTTTATAATTTTAACCGAGCCATCTCACCCCCCCCCCTCCTCGCGGCTCTCGCTGTATTCTTTTTTCTTCGTTCGATTGCGCGTATGCATAATAATTCGGGACCGGCCCGGCCGTGGATGGTATTTTAAATAACGAGCAGCGTCGTGCCTTAATGAGGATAAGCGACGCGAACCATTGATAAGGGGCCCCGGCCGAGCGCCGAGCGCGCGACGATCGGCCCCCAAAAGTTTTCAGCGTTCGCGCCATAAAAGACGGAATCAGCAACCTGTCTGGGAATTTTTGAAAATACCGCAGGATGTATATATATATACTCGTGTGTGCGTATGTATATAGCGTGGTCAATTTTAATCGAGATGCGTTCAAATATCGAATCGATAAGTATATATTGATGTTAGGGGGGAATGACCCTAATGAAAGTTGTACGATTGAAGGGGGCTTAACTCATCCTGATGTCAACCTGAGATATTTAACCTCGGATCTGATTTTCAAGATTAATTAAGATTAACTTGTTTTTTTAATCAGAACCCCGGCTTTTTATGATCGTAGATTCAGACAGTTCGGTGCATGCATATACGCCTTATGGATCAAAACATTTGTAAAAACAATTTCAATTTTCAGCCGGTTTCTCAAGAACTCCTGATTTTCCACTTTTATTTTCAGACGTTTATTGGGAATTCGACGCATACCTATGATGGTCTTGACCCACAACATGGATATATTCATGACTTGTTTTTATGTTTCCAGGCTTTCTGAAGCCAGGGTCAAATATAGTTATTCTTATTTTCAAAAGTGAAAGTTAATCTGTAAACCATATCGAAAACATATGTTTTAAGATATAGAATAAGATTGAAAATAGCTGACCCGCTTCCAATTATATAATATATGTAAATTAAAAAGCAAAGCATACTTTCAAATCCGGTAAATAATTTTATATTAACTGGCAAGCAATGCTGCGACACAAATTTACTCTTCCATGTGCCGCAATAGAGATATTCAGAGGAAAATCGTGTAAAAAATCGAGAGATAAAGAAACACGCGCCTGCAACTGGATATGTGATATTAATATATTAATGAAAAAAGATATTCTATAATAATGAGCAAAAATACTTATTGATACCATTAACCGTCGTTATAACTGGCAATATATAATCACCAGTTTGTTGCTTCTTGCGATAATATGATAACGAGGAAGTATAATATCATTTTATGCAATATCATTTTTTTTAATAATAAATTTGCGTAACAGTTCTTCTGAAAATTATAGAATTTATGCGTATGAATTTCTTTTGAATATAATATACTTGTATCTAATGAAGATAAGAATGATGTTTACAAGGCTCGTGGCTTTGTTCGAAATGACTCACGTTGACAATTAAGCTACGGCTTCTTAATTTTTTTACCTGAAACCAGACTCTTTTAAATCCGAAAAGTCATGACGTCGTTTTCTAATAAGTTTGGCAGTGCAAACCCACAGTGTCTATTTATTGTAAGTCGTCCAATCGAACATGCTCTGCAGAAAAAAAATTTGTGAATGAATTATGTAGTACTTTCGAACTCAGTAAAAATAGCGAATACAAATATGGAAAATATCATATATATCAGAAGGGCTGATACTGTGTATAATACACAAGATACGTAAGACATTTAACGACGAAAAGGATCGGCCATTTGATTATACGATATATATGCTTTATCTACAGAAAAAGTGCTGTTACCTAAATATGTAAAAAATTACTGGGCTTAATGAGTCACATAACGTATATTTTAATACATAATCTTATCATTACCATTCATATTACGCTTTCAGCGTATGGACTTTATTTTTTACAATTATAATAACTGTACAAAGATCTCGGTACAAACAATCATTAGTTGATTTAAATTTTTATTACATCGAACATCATATCGTGATTCTGTTCGGTACTCCAGTTATTCGAACAATTTTCGTACGAGGCCAGTCGAACTTCATCTCAACATTTTTGATCACGATCAACGAGAAAGGGAAAGAGGAGCTGAATTTAAGATCTGCATTAGATATTATACATTAGATTAGTCGTCATCAGAAGATGTTTTCGAGAATGTTAATATACTTCATTACATTATGTATGGTATCCTTTCAAGATTCTTCAGGAAGGTAAATCCTATTATTCTACTGCAATGAATGGCAGATAATGGCCATTATTTCATTAATTATAAAATCATCATGTATTAAAATAATGGAAATAAATTTCAATCCTTGAAGTAACTAAACAGTATTGTGCACTTCAACTTTTACTTAGTCCAATACTTAATGAAAAGTAGATATATATTAGTAATATTATTCATTAAGTAAATTACTTTAATTCTAAAGTCTCTATAATATAAAAAATACCGAAAATAAAACTAATTATTCATCTACAAATTATTCAATTTTTTTTTCATCTATATATATTATTGTATCCTATCATACACATAAAAATCTATCGATTCAGTACATATAAAACTAAAATAATAATGAGGAATTAGGAGACGTAAATTATGGATTTCCTAAAAAAGTAAAATTATTGGACACAAGAAATAACACATCCACTTTCACAGGATCGCAATTCTAGCATATGCTACATTTTTATTAAAAATAATAAAATTTTTTAAATATTTTATTAGGTTAACAAAATTTAATCACTGTTCATATAAATCCGCGTCTGATTCAACATAGATGTATTCAAATAATATTTCACATTGTACATTGTTTCTCTGCTTATTCAATTTATGTGAAAAGAATTATTATTATTATAGTTATTTAACGTCGCTCTGTTTCTGCTTCATAATACTAGTGCTAATCAGTGACGGAGGTCTACATTGTTTTTATACACAAAGCACATGCAAATTTTTAAAAGCAACCTTTGTGTCAATCGGTCGAGACCGGCCCTTGAATTCGGATCACCAAATTCCTAGTCCTTTGCTCTAGCAGATCGGATCTTCGCTGGTCCGTTCATGTTCTAATAGACATTTTCATTTTAACGATCTTTCGATCTTTATCAATCATTTATTATTTCATATTCAGTATACTGTTCAATTTTAACATATGTTTCACACTGCCATTTAACGTTATTATTTATAAGACATTGGATTTATAAGTAATCAATAGGTGCGATATTCAAATAATGATGTATCTATTAAATGAATAATACTATAACAAGTAGGTCACGATAGATTATGGAGTTTTACTTCGGTATCTTAAAACATTTGTTAAGTCGCAAACAACATGCTCGGTATCATTCTAAATCTGAATTAATCAAGCTAAAATTTTATTAAAAAGTTTTATCTCTTTTTTTAAGATGACTGTTTTAAACAAAAAAAAAACTGAAGTCTTGTACAAGTTAAGAAAAAAAATATATAAAATTACTTAAGCATCATTTTTAACTATTTATAAAGCAAAATGATTGCTACGAATACTTTCTTAGTCTACTGGGTCATCATCGTTATTTATAAATGATCGTAATTTAAAATTAAATTTTTACTCCATCCACATTTTGCTTTTTCAGCTGACGGTTTTAAATACACGATTATTAATATTATTCAGAATTTTTCAACAAACTTTGCAGTAAAACAGATAGATTGTACTACGTTATTTCAATAATTTTCCTTGTCACTTCCGTAGTTAAAAAAGTACCAATGTCTTTATACAAAATTTCAAAAATACTATAATATCTGTTTTTCGGTTTCATGAGGCCATTATTTATAATAGAGACTTTACAAAAAAAATAACGTAAACCGTTTACCATCGACGAAATGAAAAATGACAACAAAAAAAAAATGGTGTACTTTCCAGTATTACAGGTTCGTACAAAGAATTGATCTTCACCCAACGAGCCCCGGGCTCTCTATACTTCTATCTCGAGCGCGCGAGCAACGTGAACGCCACCGATATTCTTCAACATCTTGCCCAGTACTGGATGTTGCTGAATCCCCGGGTCTGGTTCGTCGAGGAACTACGGCCGATCAAGTACATCGGCTCTGGCTCCATCTCGATCTCCGATTGCACCAACGCCAATGGGCGGCTCCTCCGTTACAACGACGCCGTGCCGCCCGAGGACTTCAGGCTGGATCTGCGCGCGAGCTGGCCGGCCGTCTTTTACAACACGGACGAGAACGAGCTCTGGCGCAGCCAGTACGACATGTACGGCTCGTGCGTCGAGTCGACACCGAGGCGTTACTTCGAGCTGGCCAGGAATCTGCTGGACGAGTACAATATGGGTACGTTACTGAATCAGGACGACATCGTGCCGGGTGCCAGTTACGAACTCCGGGATATCCTCGGCAATCTGACGGAACGTCTGGGAGCCCGGCCGTACGTGAAGTGCTTAGAAAACGAGGTATACAAACCTATATGTATAAATGAAACAAACGATAAATCGAATTTTTCTATATAAATATATATTTATATACCAGGTATTTCGGCTATGATTTTTAGCCACCCTCTCAATATTCTAGACTTTTGAAGCTTTTCGTTCGTGGTCTAGGATTACAAAAGTTTAGCTTCAAAAATCTGCCACTAGGTTCTATTCTGCAAATAGCAAGCAGAGTCTCTGTCTCTCTTCTTAATTTCTACGCTCTTCGATCGAGAGTCGAATTTTAGCGTTTGTCCAATGGAACTGGAATCTTTGCTCGTAGCGCAAAAACTATTTGCAACTCTTTAAAATACGTACAACTTTTGTATATGAGTTCCTTTCCTTAATATTGACCCACTTAGTTTGTGTATTTAAAACACCCTGGACTCTAGTAGTCCTACAATCAATTAAATTCTTATACAATGAACATTTTGTTATATTATAAATTATTTTTGACGTGTTTGTGGTTATGAGATATTGAATATAGGTATTGATTAAAGCAAGAATTGTTATTTAATACGTTGTATTTACTTAATTCATTTACTTCCTTAAAAATCAAGATTTGACTATACACTGAGACATGAATTTTCAGACTATCGGTACATCTTTTTCTGCAATAGTCAGGTCCTGGTACATACTTTCTTCAATTAATCGCGTTCCAAATAACAATGTGTGATAATATTACTATCACGTAACAATTTAAAAATTGTACAATATAATCACACGATCCGTATAGACAGTCATTTACTCGAGCATTTACTGACATTATTATTGTTTAACTATTTACATGTATAACTTGTACATAAAATATTTCAGAACCGCCGGGAGCAATACCTTTACGAGATTGAGATGTGCTTCAACAGAGACCATAGATTAATTAATTGCAATTGCTTTGTAGTTGGCCACTGCAAATCTCATATAGCAGTTAAGTATCCAGGTTCATTTGCCAATTGATAATATATATAGAACTTCTGTTACGTACACTTACGAAGGCGTTCTACAAACATAATGGAGGTATAGCAATTTTTATACAATTATTATTGTCCAAATTATTGTTCATTTTCCCAGCGTAGTCAATTGAGATAAACCAATGCATCATATGTTTATCAGTCAATCATGTGACGCAGAATCTAGTTACTGTCTGTCGGTACAACTTTAATCACCTTTATACATAACATAATAAAATTTATTATTAAAGAAGATATTTCTTGTAAATTTATTGCTTTCTATTTATTCTAATACAGTAAACACTTTCTTGTGGTAAAATAGGATTTGTTATTCAATACTGTTGTCTTCGAGGGCAATATACAATTTTCCACTACCATTTTTATAGTAAGATTTCTCCTCAGCTTAAAAATTTGCCTGAGTTTAGACGTTTACCTCTTTATCATTATTGAATTTTTTGTAGTGAGCATTTTTTTAGGTCTGCAAACAAAAAAACGTCACTGAGAGTCGCATTTCGAGAATACGATCGATGAGAATGCAATTCATAGTCTAATCCATGCAATTTTACCATCGGTTTCATTGATTTGTGACATGGTGTAATATCTTGATGAAATAAAAGTTTTTTCTTCTTCAAATAGGGCTGTTTTTTTAATGATTTCTCCCTTCAACCGCTCCCATAACGCTACGTAATAATCGCTATGGATGATATTTCTATTCTCAAGGTAGTCGTTCAGAATGGAATTATATTATACCATACTCATCGCAAAATACTAATGACATAACGTTTCCTGCTAATTATTGCGTCTTTCCATACTTTAGATTGAGTTCATAGCGTTAAGTACATTCCGCGGACTGTCGATAGGTCCCTGGAGTGTAGTGATAGAGTCATGTTTCATCCATTGTAATATATCGACGGCAAAATTCATTTTCATTGTGTTTGAATATCACTAAACATTACTTCGAATCATCAACAAATTTTTGCTATAGATCGATTGTGAATTGTGTGCTCGTGCAGGACTCAATTTGCACACATTTTTTGCATGTCCAAATATTTATGCATGATATGTCTAACACGTTCCTATGATTTCATTAAAGTCTCAGCTATCGTGATAAACTTCATTTGACGATCATTTAAAATTATTTCATGGTCTTTTTTATGTTTAAATGCTGATTTTGCCTCGTTTAACTTTAGCAAACTATTTCTTAACGTTTGATTTTTCTGATGCAGAATCAAAATAATGTTTAGCCTTGGTATCAACAGTATTTGCTCAACAGATTACGCATTTTATATACTTATTACTGTTCAAAATATTTCAACTTTTTTAAGTTCGTAGAATTAGATATAGTTATCAGTTGAAATATGTGTGCAGTACGCATAGAGATTTTGTGTATAGAATTTGTATTACATCTTATGGATCAAAATCATCTGGTCGAATGAAAATATCTGCAATAAATTTCTTTCATCTTAACCGACCTTCTAAAACAGTTGCTCCAATCGTAATTAGGAAAAGCTCATGGGTACTAGGTGCTCCTGTCCGCAGTCGCAATATCGCCGCGTGCTGCCTCTACAGTAGTTGCTTTTTAATAATCTTATTCGTATAATTTTTTATTTACATTAATTTCTTTTTATATCAATTAATTGTACCTTATTTCCATATGGGTTACCCCTACGTGATAAGTTTTCTTAGTGTAGTGGCAAAAAGTACAGTTGAACGTGAGTGCGTTTAACGATAAGAAGGATTCAACAATGAGCGCGGATGATAACAAAGACAAAAGAACGAAAGGCGGCTCCTGCACCAGCGATATCGGTCCAGGTTCGATAAATATGAGACTTTTATAATATACAATAAGGGTCCCAGTGATATTACTGGATGCTAGAATCGCAATTTACGATTTACAGAATCACGACAAACAATATTAAGTTCCACTACGCAATATCAGTATTTAATAAAAAAAGACATTCGGGAGGTATTACTGGTTAGACAATTAAATAATGCAACCGATTGTATTTCTCGGCCTGTGTTAATACTGCGAACCTATAATTCCGACACAGCAATAGAAGATCCCTACTCCTCGATTGAGACCTTGACAACCCTTGTATGATCATTTTTTCGCCAGCTGTTTAGTGTTTTGTAACAATGCACGAGTAGTGCATGTCACGAACATGGAACAGAAAAATTTCAAGCAACAGTGCGCGATAAAATTTTGTGGAAACTCGATAAAATCATGACAGAAACTTATGAAAAATTGCTTAAAGTGTATGGTAGTGATACCCTAAGTTGTAGTCAGGTGCTTTGATGGTATACCGATTTTAAAAAAGGCCGTGAGAGCGTCAAAGACGAGGCTCGGAGCGGTACGTCCATTCAAGTGCTACCCGACGCGAATACACAGCGCGTCTACGCCCTTGTTCATATCCCCTAGAGCGCTAAGGCCAAAAAAGATAAGAATGGGCAATTCCAAAGTGAAAACTATGTTCATTTGCTTCCTCGACAGTAAAGGCGTCGTTCACAAAGAGTTTGTACCACCTGGACAAACTGTGAATCAATTATTCTAACGCAATGTGTACGAAAAATTACGAAAAAGGGTGCTCAGAGTGCGTTCAGAAATCAAGAACACTTGGGTTCTGCATCACGACAATACTCCCTGTCACAGTGCATTCAGTGTCTCTCAGTTTTTCGTGTCTAAAGGCATTGCAAAGTTACCAGAACCGTCCTATTCACCGGACATGTCACCCTGTGACTTTTTTCTATTCCCCTATCTAAAAAAATTCGTCAAAGGTCGATATTTTGACTCCGTTGAATAATCCAAGAATCCAAAACCCACAAGAAATTTTCTGGAATTGTTATAAAAGTAAAAAACCAGCTGGAATAAGTGTATAGATGCTGAAGGGGACGACTTTGAAGTTTTGGGAGACTCTCGGTACCATTCCATTTTACCCAAGTATCAAGAGCTCTTGCGGCCAGTCAACAGTAAAAACAAAGTTAAACATAGCGTCACGTGCCACATCGAATATATCTAAATATCTATATATTTAAAACATTGGTGCTTCAGGTTAGATAATTACTTTTGGAAACACTTATATGTGAGATCTCTCCATCAACGAAAAGTATACGGACTAAATAAATACCACAAAATACATCTTTGGATTTAATTGTAATAAAAGTCATCCACACTAATGATAGAGCTATTCATAAACGCAAATTGAAGCTAGCAATGATTCAAGAAGACGAGTTGGAAGAGACTATATCACAACTGAACCAATACTGGACAATTGTTTTAATATGGATTGGTAAATATATTAAATGGAAAAAATCCAAGATTTTTTTGCAAACAAAACTATAAATTGATTGAAGAAAGTCGTCCAATCGAACATACTTTGCAGAAAATTAATTTGTGAAGAAATTGTTTGGTACTTTCAACCTCAATAAAACTAGCGAATACAAATATGGAAAATATCATGTATATCAGAAGGGCTGATACTGCATATGGAAACACAATATACGTAAGACAATTAATGGCGAAAAGGATCGGCCATTTTGTCATACAATATATATTATTTATCAACAGAAAAAGTGCTGTTACCTAAATATGTAAAAAATTACTGGGCTAAATGAGTCATATAACGCATATTTTAATACATATCTTATCATTACCATTTATATTACGCTTTCTGCGTATGGACTTTATTTTTTACAATTACAATGACTGTATACAGATCACGGTACAAATAATCATTAGTTCATTTAAGTTTTTGTTACATCGAACATCATTTCGTGATTCTGTTCGATACTACAGTTATTCGAACAATTTTCGTACGAGGCCAGTCGAACTTCATCTTAACATTTTTGATCACGATCAACGAGAAAGGGAAAAAGGAGCTGAATTTAAGATCTGTATTAGGCATTATACATTAGATTAGTCATCATCAGAAGATGTTTTCGAGAATGTTAATATTCTGCATTACATTATGTATTGTATCTTTTCGAGTTTTTTCAGACAGGTAAATCCTATTATTCTATTTCACTGAATGGCAGATAATGCGTCTAACTTGAACACCATGGTCATTAATTTATTAATTATCAATTTACCGACTATTAGAGTACACATTCTTTCAATAATAACAACTATTAGAATACTTATACGAGTGCTTATTTCAAAGTAGATCAAAATTAATAACATTATTCGTTAAGAAAAAATATTTAATTAGAGAATAATGCAAATTAAAAATCAACGAAAAGAAAACTAGTTCTTTAGCTTCAAATTATTCTAGTTTTCTTCATATATATATATATATATATATATATATATATATATATATATATATATATATATATTATTGTTTTCTATCATAGACATAAAAATCTATGGTTTCATTACATATAAAACTAAAATAACAACGAGGAATTAGTACACGCAAATTATGGATTTCCAAAAAAGGTAAAATGATTAAACACAAGAAATAACATCCACTTTCATAAAATCGCAATTCTAGAATATGCTATATTTTTATTAAAAATAATAATATTTATTTTAATATTTTATAAGGGTGGCAAAATTCAATTATTGCATATATAAATACGCATCTGATTCAACATACATGTATTCAGCTAATATCTGACATTGAACATTGTTTTCTTGTACAGTCAGTTTATATTGAAATAAACATTTTGATTTTATCGATCTTTCTTTCGAGCTTAATAAATCATTTATGTCATACAGCACAGTAAAACAAATATAAAAGTAAATTTATAAAAACAAAATATGTTCCACGCTGCCGTTTAACGTTATGGTTTATAAGACATTTAACTTATAGATAATCAATAGATAAACTATTAAAATAACAATGTTTCCATTAAATGAATAATTCTATAACAAATAGGCCAAGTTATGGAGTTTTAATTTTATATCGGAAAATAATATATTTTTAAGTCATCAACAACAGGCTCTATATAATTATAAATTTGAATTAATAAAATTAAAATTATATAAAATAGCTTTTTCAAATAGCTTACTCAGATAGTTTTTTCAAAAAAACTATAGTTTAGTAAAATTTCAGAAAAAAATATTTTTAAAATCGCGTAATCATCATTTTTAACTATTCATAAAACAAAATAATTGCTATGAATACTTTTTGGGGTTACTGGGTTATTATCCCAGTTGATAAATTATTAATGCAACTGAAATTTTACTCTTTTCATATCTTATTTTCTTTTCAAGCTAACGCTTTTAAATAAAACATATAGATTGTAGGATATTGTGATTTCAATTACTAGTCTAGTCACGTCTGTAGAAAAAAATTATTTTGTCTAAAGAATCTCAAAAATAATATAATGTATACTATTATAGTCTACTATAATTATACTATATAAAATGAATTATACTATATTATAGTATACTATAATTATGTATACTATTAATGTATACTATAATAGTGCGATGCTTATATCAGTAGATGACGTGAACTAGAGTTTGCTACTTTTTATACCTGAAGATGGACCTTCTTAAAGTCCGAAATGTTGTGTCGTTGTTTTCTAATAAATTTTATATGTGGCAGTAATTATCAACAGTCTCTATTGAATGAATCTAATGTCTACTTATATTTTGCTGTAGCCAAACTATCGAACTAGTCCAATTTTGGATGACTGGTTACCTTAAATTTTCGCCATTTTTTAAAATAAAAATCATTAAAAAAATGGTGCATTTTCCAGTATTACAGGTTCGTACAAAGAATTGGTTTTCATACAACGAGCCCCGAGCTCTGTGTACTACCATCTCGAGCGCGAAAGTCAGAACAACACGAATGACACCGATATTCTTGACCGTCTCGGTCAGTACTGGATGTTGCTGAATCCCCGAGTCTGGTTCGTCGATGAGCTACGACCCCTCAGATACATCGGCAGCTCCGTCTCGATGACCGAGTGCGTCGACGACAATAGGCGGCCCCTTCGCTACAACAGTGCCGTGCCGCCCGTGGGGTTCAGGTGGGCGCTGCGCGCGAGCTGGCCGGCCGTCTTTTATAACATGGACGAGGACGAGCTCTGGCGAAGCCAGTACGACAAGTACGGCTCGTGCGTACATCCGATCCCGCAGAGTTACTTCGACCTGGCCAAGCGTCTGCTGAACGAGAACAATGTGGGCACTTTACTGGGCCGGGGCAATATCGAGCCGGGTACCAGTTACAAATTCTGGGACATCGTCGGTAATCTGACGGAACGTCTGGGGGCCCGGCCGTACGTGAAGTGCATAGAAAACGAGGTATACCAACATATATGTATTATATAAATGAAGTAAACGATAAATTGAATTTTTTTCTATATATTTATATACAAGGTATCTCGACTATGTTTGTTAGCCGCCCCGTCTGTATTTGAAACTCTTGACGCATTTTGCTCGTCGCCTACAGTTATCAAGTTTTCATTTCAAACCTCAGTCGCTAGAGTTTATTTTTCGAATAACAGTCAGATTCACTATCTCTTGGATCTTGATCCGTATTGAAAGTGAATAGCATCCTTGTAGTTGAGTTGGCCCACTTATTACTCCTGTTGAAAGCACCCTGAACGCATACTCTAGACGTCCTTTAATCAACTTATCTTATTTAGTGATAGTTTTGTTTTATTATAAATTATTTTGAAAACGATTGGCATTTGTGAGATATTGAATATAAGTGATTATGAAAGTAATAATTGTTAAATAATTTATTGTATTTATAAAATTGATTTAATTCCTTAAAAAAAAGTTTGTTCACATATATTCTTCAATTATTCGCATTCCAAATAACAATGTGTAATGTTACTATCACGTAACAATTTAAAAATTGTATAATATAATCACACGATACGTATAGACAGTCATTTATTCAAACATTTGCTGACATTATTATTGCCTAACTATTTACATGTATAACTTGTACATAAAATTTTTCAGAACCGCCGGGAGCAATACCTTTTCGAGGTTCAACTGTGCCTCAACAGACATCATCGATTCATTAATTGCCGTTTCCCTGTAAGTGGGATCTGCAAACCTGAGCTAGAGGTTAAGTATCCAAGTTCACCTGTCAATTTATAATATGTGTAACTTATGTTACGTATACTTATGTTCTACGAAAAACGTTCTATAGAGATAATGGAGGTATAGAAATTTTTATAAAAATACTATTTTTTGAATTATCGTTCAATTTCCCAATGTCGTTATTTGGGATAAATCAATGCATCATATATTCATCACATGAACAAGTGTCGCAGTTTTTAGTTTCTGTCCATGAGTGCAACATTTATTATCTTTCTACATATCTCAAAATAAAGTTTCTTGTTAAGGAAGATATTCTCGTTAATTTATTTCGATTTATTGTAAGTTAGTTTTATATAATCTGTATTTTTTTTTAAAACCAACACCATTTGCAAAGAAATTATAATAGTTTTCTGATTATAATAAAGATGTATAGAGTACCAATTCCCATTTTTTGGTAGAATGTACTGTTTTACAAGTCATGGATATATATATATATATATATATATATATATATATATATATATATACATCGTACAACATACATGTACCGGCGCGAGCGCGTAACGTACAGCTGATCATGCATATTATCCGCGTCGTTACGGTTAAGACTGTTTTCAGTTATTCTTACCCATCTGTTTTCCTTCACAGTTGGATCGAAATACAAAGGAAAAAAATTAAAATCCTTACGTTATGTACATGGTTTTTGCCATAATGGTATGTACCTATGAAATGAACATCGAATACCACGCCAGCATCCCAAGAAATGAGCATAGTTGCTTTACTTTCCGTGCAACCGGGGATTTCACAACTGGCGCTACCTTTTCCTGGTCAAGCCGCAGCGCCTCCTTATCCACAAGGAAACCAAGGTATGCCACCTGGGTGCAACAAAATTCACACTTCTCCCGGTTGATCGACAAGCTTGCTGCGAGCAATCTACGTAACACCGCTTCCAACCATTTCAAATGCTCGTCGTATTCTTCCGTGACTACAATGAATCGTCGAAGTATGTAAATACCCGTGGTTTGAATTTCGGGCCGAACAGGTGGTGGGCTAGTTTCTCGAATGTTATCAGGGCATTGGTCAGGCCGAAGGGCATCGGGATGAACTGATATAAATCAGACTCCGAGATGGCGAATGCTGTGTACTACTTGCTCCTCTTCGCCTTCGGTATCTGAAAGTAGGCACTTACAGATCGATCTTGCAGAGGTAGCGGGCCTTCATTATCGGCCATTTATAACAACACAGCCGTAATCGGTGTTTGACTGGTGCCGCTCCCTGTACGTCGATGTGGTGCTCTGTCACGTGAGTTACCCCCGCATTCTCCGAGGGTGGTGGCACTATTGTTTAGACCAGGCGATCGACTACCTCCTTTGCTCGGGTGTTAACTCGGAGATGCCAGCGCACTCCGCGTATAGACTTTATTCGTCGTCTTTCGAGCCCCCCACAAATCCTCTCCACGGTCGGCCAGGCGTCTTCCATTGCTTGGTACTACACTTCACTTCTATCTCGAAGGAATGGCAAACGTCCATCCCTAGGATCATGTCGTGATCCCACAGCTCGATCACTCTTAAGTCCACTTTCCGCAATCGATATCGAGGCCCCCAGGTCGAAGAGTGCTAAATACTCGTATCCGGCTAATATCACTTGAAGGTAATGCCGATTTTCCACCCACGTCCCGTCTCTATCACGGCTTTTCCACTAGCCCTGCTTTTCGCTGGACCCCTCTCTGAATTGGCGAAGTAGCTTCGGTCTCCGTTCGGCTAAAAGGGGCGGGTTGTCTAGATTCGACTGGCTTCTTTCTGGCCCTCTCATACACGTATGGGCAATATCATCACCAGCTCGTATGCTTCCGTAGAGTACCACGGCCGTTTACTCAGATTTGATGGGTCGTCCGGTTCGGCTGTGGTCGCCGGCGCATCTTCTGGGGTGGGGTTACTTTGCCCTGGATCGCCCGAGCCCTTTCATCGCCACTCCACTGCTTTTGGCCGTAACCTCCGAGTTGGGGGTATGGGGAGGTTCAAACTGAGCTCTCCGCCCTCGGCCTCCTCTAATTTTTTCAGTTCTTACCACTGTTTCCACTCAGTTTCTTTTGTTCTTCTCTTCTACTGCCTCGTGATTTCTTCTCTTCTTCTGTTGTCTTCTTGTTATTTCTTATATTCTTCTCTTCTATCTCTTCGTGATGCCTTCTATCCTCCTCTGCTATTTCCTCACGGTCTCAATGTTTCTTTCCTTCTATTGCCTCACAGTTTCTTCTATTCACTTCTTTAGTCTCATTTCGTCCTGCCCACGTAGGATGGACTTTCGTAGTCACACTATATGGGCCTGTGCAGTGAGCTCCTTTCGGTCCTCTCTTAATTTCGACTCCTGCTCCTGAAGCCTCCTCTTCTCCTCATCTATTTTAGCCGGCTATGGCCCTAGCCTTTCCCACTCTTCTACTATCTTCGCATTTTCCTCTTCTAAACCCCACTTCGTCTCTGCCAAATACTCCCTTCTCCCTACTGGCCTAGTCCCCGACGTCCTTCTCGTGGCCATCAGTTCTGCCCACCCTGATCTTTCAACGTCAGGTGATTCGCGTCTCGGTTCCTCCTGATGACACAACGTGGACTCTCCGCGCCTGTGCGGGCCGCGGTTTAGTGGGTGGAACGCCCAGTCAAGCTTCTAAGTCGCGCTCCTCTCTGGCCCAAGATTCTCAACGGTCTTCCCTCGGACTGGCGGTCATCCTCCGCTCTCTTCCTTTCTTCTTCTTCACCTCCTCCGGCGGTTGCTCACTTCCGCTCAACTCGGCTTCGTCTGCTGCAGCTACCTTCTTAACCGCCAGACTCCTCGCGGCCAACGGCAACCGCATCTTATCATTCGGGGGTGGTGGTGAATATCGGCTGTCCAGCTCGTTCATCCGCCCCCACACTCGGCACCACTTCTCCCATTCTTCCATGGTATGTATCCGCTTGTGGGCGATAAAGTGCCTATACTCGGGGATGAGATTCCGGTAAGCTGTAATCAGTACGGTCTTTAGCTTGGCTCGAAAGCTTGCAGGATTATTCTTCTCCGAACCCGAGAAGCATAACCGCAAATCTGGGTGTCAGGGAGGTCAGAGTAACCATTGGTCCCCGTAAGATTCCCTCGTTTCTCGGTGGGGCGCTACGCCCCGCCGACTCCAGGCTGGTCAGGTCCATCAGCACCGACCCATTATGGGGTCTCCCCCGGTCGCTCTTCTTAGCTGCGGTTCATGCAGGGACCGAGTCCTCCTAGAGGAGGCTACCACGGCGCGGCGCGTCCTCTTGGATGAAACCACCCCGGCGGGGAAGTTGACTCGCGGTTCGTGCGCCTCTTCCTTCGCGGGGTTCCACGAGAACTCAGCATCCGTCACGCTTTCCTTCACGTCGAAATAAAATAGCTGCTTCTTGCGTTCGGCATCCCTTCCGGTAAGACTGAGCCCGTGGACCAGCAGCTCTTCGCTGACCTCCTTATTCGTGAGGTCGCGGAATCTGCGAGCGATGACCCGGGCTCCCCTTGATCGCTCCAAAGCCTCTCCCAATCGCGAAAACAAATCTGTCATCTCGCTATACTCCCAGGGGACGATGGCGATGTAGCAACCGATTGTAGCCACTCACGAGCGCATGGGCCGACCTCAAGCTATACAAGACTGATACCACCAATAGAATCTAAGGTAAAAGAAGAACGTCCCTAGTGGCACCCTTACTGATGGGTGTAGATGTCAAATGCGAGTGTATATATTATTGCAAAAATTTGAAATATATATTATTATTTAAAAGATTATATGTTTGACAGATATGAAATACAAATATATATATTAATATATAGAAGATTATATGTATAAGAAAAATGTTAAATACGATTATATATGTGTGTTATTCTTTATAACATTATCCCTCATGTGTTAACCGTATTTCTATAGGTATATTATATCTAGCCGATAAACGGTTCGTTACGCCCCTTCCCCGCGGCTGGCCAAACCTGCTGCACCGAATTTAACCCACGTCGTCACTATCACAATTACATCGGCCGTAGTAACTATGTCTCTCCGGCCACTCCGATTTCAAACTTCAATTTTATTTTCGATTTATCTCCAGTTTCGATTCAATCAATTTCATATCCAATTTTAAGTTTAAATCTTATTTTACGCTATATGCTTCTCCCTTCCTCCTATGCCAGTTAAATTTTATTCTATTTAAGTATATCTCTAGTTCATATATACACCCAATTAAATTCCTGTATCTTACTGGACACACATCTTATTATTTTTCAAGAACATTTTTATTTCCTATGTATATATTTTCTTCTGTCCGCTCATTCTATTGTATTCTTTTATTTTCTCCCGATATAATTTTTCCGATTTCATAATCTATCCAGTAAATTTTAATATTTAAAGAATTTTTGTTTCCTTTTCCTATCATCGCCCTTATATATATAATTTATTCTAATCTCGCTAAGAGTTATCCTAATATAATAATTATTTATATAATATTTACTTATCCTAATATACTATTTATTAATTTAACCTCATACAAATCCTAAAGTAAATTTATACAACCTAAATTTATAAAATAAATTTATGAAATATCAAATAAAAAAATATATAAAATTTATAAAGTAAATTATATGAAATTTATATATTTATATAAGGTAAAATTTTTGGTAATCCTAATACCATTCTCCAGCTTCTTCTCAAGCTTCTCTCATTAATTATCAAATTAATTTTATTTCATTATTAACTCTTAAATTAATTCCATAATTCACAAAGTAATTCTTTTCAACTTCTTCTCAATGTAAATCTCTTATATGTTCTTCCCTCTTTTTTAGAGAGCAAGAAAAAAAGTTTTTTATCCTTCTTCGTCTCATTGCAGCCCCACGTTGGGCGCCACTTGTGATGAAGGCTATTCAACTCGTCACGTTACTTAGTTTCTTTCTTCTCTTCCTTCCAGGGCGGGATTTTCAACTCGGGTTGATGGTATATATAATATAACGGAGATATATATGATGTGTATAAAATAATAATATATAGAATGTATATAGTATAATGGATATATATATATATATATATATATATATATATATATATATATATAATAATAATTATGGAGATAGCACTTCCTTTAGATTTATATTCAATATACTAGGCTTCCCTTTATTCAGTACAAATTTATTATAGGTGACTCAATTTATAGGTAAGTTACAATCATCATCGAAAAGAAAGAAAATCTCCACGTTAAAAGGCGTCGTTCCGGTCACACTCTCGCGATGGCGGCGTCCGCCATTTTCTCGACCTTCCCGAGCTCATTAATGGTGTCTGTCCCGAAACCTTTCCTTCCCCCTTTGTGGCCGTCGGTACTTGCTAATGCGCGCGTCCCACTTCCCCGCTCGCACAAAATACATATATAATATATAATATATAAGGGCGCACAGGCCCATTTTACTTCTTCGACAGTAAAGGCGTCGTTCACAAAGAGATTGTACCACCTGGACAAACCGTAAATCAATTATTCTAGCGCAATATGTTCGAAAAATTACGAAAAACGGTGCTCAGAGTGCGTCCACAGATCGGAAAGACTTGAGTTCTCCATCACGACAATACTCCCTGTCACAGTGCGTTCAGTGTATCTCAGTTTTTGGTGGCTAAAGGCATCGCAAAGTTACCAGAACCGTCCTATTCACCAGACGCGTCACCCTGCGACTTTTTCCTATTCCCCTATTTAAAAAAATTAGTCAAAGGTCAATATTTTGACTCCGTTGAAGAATCCAAGAATCCAAAACCCACAAGAAGTATTCCGGGATTGTTATAAAACTAAAAAACTTGCTGGAATAAGTTTACAAATGCGGACTACTTTGAAGAAGATCGCAGCAATGTCCTTAATTTTTAAAATATACTCGATTTTTTCATTTTATCGTATTACTTAATTATCTGACCTCATATGATATCATACGCGATCCGCTGATGGAAAGCAAGTGCGCTAAATGAAAGGCGAAACTGATTTGCCGATTGTCGGCACCGCACGACAGTAAGGTAAAGTAATTACTTGCAGAATTACACCAGAATAATTACACCAGAAAAATTGCCGCCAGGAGACCTTCGTAGTTTCTACGTGAGACAACTTAGCCCTTAAAAATAAGAATCGACAGGCTACCGGTTAAGATCCACGATATGCTAGCCGTACAAGTATGCAGCTCAATCAGAAAGAGAGCAGAACTGGCTGAGAAGGTTTACAAAACGATGACGCCACAGCCATAGAACTCTGGCGTTGTTTCGGCTACACTAGTGCCGCGAATCTTAGAGACCGTTAAGACAGTGGCAGAATCTTTAAAGGATAAAAACGCAGTAAGAGTCGAAAAAAATATTCTCACAGCTACAAAAACCCAAGCTGAGAAAATTGAAAGCGATTCGGGAGAGCGCCGGTACTATACGAACTTCGAGAATCAACTAGATTCCTTTCACGGATACCAAGGAAGTTGAGTAACGAATGAAACCGTCAGTGAAGGCGACAAACACCGATTGAAATCCAGCGCGTCGCATTTTCCTTCAAGATTCTATAGCGAAATGGATTATGAAACTTAAATGACAATTGATTTAAAACTAATTATGAACTTTCCACGACAAATGGAAACGCGAGGTAAATTGTTATCACGTTACAATTTAATTTTCAAATGTTGCGTGATTTTACATAGCAGTTTATAATGGCAAATGCGGAAAATCCGATTATTGTAATTGATTTATTTATAACAATTAGTTCAACTTGTGGAAGCGCAAAAGTTATGCTTCCTCGATACACTAATTTCAGTAAAGACGTGCAGACAGATAGCGACTAAAAAGATAGATTCGATCCGTACGGTTTTGGGAGACTCTCGGTACTATTCCTTTTTACCAAAGTATCAAGAGCTCTTGCGGCCAGTCAACAGTAAAAATAAAGTTAAACATAGCGTCACAAGCCACATCGAATATATCTAGATATCTATATATTTGAAACATTGGTGCTTCAGGTTAAATAATTAGCTTTGGAAACAATTATTTGTGAGATCTCTCCTTCAACGAAAAGTATACGGACTAAATAAATACCACAAACTATATCTTTTGATTTAGTAGTAATAATCGTCATCGACACTAATGATATAGCTATTCATAAACGCAAATTGAAGCTAGCAACAAATCAAAATAACGATTTTGAAGAGACTATATCACAACTGAACAAGTTCTGGCCAATTATAATAATATGGGTTCTTAAATTGTATTACATGGAAAAAATCCAAGATTTTTTTGCAAACAAAACTATAAATTGATTGAAAAATGAAGTCGTCCAATCGAACATACTCTGCAGAAAATTAATTTGTGAAGAAATTGTTTGGTACTTTCAAACTCAATAAAAATAGCAAAAACAAATATGGAAACTATCATGTATATCAGAAGGGCTGATACTGTATATGGAAAGACAAAATACGTAAGACAATTAATGGCAAAAAGAATGGGCCATTTTGTCATACGATATATATTCTTTAACTACAGAAAAAGTGCTGTTACCTAAATATCTAAAAAATTACTAGGCTTATTGAGTTGCATAACGTATATTTTAATACATATCTTATCTTTACCATTCATATTACGCTTTCTGCGTATGGACTTTATTTTTTACAATTACAAGGACTGTATACTGAGCACGGTACAAGTAATCATTAGTTCATATAAGTTTTTTTTCGGTACTCCAATTATTCGAACAATTTTCGTACGAGGCCAGTCGAACTTCATCTTAACATTTTCGATCACGATCAACGAGAAAGGGAAAAAGGAGCTGAATTTAAGATCTGTATTAGATATTATACATTAGATTAGTCATCATCAGAAGATGTTTTCGAGAATGTTAATATACTTCATTATATTATGTATTGTATCCTATCGAGTTTTTTCAGACAGGTAAATCCTATTATTCTATTTCACTGAATAGTAGATAATGCGTCTAACTTGAACACCATGGTCATTAATTTATTAATTATCAATTTCCTTACTATTAGAGTACACATTCTTACAATAATCACAACCATCAGAATACTTGCACGAGTGCTTAATTTAAAGTAGATCAAAATTTATAACATTATTCGTTAAGAAAAAATATTTAATTAGAAAATAATGCAAAATAAAAATTTCATTTCATTTCCGAAAAAGGTAAAATGATTGGACACAAGAAATAACATACACTTTCACAAGATCGCAATTCTAAAATATGATACATTTTTATTAAAAATAATAATAATTATTTAAATATTTTATAAAGGTGACAAAATTCAATTATTGCATATATAAATACGCATCTGATTCAACATACATGTATTCAACTAATATCTGACATTAAACATTGTTTTCTTGTACATTCAGATTGAAATAAACATTTTTATTTTATCGATTTTTCTTTCCAGCTTAATAAATCATTTATGTCATATAGCAGAATAAAACAAATATAAAAGTAAATTTATAAAAACAAAATATGTTCCACGCTGCCGTTTAACGTTATGGTTAATAAGACATTTAACTTATAGATAATCAACAGATAAACTATGCAAATAACGATGTTTCTATTAAATGAATAATACTGTAACAAATAGGCCAAGTTCTGGAGTTTGAATTCTATATCTTACAATAATATATATTTAAGTCACAAACAACATGCTCTATATACTTATAAATTTAAATTAATCAAATTCACATTGTATAAAAGTAGCTTTTCCAAATAACTTTTGCAAATTGTGAGCTAGAGCTTGCTACATTTTTATCGCAAGATGGACCTTCTTATAGTCCGAAACGTTCTGTCGTCGTTTTCTAATAAACATTATATGTGGCAGTAATTATCGACAGTGCCTATGGAATGAATCTAATGTATACTTATATTTTGCTGTAGCCAAACTATCGAACTAGTCCAAGTTTGGATGACAGGTTATCTTAAATTTTTGCCATTTTTTAAAATAAAAATCATTTTTAAAAAACGGTGCATTTTCCAGTATTACAGGTTCGTACAAAGAATTGGTCTTGACCCAACGAGCCCCGGGCTCTGTGTACTACCATCTCGAGCGCGAAAGGCAGAACGGCATGAACGCCACCGATATTCTTAACCGTCTCGGTCAGTACTGGATGTTGCTGAATCCCCGGGTCTGGTTCGTAGATGAGCTACGACCCCTCAAATACATAGGAAGCTCCGTCTCGATGACCAATTGCCTCAGTGCCGACAGGCGGCTCCTTCGCTACAACAGTGCCGTGCCGCCCGAGGAGTTCAGGTGGGCGCTGCGCGCGAACTGGCCGGCCGTCTTCTATAACATGAACGAGGACGAGCTCTGGCGCAGCCAGTACGACAAGTACGGCTCGTGCGTACATCCGATCCCGCAGAGTTACTTCGAGCTGGCCAAGCGTCTGCTGAACGAGAAAAATGTGGGCACTTTACTGGACCGGGGTAATATCGAGCCGGGTACGAGTTACAAATTCTGGGACATCGTCGGCAATCTGACGGAACGTCTCGGGGCCGAGCCGTACGTGAAGTGCATAGAAAACGAGGTATACCAACATATATGTATTATATAAATGAAACAAACGATAAATTGAATTTTTTCTATATATTTATATACAAGGTATCTCGACTATGTTTGTTAGCCACTCCGTCTGTATTTGAATGTATTTGAAACTATTAACGCATTTTGCTCTTCGCCTACAGTTTAAAAAATTTTAATATCAAACCTGAATCGCTAGAGTTTATTTTTCGAATAACAGTCAGAGTCACTATCTCTTGGATCTTGATCCGTATTCAAAATGAATACAATCCTTGTAGATCAGTTGGCCCACTTATTCTTGGTGTTAAGCACCTTGCACGCATACCCTAGACGTCCTATAATCAACTTATCTTATACAGTGACAGTTTTGTTTTATTATAAATTATTTTGAAAACGATTGCCATTATGAGATATTGAATATAAGTGATTATGAAAGTAATAATTGTTAAATAATTTATTGTATTTATAAAATTGATTTAATTCCTTAAAAAAAAGTTTGTTCACATATATTCTTCAATTATTCGCATTCCAAATAACAATGTGTAATGTTACTATCACGTAACAATTTAAAAATTGTATAATATAATCACACGATCCGTATAGACAGTCATTTATTCGAACATTTGCTGACATTATTATTGCCTAACTATTTACATGTATAACTTGTACATAAAATATTTCAGAACCGCCGGGAGCAATACCTTTTCGAGGTTCAACTGTGCCTCAACAGACATCATCGATTCATTAATTGCCGTTTCCCTGTAAGTGGGATCTGCAAACCTGAACTAGATGTTAAGTATCCAGGTTCACCTGTCCATTGATCACTTATGTAACTTATGTTACGTATACTTATGTCCAGCGCAAAACGTTCTAATGGAGGCGTATCAATTCTTATAAAAATCTTATTTTTTGAATTAACGTTCAATTTCCCAGCGTCGTTAATTGGGATAAGTCAATGTATCATATATTCATCAGCCGATCACCTGTCGCAGTCTTTAGTTTCTGGCCATGGGCGCAACTTTCATTATTTTTATACATCTCTCAAAATAAAGATTATTGTTAAGGAAGATATTTCTTGTAACTTTATTTGGATTTATTAATATTTAATAATATTTCTTGTTATTAATTTTATTAATTTTTACTAATATTTCTTGTAAATTTATTTGGATTTATTGTAAGTTAGTTTTATATAATCTAATTCTTTTTGCAAAACCAGCACCATTTGCAAAGAAATCATAATAGTTTTTTAAATATAATAAAAAGTTATAGATTATCAATTCTCATTTATTGGTAGAATGTATACATATAGTTATGAGCTGGATCCTTTAAATACACAAGAGTGACTAACACATTTCATTCCTTGTTTTTCCTCTTTTTTTTTTAATTAGGAAGAGTTTTACGAGTCATGGATATATATACACATGGTACAACATACATGGAGTGGCGCGTGCGCTTAACGTACAGCTGATTATGCATATTATCCGCTTCGTTACGGTTAAGACTGTTTTCAGTTTTTCTTGCCCCTCTCTTTTCCTTCATAATTGGATCGAAATACAAAGGAAAAAAATTAAAATCCTCACGTTGTGTACATGTTTTTTGCCATAATGGTATGTATATAAAGAATGGTGTTTTATTCTTATACAAAAGATACAATCATTTAATTTGCAAATTTATGATCTTGATTGCGTATATGGATATACAATATTAAATTTCATTCAAAGTCATCTCCTTTATAAATCAATTTGTTTATAAATTATCTCGCCAGTCCTCGGCTCAATTATTTTCGATTTCCAACAGCAAAAGAAGAAGAAGAAAATATGATTCGCCTTTGTCCTGTCTTACTAATCGTTACTAATCCATAACACTTATACAAAGAAGGAAAACTGTAATTCGCGGGTTAATTTATCGGCGTGCAAGGATCTGATAAAATTTCAAAATTGATCGATATGCGCGAAGGGAGTAAATTTTGAAACGGAACACGAGGGGGGGGGGGTTAAACAATTTTCAACTTCCGACGTGGTTCCCGTTATGTGTATGTGTGTGCACGCGCGCGTTTGCGCGTTCGCGTGTGTACGCACAAGTTTCGAAACAGGTGTGACGGAGCGGGGCAATAAAATTTGGCGCGTGTACGCGGCTGATGATTAAATTAAAATAAAACTGACTCTGCGGCACGTATCGAGAGACCGATCGTTTCGGGGCTAAATCGCATTAATTTCAGTATATATATATATGTATATATATATATATATATATATATATATATATATATATATATATATATAAATTGAGAGGATGCTGGATTAAAAAAAGTATATACTACATTATACTCAACCGAAAATATAACGCTCACTTTTTTCTCCACACAATCATATGTACTTATAATAAATTCTCCATAACACGATATATATATATATATATATATATATATATATATATATATATATATATATAGCTTGCTTATACTTCGTACCGTCTAATTCTATATAGCATATTTAAAATAGGATTATTTCGGATTAAGCGAGCATCGGAATTTTCACGGTGACGGAAAAAAAGAAGTCATATTTCACCTTGAACCGATGAGATACCACCGCACACGAGACACACTCTGTCATGGAAAAATAATATATATAGGACTGCGAGGGCATCGATGTCATCGAGAAACAGTCCGATTGAACAAAATCATGTCATATTTCCTATATATATATATATATATATATATATATATATATATATATATATCGTATAGGACCAGCGTTCACTTACAATAATATTACTCGAACCGGCAAAAATCGCCTTAGCCGTGGAAAATCCGTTAAGCCTGTTCGTCGACCCGTCTTCTATTCTTTCCGACTATATATATATATATACGCGTTTTGTGCCAACGGCCCGTAGTCTCGTATATGTATATATGTATGTATAAAAAAGGCAAAAAGAAAAGAAAAACGAAAAGAAAAAAATAAGGGAAAAAATTGGACGAGGGAGAGAAGCTGGAATATCCTCGACGACGCGACGTAGAATCATCATCGATTACGCTATATATTATACGAAAAAGATCGGACGCGCACGCGCGTTATAAAAACACATACACATACAGCGAGAGAGAGAGAGAGAGAAGGAGAAGCAGACAGCGCACACGCTCATTCTCGATCCGTACAGGACGCGCTATCATAAATCATATATGCGCGTGCGCACCCAGCCTAACAGCGCGCATGTATAAGTATGTGTGTAGGTATACGGTGTAATGTTCGAAGGTGTATATATACATATATATATATATATATAATATAAAAATGCGAGAAGGGAGAAAGAGAGCGAGAGAGAAGAGCTTTCGGGAGGCGCAGATGCACGCACGCTCCCACTTGTTTGATCGGTGTCTTCTTCGCCATTAAGGCTTACGCACGGGCAGTCGAAAAGATCGAGGTGGAGAGGAGAAAATATGTGTAAAGATCGGGCGCGGTGACGCGCGTGCTCCCTCTCTCTCTCTCTCTCTCTCTCTCTCTCTCTCTCTCTCTCTCTCTCGCTCTCTCCCGCCAAAGCGAGCGAGATAGAGTGAGAGAGAGGGGGGGAGCAGAAGCACCTGCCCCGGGTGAAGCGCCCGGTGACTTATCCCCCCCCCCTGCTATCGGGCCTCGCTCGCGCTTTGGCGCACCGCTCGCGCGCACGCCGCGGCCGCCGTTGTTGGCGCGACGGCGACGGCGACGATTACGGGCGCGCGAACGCCGAGAATGACGAGGGTGAAAAGAGGGGGCTTCGCCATGCGCGCCTATACCGAGACCAGTACGTCTATTTATAATTGTTTGTTTTTTCAATTTTCACCCAGTGCGCCTTCCCTCCCCTGCCACCCTCCGCCCCCTCCCCCTTTAACCCTCGTGCTCTCCTTGGCAATGAGCGCAGGACGGGGGGACGAGCTCGGCGGGGCCAAGCGTACGGTCGGGGAGTTTCATTATCGCAGTCTCGACGGCCGATGATTCTGAAATCGTATTGTGCTCGTTCCGACGAGGAGAACGAAACCGGGAAGCATGCGTAATACGGCGTAAATAATACGTAAACCGTGAACAATTCGTAAATAGGTTTGGTAGAATTTATTGAAAACCGAAAAATGCATTACGATGTGTCAACGTAATTGAATTTGTAGATATGAAATCGGTAAAGTGACTTGGACACTCGCTCGTCAAGTGTATGGTCCTGTTCAAGGTAATTATTAATAATATTCAGAGACGCAAAGATTTTGTTGAGCGAGGAGTTACGCATTGAATGATTAATGGTGACAATGATTTTAAAATCACACAACCTCGTAAGATTTAAAATTGGCTTGAAATTTCTTGTAAATATGCTTTCGAATATTTTAATTGCACGTATTTATCAGCATTTTGAAAGATTTCAAATTATTTTCATTTAATTGATATTTGATTGATATTAAGATTTCCAATACTTATTCGATCGTTTTAAATTATTGGATAAATTATTTAAAATAATTTCCAGCGATTTTTTAAAATATTAAAAATTTTGCGTCTTATACGCAATACGATTACAAGCGTTTGGCAGGAATTGTACAATATTGCAAATTACAAAAATTACAAATGGTTGCAAAACAATTTCAAGTTCCTTATAGATAACGATGACATAGTTTAAACGATTAGTTCAGAGCACGGCAGTAACTATCTATCAATTAATTTCGCTTCTCTTCGACTTTTTAAGAATCAACGACTCGCTTAAAAAGAACAAAAAAAAAAAAAAAAAAGAAAGAAAGAAAAAAGAAGAGAAAAAAAAATTATGATCGATAGCGACTTACGCGCAAATCCCCTCGGTCCTCGTCGTCATTGTTTCACCTGCCCGGTCGAAAGACCGAGGAGGCGCGGCAGGCTCCTCGGTCATCGTCAGCTTTCGGGAGAGACGCCCCGGCCCGTCCAGTTAAACGAGGAAGCTGCAGACGCGTCGGGGGTGTTGCGTGTCTGCAAAGCAGCCTACGCGTGTATATATGCGCGCGCGCGCGCGCAGGTATAACAGGTCAGGGCCGCGGCGACGACGACGCGACGGGCGCTCTTTGAGGCAAGCCGCAGACTCGCGTCTGGGCAACCGGAGCGCCGGGCCTCGGCGCGTCGACCTCTCGCCTAATGCGCGCGCGCGCTCGCGTGCGCCTGCGTATGGTATGCCTCTCTCTCTCCCTCTCTCTCTCTCCCTCTCCGTCTCTCTCTCTCTCTCTCTCTCCGTTTCTGCGCGCGCGTGTATGCACATACCCGAACGTCCTATTATGCAATAGCGCCAATTTCGGTAGGAAGCGACGACGCGGGGAGAGAGGGAGGGGGGAGGGGGGCAGGAGGCCGCTGCCACCGCCGCCGAATCGTTCTGTCCCGGTGCGCGCGCGCGCGCCGGGACCCGTTCTATAATTTTTCACTCAATTGAGGAGATGGAGGCGGCCCGGGAGGCTCCTGGCTCGTCGTCGCGACGGCCGAGGGAGAGGCGGCCTCTGCGAGGAAAGCTCCGTTGGAATCCTCGATTCGCCGCGGGACGAGCGTTCCGTTCCACGCGACGCCCTGCGACGGATGTTTCTACACACACGCACACACACACACACACACACACAGGCATATTGTCGCCCCTTTTGCGGCGAGGGCTCGCGAGCTTTTAAATTCCCTGCTCCGGCCCTTGGAGACGGCGCAGGAGTATATATATGTGGAGAAGAGTTATGCGCTCGCGCGGCATTGTCGACGGAGAAGTAGGCTTTCGGCAATTTGTGCAATTATTTGAGGTAGAGGGAGGGGGGATGGAGGAAACGGCTCCACGCGTTTTATTCTTTTTTTTTTTTTTGTTTTTTGCCGCCTCGACCGCGGTTTCTCCCGCGCGAGCGGTACAGGTCGCTTTGTGCCGCGCGGCGCGTTTTTTTCTTTTTTCGTTTTGTTTGCCGAGGCGATCGTTGTTTGGGTCGAAGTTTTGCGGTGAAACGTTTATCTATATGTATATATATATATATGGCTTGTGGAAAGCGAGGCGAGATGCGAATGATTACATTTTTGGCAGTTGCCGTTTCGTGGGTCCGATTGGAGGGGGTAAAAAATTCGAAGGACGCGCTCACGGTGATGCGCAGCTGCGATTTTCTTAAAACAGTTTTCCATTACCAAATGTGAAACGAAGCAATTTTTCATTGCAGCAGACATTAGCCTACGCCTAGCCACGGCAGCCGAAGAAAAATCGTGAGGATTATACGTAAGCGAATTAATTTACGTTTGTTCTTTGTCCTCGGAAAATCGGGAAATTTTGGATATTCGTATATGAAATATGCGACAAATGGAAATAGTGTGCAATTTATAATCTTCCTTTGAATTTTTGCACTTATCAAACCGCCAGATGTCGTTACCTAACATACCAACTGCCTAAAATCGAATTAGTGGAATTTTATTGATAAATATACACTCATCATTAGGTACTTTTTAAACTTTAGTATTTGAAAATATCAAAAATCACTGCATAATTACAAGAACATTTTTCAATTTGTCTTTTGTGAATACAAAATTTCAAGACTCAGTTAGTTCTACCCCTGGTCGTTAGGTCGCGATTGGAATTTTTCGAATAACATCTCAAACTAGTCATCCTCAATTATTAATATCATTAGGTATTCGTTTGATTGTCACACACTTAAATTAAAATATTTGTTGAATACTTTTTTTTTTGACTCACATGGATTGAATAAATATTTTACTTAGCTTCACTTATTATGAATTTCTTTTCCCCCGTTTATATCAAGTGTAATTTCTTGACTTATCAAATAAGCAAATGTATGTATACATATATAGTAGTTATCTTACGCGAAGGAATCTGATCATCTCAGTTAAGAGAGCATGAGCTTTAAACAAGTGTATATTGGATTTTCGAGAATCGCAGATTAGAGCTATCATTCCGAGATTTAACATCTTTATAACGGAATAGCAGTTGCTTTTAAATTGATCAATTAGACAGCGAGAATTAGAAGTTTATAATTTCAATGCTCTCTAATAATCGAGAAGAATTTCTTCTTTTTTTTTTCTTCGTCGGATACAAATCGTTTGAACGCCGATTATTGATCGTCAGTTTAAAAGAGAAGGGGGGAGAAAATACATTATTATATATCTAGATAAAATTGATTAGATAAACGGATGGTTTATCTCGTTAATTCGAAATTTCTTTTATTAATTAACTCGAATGTTAAGACATATATAGATAAGTATAGTTTAAGTATACTCATAAAACAAGGACGACTGCTTTCGAGAATTATACATATATATATATATATATATATATATATATATATATATATATTTATGTGTGTGTATGTATGCATGTATATGTATATATACATCAGATGTAGCGTATATATTCAAAAATGCGAGGATCGCCGAGGCGAATTGGTAGCAAATCCCGCGGCGAAGATGGTATCGCGCGTCCATGCGGGTCTCGGGGAGTTTTATTTTTCTTCCCTTCTCTTTTTTTTTCTTCTTCCTTTTTTTTTTTAAACAACCTCACAAGTCGTCGTGCGCGTAAGCCCTGGCCGCCATAAAGTTATATATACCGATCAGCTATATAGACGTACAGCCGCTGAAAAAGTAAAAAAGAAAAAGAATTTTTTTTTTTTTTTAAATTGAATTATCCACGTTTCAGGCGAAATAAAGCAACGAGGAATGCTGCCTCTATACGTGCGGGCGAAAAATATCGTTTATTTTATTGCTGAGATATATGAAGCGGGGAGACCGAGAAATTTTTTTTTTTTTTTTATTTTGGTCGGGCATTGGCAATTCTCACTCGTCGATCATGAATTACTGATGTAATCGGGGAAATTTCGTTGATTACAAGGATTTTCTCTCGAGGCGATTGATCGTCGCGCGCGTCGCCACGATTTTGAGAAATCGGTCCAGGGAAGATCGAGCTTTTTCGAAATAAATTGTAACTCGTCGAGGGTTTTTTTTTTTTTTTTGAAATAACAGACGTTCTTCGGGACGGATTCGCTTGTTATCGCCCCCCGCGTTCGGGACAGAGCTATACAAAGCGTAAAATAAAAACGAGACCTCCTCTGCTTTAATATGAATGCTAAACTCTAGGGGCCAAAGGGATTTCATTAATTTGCCCAAAAGTCACGGATGCAGAAATGTCTTTGGAGGTGAAATATCTAGAATACGACTCATTCATTGTTACACGAACAATTTCATTCTTCAAATCTGTGGAAACGAATTTATTCGTATAGCACGGTATTCTTAATGTTTCTAAATTATAAAATGTGTTTTTTTTTTAAGATTAGCCGGATGATTTGTAAGATTCATAAATATTTATTAAGACACGATCGATATAGATTTTGCCAATTTCACATATACATAAGCTGCAAAATTCCATTCCTTACGGCCACTGCTTATCTCGTAACTTTCGTCTTTTATCAGAGATTTTTAAGTTGAAAAAATTTACAAATAAAATAATTTTGTGGTTTCTTTATCATCAAAATTGCCATTTTTTTTCAACATTACCCTTTGACTAATGGCTTTTCTTTAATTTACTTGGCACAAATTTAATAAGAATTGCTTCTTGATGTATGTGTAACAAATAATTTCTCATAAATATAAAATAACAGTCAATTATCAATGGCGAGCCAAGCTCCCGTATAATATTAATATATATATATATATATATATATATATATATATATATATATATATATATATAAGTATAGGCCAGTAAGAATTTGGTTAACTTATCAAATTACACGCGAATCCTTTGTTATTACTTTTATACGTATTCCGGTCCATTAAACACGGATTTCATGAAGCCATGGTAATAAAGTAACATTTACACGATTAAATTGTTTTTAAACATTGATCTACCATATTCTCAGCAGTCGAAGCAACAAAAAAAACCCTGACTGTTTTGGTGCATGCTTCTAGAAAAACCCTTCCCTGGCTCTTATTGTACCCTTCATATATATATATATATATATATATATATATATATATATATATATATATACACGCGTCGTCCTTGCTCTCGCGACCCAGTGGCAGCATAACGGACTGTATCATGGAAGCGTTAGACGACGCGACCAACTATTACCTATCTCTCACTCTCTCTCTCTCTCTCTCTCTCTCTCTCTCTCTCTCTCTCTCTCCTTCGTTCTTCTTCTAGACCGGTCTGCGCACCGCAACGGCAGGAAAGCAGGAAGCCCTTATATATACGCACTCGGACAGTGGGTTAGGAGAAGCGGGCACGGCGACTTACTTTTCTCTTTCTCTCTCTCTCGCTCTTGCCTCGTCACCTTGAGGCGCGGTTTGCGTCCTCGCCACACACACACACACACACACACACACACACACACACATATATATATATATATATATATATATATATATATATATATACCTTCGATGTGCATGCAAAAGCGAGTATAAGTTACTAGATGCATATGGGGCTTTCCGCGCGGATTTGCGCTTTCCGTCACGAGATACAGATTTTATCGAACAGAACGCAGTCAGCTTTTGAAAAATAATTATACATATCTTACGTATATGTATATGTATAGAAACCTGCCGACATCGCCACTCGCTCCGATTGCGATATATAATTATTGTCCGATGCGCTGGCTTTTCCAAGCGCGCGGGCCGACGCACCGGCGCTGGAGTGTCGTGACTCGGCGGATTTTTTTTTTTTTTTTTTTGTTTTGTGTTGTTTATGCAGGTTACCGGCAGCTCGAGTGGCGCCGTGTCGATGGGCGTCTCAAATATTATCATATAACTATATATACGGAGTCTGCTGGATATTTCGAGGAGAACAATGGGGATTTTCGCGCGACGATTCGAAGGAGATTAATGTACGACCGCGCGTCGTCGGACAGGTGTAGGATTTTGATTTTTCGATCTCTCCTTTTGTCGCGCGGATAGCTCGTTATTGGATTATCGAGGATTATGCCCGGATTATAGCGTCAACTTATCAATACTCGGTGTTTCAAAAAAAACGTGCGTCAGAGAATATATATATATATATACATATGGCCCCGATGCATCGGAAGATCATCAAATATTAGATCTAATGCCATCTTCCTCTTCTTTCAAGCCGTTAGAACAATGGCTTATTATGGTATTAAGAATAGTAGTCCTTTTACTTAATAACACATGCTATTTTCGAAATACGTATATATAGAATGAATATAATTTTAGGGAAAATTTTCGTTAATTATATATACGTATATATTATTATTATGATTATTTTGACAATTTTCTGCTTCTAACAGTATTATATATATATATATATATAGTGAATCTCTAACTCTGATAAGAATCACACCATTTTTAAAAGATTTAGAGAATATATATCCGTGCATGATCGATCACAAATTCAAAAACAGCTTGCCGAAGATAATTGCGCGTTTCCTATATGTTTTTTTTGGGCGCTAGATTGATGTATATGCGTTTGCAATTTCATTCTAGTGTCGCAGTTCAAGAATTTTCTACATCTGTGAAAAACATTTCATCTCCAACAACACCTGACACGAATACAATCGAGCCTAGTAAGCCCTATAAGCCTACAAACATCAGCCTTGCAATCAATTGGAGCTACGTACGAAAAAATTCAGCTTAACAAACTTCCAATATTCGCAATTAAAATTTTGCTTTGAATTTTTTTCTTCTTCTGAATGTAGAACACTATTGACGTACTGTGTAAGCAAAGTACTAAACTAATTTGAATTTAGCATCCCAGATGTTCGTTTTTAGACATATGGCCCAGTGTTTTTTTGTTTTTTTTTTCTTTTTGTTTAATTTTCTGACTAATCCAAATCTATATTATTTGAAGATTCTTAAGAATTTTTAACGAACTATAGCTGATTTCATGATTAAAAATTCCACAATTAGCTACATATAATAAATAACCAATCTATAAAATAATAGTAACTCTATAGTAAGTAATAGGTACAGCAGTTATATGCACAAAACATCCTTCTGTAAATGATCGATTAAAATAAATTTCATATAAAATGTATATGCATGCATATACATACATGATGTTTGCTGAAATAATTGTCCCATCAACCCCCATTCCGTCCCTCTCTCGTCAGGGAGATCCCCGATTTCCATATGGATTTCCGGGAAAGTAATATAATAAGCAGGGATCATACGAGGACATAAAGAATAAAATAACGTCCGTATAGAAATTTGCATACGAGACCCGGTGCCGACGATTAATCAGGCGCGTGCGCCGATGCCGCAGCTCCCCCCACCCCTCCCCACCACCTCGTCCACCGACACCGCGCGAAAGCCGGAGGAACATAAGGAGTTTTAATTAAACACCGGCCGCGGATATATAATCCACACCTCACGGGCTGCCCCCGAGGCACCGCCGCAGCCGTAAGCCGCGGCCGCGGGCAGAAGAAGCATCGTGCGAAAGGGAGAAGGTGAGTAAAATAAAAAAAAAAAACAAAAAAAAAAAAAAAAAAAAAACAAAAACAAAAACAACCAGCGCCAAAACCAAAAAGCAGAAGAAAAAAAACGATCGAGATCCCGATTCAAACTCGTTTCTCGCCGGCCGATATATTCGGCGCGCCGATCGTGCTCGCGCGCTTATTATAATGGGGGGGGGGGAGGCAAAAATCGCGCGCGAAACGCTCCAGGTGTATTTGCGCGCGCGCGCGCGCGCAAGGCGTCACGTTATTATTTATATACAGGCGCAAGCGAAAAACATCCAGAAGATTCGCCGCCGCGCAGTAACAGGCGCAATGTGAGAGCCCCCGGAGGGGCCACCGCGGCCGCCACCTTTTCTATTTATCCTGCGATATAATGTGTGTGTATATGTATATATATATACATATATATATACATATATATATATACATATATATATATATATATATATATATATATATATATATATATATATGAACGAGCGATGCGGGTCGAGCGACCCCGCGCCGCCCGACTCGTCGCTGGATGTGTGTCGCGTCGCACCGCGAATATTGTATGTATATATATATATAGGTGCTTTTGGATATACGTATATACACGGAGCGAACGACTTCCAAGAGCCGAGCAGCGGAGCTTTTACGACAGAGGGGCGGCTGTGGGGCGCGGGAGGTGGGCCAAGGATTTTTGGCGAAAAATCAGGATGTCTTTTGTATATACGTATACGTACATCGTATTTGCGCGTCGCGGTCGCTCAAGGCAAGGTCGCGACTGCTTGCGTCGATATTTTTGCAACAGTGGCACGGCATGTGTGCCTGTGTATGTGTGTGCGTGTGTGTGCCTACTATGTGACCCGTATATTTATCGGATTTTAGCCAACCTCCAATTGGACATGATGATAATATACAACATATTCGGGACGATATAATTTGTTTCAGGTAGAACGATATAAATGCTTTGTTTATCGATACGGTAGGCAAACGGCTGGCCCGGTAATTGATTCTCAATTTATTAGCCGGGGGGAGGGGGGGGGTTGACGCGCAGTCACGGCGTTATGAAATTGTTTATGGATTTTCTTGAATTCATCACTGACTTTTATCTTCCGATTATACCCGAATATCGCGGCTCTTTTCTTCCTCGTCATCATTTATGCATTTCGCTTCGTCTCTCTTGCATATCGTATTTCGCATCGTATAAACACGAGCAATCAATAGTTACAGTGCCTTAGCTTCGATCCGATTACGTACATATGCTTTTATAGACATTAATGGATAAAATGATTTTTATGAAAAGGAACGCGAAAGCCGATACGCTTTGTAATTCAGAAATCGAAAGTGCGTAATATTATATGTTACCTGAATTTTTATTATTAAATTAATAAATATTTTTATCGGTCTTACAGTCTTTATAATGTAATATATTAACTAAAGCAATGACAGTCAAAATGTCCTTGTTTAATATCGCCCCCGAAGACTCTGAAATAAAACTTATTCCTACAATTAAATTAGATTGAGAATTAAAGATAATAAAATAAATAAATAAAATAATAAAAATAATAAAAATAATAAACTACGTTCTATGTTAGTGAAGGACAACCTGACTGCTATATTTTACTATATAGTAAAATATAGGATGTAGCAGATTCTGCACGTGCGGAAACGAATTAGATAATGGATAACTGTAGAAATAAATAATACCGTTTCACGTGCGATATTGAATAATAACGCGAATGAAAGTACGTCGGAATGAAAAAGGGGCGATTGAGATTTTTATTTTATCCGATATTGATATAAGTATCTTCGAGACGTAGGTGATTAGTTAACCAATGATAGTATATAATACAAGTACACGACTTAAGGTGTAAAAGCGCGCGCAATCTAAAATCTGCGAAAATCTGCGCATTTTGCCGCCTGGGTGGCAGTTCTATACATGTGCTCGACTCCGCTAACCTTTCGCCAGGTGAGTACTTCGCCGATATAAAACAGCTGCGACAATCTCTATTCCCCTGTATTGACTACGCGCGCGCGCGCACACACACACACACACAATATAAACATAAGCGAAATAGACTGTGAATAATTTTATTTTTTTTTTCACATAATTGTCGATTTTAAAATGACACCTATAAACCCTCTCGTGCTCCACAGGAGATCTACAGCAATATAGATTTCAGTCGTTACAAGTATGTGCAGTACTTTTCAAGATGAATCGTAATTATATATAACCTTCATGAAATATCGTAGCAATATTACGAGAACATTATTGCAGTATTGCGGTAACATTGCTGCAATATTGTCATGTAACGTATCGTAACGCAGTGTTCACGAAAAATTGCAACAATATTATAGCGTATTTATTATAACGTATATACGCTATAATAAATATATAATAACGTATATATAATAACGTATATACGCTATATTTATTATAGCGTATATGTATTATATTATTATATATATCATACTAAGTAATCGGTTCTGTCTCTATTATCATTGTGTATTATATCTCTATTGTGTCATTGAAAATGTGTAATAAACAACTTAAAAATAATGTAAATAACTTCTTTTCTCAAAATACGCTTCTCATAATTGAAAATCTGTTTTTTATGCCTTTTATCAAACAAAATACCTTTCGTTTACAGCATTATTTCATTCTCACGAACGCATCAGACCGCACGTATAAGATTTAACAGTATACAACCAATTCACGGGAACAGATCATTATGTAATTTACATCGCGCAACATTTGAATATGTATGTGTATATATATATATATATATGTCTCAGCCAATAACAATATCGCATTCTGATCGGCATCAGTTTCTCCGCCGAAACATCGCTCGTACACGGACGTATGTTTCCGTGTCTCGAAGCGACGACCGTCCGCGCGCGCGCGCGCGCGCGCTGAAATTCAGCCTCGGCGGAGAAATTTATTCAGCCGGGGCAATCGCCCCGCGTGTATAAGCCTGGATATACATCCCATTCGACCGCCGAAACAGCCATAAAGACGCTCGTTACATCTGGCTGGAAGGAACAAAAGCCCCGTGCGGAGATATATAGGAAGGAGGTATGGAACGAGAAAGAGATAAGCAAGAAAAGAAAGAAAAAAAAAAAGAAAAAAAAAGAAAACGAAAAAAGAAAGAAAATAAATTCAGAAAGAACGGGGAGATGGAGGGAGAGCCGCCGCCGTCGCCGTTGCTGCTCACCTCTTACGAATTCAGTATCTGTGCGGGCGCGCTCGGTCGCCCCGGCGGCTCGCGGCGCGGCGGCGCTTCGATTTGCATGCGCGGATAGTCGAGGACACGCTCGTTTAATGCACGCGGGCCCGCAGGACCAGACGCGCGGGCTTCCCCCGAGGGCACCCGCGCGTCCCCCCTCCCCCCCACCCTCCCGTGTCCGCGCGAGTCCGCGCAATGCACGAAAGGCCGAAGGCCACGGGCGCCGTCGCGAGAACGAAAATAAATGTATACTATCGGCGAGAGGGAGAGAGAGGGAGAGAGGAGAGAGAGAGAGAGGCAGGGAGAGAGTGAGAGCGGGCGCTCTCTCTCTCTCTCTCTCTCGCCCAATTAAAGCCTTTCGCGTTTCTGCGGTCTCGTAAGCGCGGTTAGCGCTCAGCAGCTGATCGCCGGCCGCGGATTATTACGCACGGACATCGTCAGCGGTAATATGGGCAGGCGGCTTTGATCGCTCCCGAGAGCGTAGCGACACGCGGCAAAACGCGCGATTCTCGATATCTCTCGGGTGGCACGATGTTAACGTCCTCTGCTCCCCCCCCCCCACTCCACCCAGCTCACTCGTCCATCTGTATCGGGCGAGTTTTTAAAGAATCGTTGAGAGAGAGAGAGAGAGAGAGAGAGAGAGAGAGAGAGAGGAGGAGAGAGGATGACGAAGCGGAATCGCAAGCGACAGAATTTATTTTAATGCCGACTTGTAGGAAGTCGAGACGACGTCGTTAAACCTTCATATTATACGTCGAAGGTAATTTAGCTTCCGTGCTCTTCGTATAAACGAATATTTATGGGTATCTGTAAAGTGAATTTATCCTATAAATATATATTGCTTGCGTTTCGATAACGGCGGGTACATTGCCAATTGGGATGGATTATTACTATTATTATTATAATTATTGTTGTTGTGTAGTTGTTGATATTATTATTATTATTATTATTATTATTATTATTATTATTATTATTATTATTATTTTAATCTGGCAGAACGTTTTCATTAATGAGCTGTACGATTTTAATTTTTGAACGATTGAGGCTTCGATATTTGGTCACCAATTCTTTCGTATTACATAGTTTACATATCATTATTATACATATAGCGGTTGTATAGTTGATCCTCATGGGAAAACAAGATATTTTTTGGAGTTATTATAATTTTGTTCACAAACACATTTGAAGTAGTTTTATATTCTTAATTGAAAAATATTATAATTGGTTAGGAGGCTATTTTGCATCAAACCGAGCTTTTCTAAACCAGCGTCCAATTTACCTCCCTATATATTAAAATCTACAATCTCCGATCTTGCCACGATTATCATCTACAACTCAAGAAAGCACAGAGTTCAGGATCTGCCTATACGTAATCCTTTGACTTGAGCGTTAAAAAGCCGCGTTTGCATGAGACTCGCGCAACTCAATCATTTCGTATTGGTATTCTACGATTTGTACTGACTAGAAAGGCAAGTATACAATAACTTACTTCGTCGATCCACACGCATCGTTAATTTCCTCAATGAAACTATTCGTGTTCCCCATATCTTGTGATTTCCTGTGATAAATTGCGATGTAATCGTTTATTGGACTATTGATTCGCGTTAGTAAGGTAGAGTTATTTCAGAGATATATAGTAAATCTTTCCCATTGTTAAATATGTTCTGCATGACAAACAGGAACGCGTGCACTTTGGATTATCGGCGAATAGAGTCTACTATAGTTTTCCTACATGTCTGACACATCAGCATTACATGTAACGTACATCTGCTGGGGTTTCTCGTTGCGCTTGAAATCTTTTGCAGTGGTTACGCTGTTGCGAATCGTATATTTTCCGGCCATGTGTGCCATTCAAGTACAACAAAAGTTTTACCAAGTACCCGTTACGTCGTATCCCGTACTTCTTTCAGGATCTTTAATTGTTTATTTTTTTCCATACGCATTATCCACTTTTCTTTTATGCTGGTATTGTTAAAGCATAGAATTCCTAAAATGAATCTCATCTCCCGTTATTGTCGCACGTCGTCGGTGTCAATGTTCTCTTTGAATTTGACTCGAGGCCATTTCCAATTGCTGGCAAGGGAGTGCAACGGAGAGATTATTTTCGTTGCTCGGGGCGATATTTTTATTTCATAAAGTCTCATATTGGCTATGAATTCTATAGTCGAACGGGCTGGACGAGCAGATCAACTTCTGCATATTCATGTCATCCTCCAAGACGAGTGACTTTGGCGTCGAGGACTTTGCGGCTCGCCGATGAAATGACTCTTTCTGTGCTAGTCATATACGCTTCTGTACGAGTTGCGCCGAGCACTTCTTTAAAGTCATTTGCGAAATTAATGGACGTTCTCAGTCTGAATGAAACGGTACTATATGAATAGGTTTCATAATTTGATCAATGCATTTGATCGTTGAGACTTCAGGTGCATTTTGCAATCGTACGAGTAAGTCGATACAAGGACAAGTATGAATTAAAAGTGTTGCTTTTCCAATTCGTCGATACCGTGAAATGAGTCCCTTAAATCACCGTATATCTTTCATGTTACGTCGACGACTTAAGACTCGTAGCCACCTTTTCTGGATCCATATTTTTATATAATAATTTAATTAAATATAAATCATTATTGCATACTTATAATACATTTCTATACATATATATACGTATATAAAACTCGATTATCCTCTCATATATTTACTCCATTATATTATATTTCATCTCAGTAATAAATGTCTTAACTTAGAAACCGCTTGTGAATAGCCGATTGAAATTGAGACATCTGGTACTATTAATTTATTATTTATCAAATTGAATTGCAATTCAAATAGTTTAAAACATCTAGTTTCCAGATACATTTTATATAAATATCTTTACGATGTATTGATTTAAATATTAATTAGTCTAAAAAATGCTCAAAAAAAATGTCAGTATCCATCATGATTACCTAATGACTCTAGACAGGGAATGATATATGATTATTTGTTGACATATTATTTATTTATAAATGTGTATAATATAATTTTAAACTAATTTTAATTCTACATAAAATTATTTAAATAAATAATAGTAAAGACTTGTAAAAGAAATCAATTATAAACAAAAAAAAAATGAATACTCCCTTAAATATAGAGAGGATCAGCTAGTGAAAATAAAATTCCACTCCACCGGACTGGAACAAATCACTGGAACATCATCACGGTTTGCTTCGCTAATAACAGCCTGCGAGAACCCGGCAATGTATCAAGCAAACAATCCCTCGAGCAGGCCCCATTACTGCGCAAATCATAGAAGGCGTGAAAACGCTCCCTGCAAACACCGCGCTGCCCCAATCATATCAATTACAATTGTTTGCGCACCGAGGCTGGTCCCTTTCTCTCTCGGTCTACCCCGACTCGCGGAGCGATGATCCCTGAAAAAATCCAAGTCCGAAGGGCTAAAGGCGGGGTGGGGCGCGAGAGGTCTCGCCCCGGTCGTGTTAAAAAATGAGACGTTGCACCGCTCGCGCGCATCGCGCGGTGCGTTCGTACACGCACGCACGCACACACACACACACACATATATATATACACATAATACAATGCGCAGCACGGCGGGCCAAGGGGTACGTCGGCTGGGGGATGGGGAGTGCAAGGTGCAATTCGCGCGCACGCCCACTTAAAACGCGTACATATATAATAACACGAATTGTTCTCCGCGGGGCGCGAAAAGAAACATGGCGCCCCTCACGGCTGTGTCTTGGCAGCGCCGAAAATCCGCGCCGTCCTCCCGATATTGCGCCTTTATGAAGGCGGGATGCTGGAGGGCGGCAACGATCGTCTCCGCCAAGGGAAAGAATCAAAGAGAGCGCGAGCGAGAGAGAGAGAGAGAGAGAGAGAGAGAGAGAGAGAGAAGGCGCGAAGGAGGCGAGGCAAAGGAGGGGAAAAAAAACAACAACAACAACGGAATAATAATAATAAAAGGCGGCACACGCTGGGAGAAAACAAATTGCGAGAGCGAAAGTGCGAGGATATAAATATAAGTGGCGGGACGGTGCGTGGAGGTGTCGAGACGCCCCCGGATGCCGCGGTAGTTTACTTTGCCGGCCAGCGGTCGCGGCGTTGAGGCGCTGTCCGTGCACCAAGGCGCGCGCCCTTCCTACACATGTAAGCATCAACACACACATATATATATACACATATGCATCTTAGCCGACGTCTATAATCGCTCGGCGTATTTGCACAAAATTTCGGTATGGTGCCAATTATTTCGTGCGGGTCCGTGCCCGCCTTGCCGTGGGGATTAGTTACATGGCCCATACGGAGAGGGACGGAGTGTAAAGCACTGCACAGGGTGCTATGGTCAATTTTCGTGGGGTGGCGGCACAGAAAGGATAACGTATAACGCGCTTTTTTACGTCGCTTCGAATGTAGGCTTATATTGGCAAATGTGGCCCGAATATGTCTTATGAGTATTTAATTAAAATTTTTCAAAGTTCCAAAATGCACGTATTTATTAAGTGATATATTATTGTGATGATATTATTCACGGCGAAAGTAATATTGGCGCAATAAAAGTACGTGCGTCTACTAATTTTTTTTTGCGTAGGATTTGTAATTTTCTTCAGTGAAGAAACGAACGCATTTACATGTTTTTTTAGACCAACAGTATTGTAAAGTGTCGATATAGCAAAACCATATTACATTATAATAGCTTTATTTAATAAAAACTAATCATTTTATATTAGGCATTGCACTTTGATAGTGTCTTGAGTGTCATTTTGTCAAAAAATAATAATGAGAAAGAATTTGACAATTACTCATTGATATTCATTAATTTATAATTGAGTTTGTCAATAATAATAGAAATATACTTTCGTTAGCCATAGGATCATAAACTACAATCGTTTTTCCTTATGGTTATTAGGATTATTATTATTATTATTTCTATTATTCGTATGATTACTATTGTAATTAATAGTATTCTTACTACCGCTTTTGCTAATAATGTTACTATTACTGATGAAATAGTAGAACTACGAAACTACGAAATCCACCAGTAGACGCGCGCTTATGGCTGTTAAAATCTGCTGTAACGGCAGTCCCCTCCGCTCCTCGAGTAAATTAAAATCGTCCACTCATCGGCGGAAAAGGTGGCAAACCTTTAAAATCTCGGCGCGCGGACTAATTATATATCGACGAGCCTAAAAAAAAAAAATAGGAAAAAAAAAGAAAGAAATCTCCCTCGCGAAACCGTCGGATGTAGATGGACGAGAACGTATAACAATCCATTCGGCGCGTCTTACTGCGACTCACTTGCTGCCGATAAAATCCCAATAAAAGCGCGATGTCTATACTCGCGCGACGTATAAACAAAGTGACAGATTAAACGGGAGAGATAAGTCGTGGACTGGCGAGTTGCGGGGCGAGTTCGGGACGAACGAGAGCATAAGAGAGCGTCAGCGAGAGCGAGAGAGAGAGAGAGAGAGAGAGAGAGGGAATAGGGAAGAGAGATACGGTGGAGCGAAGTTAACACCTGCCTCCCCCTCGCAGGTGGTTGGGACGCGCGTGCGCGGCGGCAACGACGACGACGACGACGACGGCGACAACGACGGCGACAACGACGACGGGATATATTGTGTGCGCTGTGCGCGCGCGCGGAGCACGAACCGCCCACCCCCTCCTGCTCCCCCTTGATGCGCGCACGCGCCGCAACGCTCGGCTCTCTCCCGCCCCCCCCCCTTTCGGGGGATACGCTACGCGCCGGCGCGGGCTTTTCTCCCGCCCTTATATACATAACTATACACACGCATACGTACATGCAGGGAGGGACGCATAGGCGCGTTTTTGAACGCCGAGCGCGACTCGGCGCGGGCAACGCGCGCGCGCTGCGCACTTTATCGCTCCTCCCCCCCCCCACCCACCCATCATTCTATCCGCCCCTGCTTTCGTATTATAGGTCGGTTTTGTGCGGCGAAAGCTCGCGGCGACCATTCTTCCGGGCGACTTGATGGGCTTTATACAAGCTGGTGGGTTATACGGCATGGCGAGACTCGACAGAGCGTGGCCGTTCGTCAAACTGCTTGTCAAACGATTTACGAATGCGTGTATGAGATAGTGAGGCGATTCGTTGATTGTTATTCCACGGACAAGGTCGGGTGTTAGTTTACTTTCCGATCCGTGCATTATGAATAAATGAAGGTGGACGTACATTGGGCAAGGAGTAAGGATTAAGTTCAACATTTGGACTTGTTTCGAACGTATATATTCAACTTTTTTTGATTTTCACGCCCGGGATATATTACATTGCAACGGAAGTGCGTAAAATGAGCTGCTCTTGGAGAGATTTGCGTGTCGTAAAGTACTACTTCTCGTCTTGCCGTGGGGCAAATTTGTATGAGACTGAGGCATGCACATCGGCTGGTGCTCATAGTATGCTTCATTTTTTCTACTCACAAGCAAACGCAAACTCAAACTTTTCGCACTACAGTTAAGATCCAATGATATTCTTTACAAACGTACAATTCATTTTTTAATGAATACATAAAAATAATATGTTGAGATGGCTTGTCTTATATTGCCGTTAACTCATTGCCCAAATTAAGAATTCGGCACTTACTTTGATTACTGGTTTATAAACCAAACTAATATAAGTCCCTTTTATTGAAGAGACTATAGGATCGATAAAAATATTTATTAGTTCCTAAGTAAATGTTTATTATGCGATGGCGTTATAGTATCACAGTTTAAGTGCCTTATCTTCTGTTCTATATACAGAATTAAAATCGCAGAAAAAGAACAAGCCTGATTCTTTTTTAGTCTGTAAGCTTGACATATGTCATTAAGGTAACAAAATGCAATTAGTTTTTACACGGTCAAGTTCATTAATCAAAATTATTAACAGGATGTTATTCACATGTATTAAACAAAAAAATCTTTTACATTCGAAGTCATTTTTATTCCATGCCATTGAAGTAATTATATCGATTTGGAGCAAATTTGCAGTCATCTTCGCAATCTGTCCCGTTACAAATGTGTACTTTTGAAAAATTATTTCAACAAATTATGGGATGATTAATATTTATTTGTAAAATATTTCCTACCATTTCACTCTGTCACGTTACTTTTTGTCCAATAATAAATGGTTTAGCGACTTTCTCCTTTGCACCTCGTATTGGCAAATCTAAATGTATAATTAAATTTGCTTATTTACGTCGTTCGTATTATATTTTGTTCCAACGACACTTTTCCAAGATTTCAGAATCTCATAATTTGTAAAATACAAAAATAGAAGTGGAGTTCATTTTTCATAACAAATTTCCTCTTAAGATCTCCGCCTTTCTCGGTCATCCACTACCTTTGTTCCCTATTCTTGTTTTTTTTTTTTTTTTTTTTTACAAAATTCTTCATAACGATTATTACAATAAGAAAAATTGGCCAAAACTGAATAGTAACTGTAACGTATTAATAATATTGAATTCTACTGTATCATCCGTCCGAACGCATTTTCACGAATTTCTTCTATATTCTAATATCCATTACAGTTCAAGCGCGATTAGCAAAATATAATAGAGCGAGCCTTTGATCGGCCGAATCATCGAAAACGTCCATTGTTATCAGTCAGTCCGGTGTTCGGTATAGAAGGATATACACGAGAACTGTACAACTACACACCCGCGCGCTACGCAGGCACACCACACCCACTCCCCCCATCCCCTCCCGCCACAAAGGCTCACTTCCGTGAAATTCACGGCATAGACATATAATCCCCGCGCGTATCCCCCGGTACGTCCGTACGGGGCGTTCGATAATCGTCGGCCCCGGATCCGTAATGTAATAATTGCCGCCGCGATCCACTCGACGCGCGCGCGCGCGCGCGAGCGAACGCGCACAATGAGAGAGGGAGGGAACCCCCTCGATGCCGGGGCCACGGCCAACGGGACGCGCCGGCCCAGCGGCGCAGCCCCTTATCCGAGCTCTTTGTTGCCATTCCTGCGCGCGGCGCCGACCCCTTTCCCCGACGTACGCAGCAGTAATTCCACGTCGCGGGCTCTTTACTCTGTTCTCCTCTCCCCCCCCCCTCCACCAACCTCTTACAACGCGCCACTCTCCACCGGGAGCTAATAGGCGCGTGTACTATGCATTTCAGCGCGGTCGGAGAGACAGAGAGAGAGAGAGAGAGAGAGAGAGAGAGAACGCGCGGTCCAATATATAATTGTTGTGTCGTCGGAGCGGCGCTTTTATGTATAGACACACATATATATATATATATATGTGTTCCGTAATATACGTCTGATAGGATGCTGTCTATACATATATACTTTTCCCATTCCTGCGTGTACGTGCAACGTCTTAATAATGACGTCGGGAATTTTTCATTATGTTCAATTTATACGATATAAATATACATATATAGAGAGGGCGACGAGCGTCGCGCGTGTCTGGAATGAATTGTATTATATGTAAACATAATGATGTGGGCCGATCGATCGATTCTTGAATAATGCATAAGTTACTGTAGCCATTAATCAGGTCTGGTGGAGTAATTTAGCGGATCGATGACGGCTCGCTCGTCCAGACTGATGGTCTTTTACCCTTTCTTATTATATGATATGACATTCCTAGACATATACGTATATACATATATATATGGAATGAATGTTATTAGGAGCCCCCGCGATGTCGGACGGTCGAGACATTGGACGGAATCACTGGAATGTTTCGACTCGTACGTTCCATCGTGATTTTTAATTTTCTAACGTCCTAATGTACATAAATCTCTAATAAAGAGTTCTAAACGATCCTCCAATGGAGATCATTGAAACCAATACTTATTTACTTTCTGAACGATCCTGAACAATTGACCATTGTGCGTGTGTATGTGCGCGCGGGCGCGCGTGCGTTTTCGAGAATTTCCTAATGATATATTTTAATTAGAGCTGGGAAATTTTTCATGATTCGACAATTCGAACATTTTTGTTCAAGGCGATCGGACGTTCGAGCTATATATTTGTGCTGATCGAATTCAAGTGTTTCAATAACAGAAAATATTCAACCTTAAGTATTTCTTATGGTTGTTAGAAGTATATATATATGTATTGTTTGATTAGGTCGTTCAACTCGAACAGCTGAAATGTTCTAAAACTGCTCAAGACGCTTCGAACAGGCTCGAGCACAAGTGCTTTAATGTAACGAATCAAATAAAGATGCAAGCTTGCAGAATTAACAAAAATTAAAGAAAGACTATCTATACATCAGAGTTTAAATGTAGCAATATATATATATATACTTTGAATAGTGAAATCTAAACGCTACACTGGAATTTGCAAAAACGTTGTTTATTTTTAGAAGCTATATCTGCATTTGCAATAAAATATAAATATCTGAAATCCAAATGGACTTCAATGTCAATCATCGATTCATAATATTTATATTTTCGTGTGTCTTTTATAGTAACTGATCAAAGAAGGAATGAAACATATCTTTCGAATCAAACAGGTTGACAAAATGAAATCCAGTCGTAGATAATCCAAAAGTAGCAATATTTGTTGTTTTTTTTTTTTTGTAAAAATCAATGAATCTTACTTGAAATCCCGTCGATTTTCATTGCGTCAGCTTCGAAATCATTTCAAGATCAAATTTAATTGAAAAAGTCATTTGAAGACAAAGCTGTCTTTTTTGTATAGGAATAACGTCAAAATGTCGCGGAAAATTGCACGATCAGACAACGCACACGAAATCATTGATAATCAAGCAACCTTCACCGAATTCGAATATTTCACAGGTTTTTGGGGGCGTTCATTGTCACGAATCTCAATTTTGGTGGATATAAGATGACGGAAATACTTGATTAATATCCTTACTGGGGCAATATACTGAATTCGACTTCTTGCATCGCAAACATGACTTCGAACACGCGCGATCGCCAGATGTTTTGGTGTATAAAATTAGAAACAGAAAATCCTCTAAAACGGATACGTGGATTTTTATGCTCTGTCTGCTACGTTTTTTCCCTGAAATTCCATTTTGAAATAGCAAAGAATCTTACATGACACAAACAGAAAAACTTATCTCGGAATCTTGTTTTCACCATTTCTCATACTAAGTTCAATCTTCTATTGTAGATCAATCGATATTTCAGTTATGCATTCCACGATAGCATAAGTATGTAAATGCATTTGATTGTGTAAGATAGACATTTTTTTTATATTGGTAGAACTCAAATCTTACATGATGCAGATTTATGTTATATTCGAATCTTCAGTGGGAATCCAACCCTCTAATATAACCCTGGTAGAAGTGCATTCGATTTTTAAGGTATAAACAAGGAATTTTCAAATGAAGATACCTAGTAACAGAGTATCTTTGTTCGGTAGTAAATAGGAAAACATGTAACGTTTTTTACGGTCATTCCGGCCGATTTATAGTTACATTTTTTCAAGCTATTTTTTCAGTATTTAAAACCTATAATAGTTAGTTTCGTATCAATGTATTTTTGAGTATGACTAAACTTTATCTTAAAACAAGGTTAAGCAAGTTTTAACGTATAACCTAGCTAATAAATTGACATCGTTATTATGCTTTCTTATATAAATTCATTGACTTTAATGATTATTTTAATTGATTAATTGTTAATGTTTATCAAGTTGAAGTAACTTATAAGTACGTTGGTTCTATATATCTTATGCATCTAAATACATATACTATACACGCATTGACAATAGCTTACACATTCGTATGTAATATACTTATTATACTTATGTGAAGTCATAATCGGGCTTATATAATAACCAACATAATGTTTTACCACTTGCGGGAATGCCAAATCATCAGATATGCCGTATGAACACTCTCCGTAAATTCAAGTTACGAATTATAGTTATGAACTCAGCATGATTAATAATTTAAAAAATTAATTTTATTTTATAAAATTTCAAAAATTTCAAATGATATTATTTATTTTATAAATAAATAGGATAGAATTACTATCTAACAACCAATAATTGAAGCCGGTGTAAGACATCAAAGAATAGAATTTTTTAATTAATTGCTTCATGCGAAATTTTAGATATTAAATAATAAAAGGAAAATATTTCCAAAACTAATTTATTACATATAATTATTAAGATGACAAAATCGAAAAAAGCAGACTTCATTATTACTTTGTAATTTTTAAAAATTATTATTGTCCATATCTTATGATTTTTCTTTTATTAAATCGACAATATAATGTTATATTATATAAATATTAATTGTTAAATAAATTGCTCTTTTAGTTAAAAAATTTAGTTAAAAGTTTAGTTAAAAAAGTTTTTAACTAGTTGTTAAACCTAGTTTCTACCTTTTTCTTAATTTTATTGACAACATTCACATTCACATTTTGCATTCTAAGATCTACCTTGTTTCTAGCCACAATGATTAATTCTATTTTTACTACCTAGTAACTACTTTCCAGCCTATTAAAAATTGTTAGATTTCTACCAGGGAAGATTCCGATCAGATTCGGATTCCCACGCTAGAGCTTTTGAAATCCTTGGACACGCAATTATCAACAAATTTTAGAATTTTATTAAAACGTTATCCGTCTATATGGTGCGTGCTATTATTTTTAATTTTCATCGTTCCGGTCAGTGTATATATGTATTTACTTAACCGCTCTTGTCCAAAACAAACCGATAAAAAGGCCTCCCCCCCGCCAAAAAAAAAACAAAACCATCGAGACCCATTATTTTCGGAAAAGAGCCGCCACTACATTATATTATACCCCCGTGGAAAGTTGAATCGCGCACTTGAGGCGGCCCGCTTTCACATACCTCGTTGCGTCCGCGGCCGTGCGCGGCCGGAACGAACGCTGACAAAAAGAAGCGCGCATCCTCCGGCTCTCGGATTCTCAAAAATTAATTCGACGAGTTTTTCTCGCCGGACTCCGACGCATTTGGAAGAGAGTGGGGAGGGGGGGGGGCGAGCGGAAAAGAACAGTTGCGCGCGCTCGCGCTCGTCTTCGTCATTGTAAGAGACTCGCAAAAATTATTCGCGCGAGCCGCGCGCGTCGCGAGGGGGTAAGGGGGCGTTTATAAGGACTACTTTCACGGGCGCGTCATACGCATTTACCGTACACACGCGCATACGTGCGCGCGCGCGCACACACACACACACACACACACACACACACACACGCCGACACACAGACAACGTGAAAGTAGCTCTTATTAACTTCTCGTAGTGAGGGCCTGCCGCGATGTACCGATCCCCCTCCCCCTCCCCCCATCCGACAAAGTCGCCGTAAAGGAATATTTCGGATACTCGCGCGAAAATCGGAGCTCCGCGAACGCGCGCGCACGCGCGGACTTGCGGAACCTTAAGAATCCGCTGCTCGCCCTTGATATGACGGACCGGTGCACTCCAATTATTTGCCTCTGGCCGATATATGTATATGTCAGGCGCGGAGCACGACCGGACACCCGAAATTGATACACGAGTCCTGTTTTATTTCAATTTCGAGTTTGGAAAAAAAGGCCAAAGAGCGTGAGCTACAAAGGAAAGGTTATAATTTAAAGTGTCAGTTTTATTTTCAGCGATGAAAAATTATATAATTAATGCTATTATAAATGAAATTATTTTCTCACCCGTGCGGTACCATGTGAAGTTGAAAAGTAATTAGGTAAGTGTATAAATATAAATATGATAACTACATCCGTTGGTTAAATCTGTATATATATGTTAATAAATTGAATACAATGCAAATAATGTTGGTCATTTCAAATACAATTAGTATGGTTTGCATTGTATTTCATTTTCAATGATGAATCTGATTTAAGAATGTTGTAAAGTTAATATATATTATTATTGTTCGTATTTTGATATAATAATTAACAGTTTAGTTTTGTATACTTTAATGATTTAACAGATCTTGATCGAGCTTCTTTTGTTTAGTTCTCCCACCTTCACATTAAAATATAAAATATCTAAAAGTGTGCAAAACATATTTAAAATCTATAGTTCTGCACGAGGTGATGGATAACAAAATTCGGCATGTTATACGATGTATAATTATTATAAATGTATCAAGAATTATATATATATATATATATATATATATATATATATATATATATATATATATACTACTGTGTATAAATATGAGTAAGACTTTATTTCTAACTTTTGAAATCTTTATTTGTTCTTGTAAATCTAATTCACCCCCCCCCTTAAAGTCATCCTCCCCCAGATGCAATACAACTATTTTTTTTTTCAAAAAATTGATTGTTTTTGGCACCAATCAAGATTTTGCTCTTTTTAGGCACAAAATGTCTTTCGACATGACATTGACTGACCCATTTGAAACTCCAATAATATCAACAAGCGCCCTAGTAGTAAATAGACGATTTTGCAGAACCAATTCTTTGGTTTTTGTCGACGTGTAGCCCATCAGTAGATGTTCTTGGTCGTCTTTGACGTGATTCGTTTTCAACGCGTTCTCGACCTTCTCTGAACAATTTGTGCCAATCAAAAACACTTGCTCTTGACATTGACTTCTCACCAAAGGCCTTCTGCAACATCCTTAACGTTTCGGCGGCTGATATTTCATTTCGCGCACAAAATTTAATGCTACTTCTTTGTTGAATAATTTCAGACATTATCAAAAACCAAGAGACAACTTTTCTTTGTTCACAAAGCACAAGCGTAACTATATGACAAATGAAGATAATTGCGTGATAATTCAGATAACTCTGGCAATACCACAAACTCATAAATAAAAACATTTGTCCGAATCGATAAACCCGGGAAGTTTGAATTGAGAAATCTTACTCATATTTGTATACAGTAGTATATAATATTGTACACGGATAATATCTATATAGATCATGGAATTTCTGATAAAATGTAAAATCATCGTATAGACACGAGGCAGACGACAGCGAACAAAGTCCCTCTCATGTGTTCGTTGTATTTCACCTTTACTGTCCCTCCTGCTCCCTTTGGCACTTCAATTCAATGCAACTCTTCTTTGTTTTTGAGTTATATATAGAAAACCGAATTGAATTATCTGAGAAAATTCATGATCAGTGATAATTAAATTCATGATCAGTGATAATTAAATTCATGATCAGTGATAACACCAGCTGGTGAATGGGTAGGAATCCAAAGTATACTGAGCCAATTTTTCTAGAGGTTGTCCAATATGCTATATATGTATCTAATGCTGATTAAACATTTATTTAAGAAATACAACGTTGCAAGAATGCCTATATAATTTAACAGCTTACCATATATATATATATATATATATGTGTGTGTGTGTGTGTGTGTGTGTGTGTGTGTGTGTGTGTGTGTGTGTGTGTGTGACAAAGCGCACGCGCGTATACGCGGAAGCTCCGCTAACCCAGAAAACTGGGCCGCGAGCCGCGCCACAGACGAAAACAAGCGACCCAGAAACGTGGAGAATATATATATATATATATATATATATATATATAGCGCGGGTCCGCCACCTCGTCGCATCGGCTTCGGTAACTCCTTTTTAAAGTAGTGCATCAACCGCGATGCGTTGAAAAAGGTTAACATCATCGGCGCTTGCCGCCTTGTACATTATATATATATATATATATATACGTATATACGCCAGTTTTTTCGAGGTTCGATCGAGTAGGGCCACGAGCGCGCGCGCAAGAGAGAGAGAGAGAGAGAGAGAGAGAGAGAGAGAACGCGCTCACGCACGTGCAGCGCGTGCCGCTTGTAATCTTCTTCCTCTCCGCATCCTCGCCGCGCGCGCGTCGGGCACGCGCGCACCTTTTTCCCTCCCGTCGATATAATATTGAAATTTAATTTTAATACGTCTGTCGGTCCACTGTCCGACGTCTCCCTCTCTTTCCTCTCTGTTTCTCTCTCTCTCTCTCTCTCTCTCTCTCTCTCTCTCTCTCTCGCTCCATTTCGGGTAACCATCGAGTTTCGATAATTAACGCGCGCGCATGGAATATTTAAGGTGGCTATATACGTATCGACTTTTAAATAATCTCGCTATATAGCCATCCGAAAAAAGAGAAAATTGCATAATATATGTATTAAGTATAATTAAGCTTTCGAACGACGGCATGAAATAGTAGGGTGAAACGTATTGAAATAAGAAGAGGGCAAATATATATTTTCTAATTTATAATTTTGATTGTAGTTTATGGAAAACGAGCGAAATTATTGACGTGTACATATACATACATACATATATATATATATATATATATATATATATATATATATATATAATAATGTGGAATTAAAAATTATTTATTAAAAAATCATGATATAGTACACACAAATCAAATCAAAATTAATTCGCCTTGGACGTTCCGGTTGGAGGGGGATACGAGAATCGGCGAGGGCGCTCGTGGTGCTGTAAAACTGCAATTTTATTGGGAAACCTTTTTTTTTCTATTATACAGATATATACATATACATATATCTGCGACCAAATCGCGAAATTAATACACTTAAAGGAATTTATTTACGTGTTTTTTGTCCTCCGTAATTTTGGAAATTTTCATAGACGCGCGCGAAATTCGCGACCAATGGAAATTGCATCCAATTATATTTTTCCGGCTTTTCGTTTAATCTTATTCGTATATTAGACATGCCAGCCAATCCAATCTGCCTGAGATCTGCGGAATTTTCAAACCATCGCGCATCTCCTTACCATACACATATACCATTTACACGAGGCGACTCTTCGGAGATCGGCGGCCGTCATTTTCTTTCTTTTCTTTTTTTCCTTCGCTTTAACATCCCCGTCCCAGTTCTCAGATCCCTCCTCGGCTCGAGCCGTGCGGTACGATCCGCGATCGTAATACGCGTGCAATATCCAGCGAATTTGCGGCGGCTCGACTGCGCGTGGCCCAACAGGGATTGACGGCGGTTGTCGCGACGGCCGATGCCGATTGAAGTCACGCCCGGATCCTCCCTCCTTCTTTTTTCCTTCTGCGGTCGTATCGCCTGATTTCGCGGTTTTGCAATTTACATTATACGTTTATTTATTTTTCCTTTTTCTTTTCTTTTCTTTCTTTCTGTGTTTTTATCTTTCGTCGCTGCCGCGCGGGCACCGGCGCAATTGAGTATATCGACAGTACTCGATCGCCGTTAATGGCATAAGAAGAATGGCACCGAACGCTTCATTGCGGCGTATTATAGGCGCGCCAGTATATCGACCGCTTGTATATGTATATTACAGCAAATCGGAAATGTTAGAATACACTTGATAAAAAAAAAACATTGTTGGTTTTTTTTTTAAATCGTTAGACTTGTTAACGGATTCTGCTAAATCAACTTATTGTTTGGGTGATATAGTTTTTTTTTTTTACAATTTGACAATCCGTCACAATAGAAACATTGTAAACCAACATTCGCGATATAAAAATGACGAATGAAACATTCGTTACTGTAGATATTCTATAAATATGATTATATATCGTTGAAAATTAAATTTTTGTCTTGAAATTTCGTTTATTTATAGAGTGTATTTTCATTCTCAAATCCGTGACGAACCGATAAAAATAACGCTATAAAAATTAAAAATACTTATTTTTCGTCTGTTTTTATTTTCTTCTCTTTTTAACAAAATATTCAATATTATCAACGGCTTAAAAATAGTAGTAAATCGAAGTAAATCGAACGATTTAGAGTATTCAAAACAAAAATCTTTCAAATAAACGATATAGATCTTGCGAACATGCATAATTTATGTTCCATATAGTTTTGCCCAAGAAGTTACAGTTTTCGAGAAAACATCATAAACGACAAACATGATATTTTTCCATCCGACAAGGCTTACCTCTCATTTCCGTCTGTATCCCAAAGTACAATTTATAGAGTTAAAATTTTTATAGAACGCAAAAAATATGTACTAATCCAAAATTTGTTTGAAGAATTCGAACTTCTTCGACAAACCGTGATTTTTGTTAAATTTTTTTTTCATGCGTTTTAACATACACGAAAGTACAATTCTATCGCATTTTCATTATGACATGCGCAATCCTTAATTTCCAACCCCAAAAAGCCAAGTGTAAAAAATTTCAACGTAAATGAAGTTCATTACCAATTTAAAGGAAAAAGAAAAAAAAACAACTAACGAAATTTGAACATTTATTCCCTTTTGACGTTTATATTGGCATGAATATAATTATACATTATATGAATCACTTCGGAAATTGAAAATTTTTTATCAATTTTTTCGCGACGAAGTTTAAAAGTACACGAGGGACAAGCCCGAGGCTACGTCGGTATCGATAAATAAAGGAAATGCGCGGCACAGCGAGAGCCCCAATTTATTCCTCGCAATCTCGCAGCGCCTGCGAGCCGCGCTCGGCCGCGTTGCACAGCCATCGAGTGCGCGGGAGTATGTATATATATATATATATATATATATAACATGCGTAAGAAACAAGAGCCGGGCCCGCCGCTCCGACGACGCGCTCGAGCCTGCGGGGTTATTGCCGAATATCGCGCGGACGCGCGCCCCGTTTTATTTACGGACTCGCGCCGGGCGCAAATATATATATATATATATATATATATATATATATATATATATATAAGTCGAGCCGTGAGCGCTGAGCGCCCGTGCGTGAAGCGCGCGGCGCGTGCACCTGGTTCTTGGTACCGCAGCCGCTTACACCCCCGCGCTCCCCTCTCTCCCCCCCCTGCCGCCCATTACCCGCGCCGGGGTCTTTCGCCGACGCGCGCCCGCGCGATTGCTCTTTGCTCGCGGTATGGTTATGAGCCAGCCTCTCTTTTTTCTTCTCTCTCTCTCTCTCTCTCTCTCTCCTTTTATTATTTTTATAACCTTTCTTATTGCGCCGCAAAGGTTTTGGTTAAACTTTTGGGACGATGTATTGTTTTTTTTTTTACTCCTTCATTTCATCAGCTATTGTCGTATGCTCTCGTTACCGAACCCTTTCGCTCTTTGCGTTAATTTTTTTTGGCAATTATTGGTCGTCCGTGATTTTGGCACGATTTTTAGATGAAACATGTGTTTTGAAGACGAGGGAATCTTGCATAATTGATCGGGAGATATGTGCTTCAAGAGCATTCGATAGTATACGTATTTGTCCCGCTATGCCACAGTGGTATCATTATTATCGCGCAGACAATGGCAAGTAACTGTAGTACGTCCGTGAAAAATCGATTTTCTATGGAATTTTTGTAAATTTATCATGTACATAGGCACGTAATGATTTATAAGTTGTCAAAATTTCAGCGAATTTGACGGAAACAAAAAAAAAAAAAAGTTACAACAGTTCGGATTTTTAACACGTAATTTTGAATTCGAATGAGAAATTTTGAACGTTTTTTCTGCGTAGTAAAAAAAATTGTTATTTGTTTGAAAATTTGTTTGAAAAACTAATGTATTATCATCTGGGTTCACAGTAATATATTTCTATGAAAGAAACAAAAAACAAAATTATTTTAATAAACTTTTATTAAAAGACTATAAAATTATTTTAATAAACTTTTTTAAAGCCGAGATTTTATTACAAAGAATGTATCTATATTTAAAGCGCTTGAAATTAAAATGCGTTCCTGCATTTTTGTTGTTTTCCAACAACTGCGATTCCGTCCATTTTCGAAATGTTTTGTCATCCAAATATATTGTTCTTAATCTAAACCATAATATAATGGACTTTTTTAAAGAGTAGGATTGAGAGTTTTCCCTGATGAATGACTGATCGACGATTTTAACGAGTGTCTTCATAATAAAAGCTACGAAAACCGCGCCTCCTAAGTAGCTCTCGTAAAATATACCCCAAGCAACCGTGCGTCCTCGATTACGTTTGACATGGTCAAGCTCGCTCGCTTTCGAAATGCGACGTTGTCAATGTCTTTTCATCGTTAAGGGCTTTTTCGACAATTCAATAAATGAAAATATGGCCTCACATTGGCCCAAAGACGGTGTAATTTCGATCGTTTTATCGGTCGATCGATTTTCAGTGGTCGAAATTGAAATAAGTAGTCGTGTGTAATAAATATTATATTATAATCGTAATTTTTTAATAAATAATAGAAGATAATTTTTAAGAAATTTCTGAGTGACTTTGACTCTTTTTACTGCGAAACAGTCGCTTTTTTTATTGACGATCAGCAATTTATTAGATGATAGCTAAGTGAGTAGATAGATGAGTCCTCGGTAAATTGATAAAATTTGACGACAGTTTGTGTATTATTCTAAATCTGAAACGTTGAAAAGTATCCCACTGCTAAAAACAGTAAAACATTGACTAGCAAATTAGTGAAAAATTTACTAATCATCTGAAGTCTCATTCTGATGCTTTGGTAGTGTAACATTCTTGAACATTCGCTAATTTATAGTAATGAAAATTAAAATTTTCATCTCAGCAGTGAATCTATTTTTAACGATTCGATGTCAGAGAGTATAAGACTAATAAAATCTACTAAAAGCTAAATTAAGAAATATTCCACTTATTTATGTGTTTTTGATTTACTGAGAACATTGAAATTTTGATGTTACACGAATAATTAAATATAAATTTTGAAGAAATATTTCACTACTTATGTATCATTCTTTTGATTTGTACTACGTAATTAGTGTAATCCATTATATATATATATATATATATATATATATATATATATATATATATATATATATATACACACATATTTAAGTAGTGAAATATTAGTTTTTTTATCAGTAAGCTGATATTCACTCATTCCTTTATAGATAGTCAGCAATACCCTATTAAATGTGCTGTAATCAGAAATGGTTTAAAAAAAATCGGAAACTTTTCCAAGTTGCAGTGTTTCAATCGGTTTATCATTTATTAATTGTCAGTAGCTTGCACTACTTGATTTGATGACCATTCGCGGAACACTAGCAAGTATTTTCGCCAATTTCTCAGTAGAGAGTATATTTCCGGAGTATATATACTCTAAAATTAATTCTAAATTTAAGGTAGGCAAAAAAGCATAAGTTGCACGAAACTTATGATGCCTTTCGCGTATATATATCTATATGCGTATCTGTATAATCAAGCATCATCAGAGTATCATTGGTATACAACGATTTCTGCAAATCTCCACCTCGATTCTCGGAGTGTATATATATATAATATGAATTATAAATATAGCGCCGCATAAACCGAGGCCGCCACCCTTCATATAATATACTCCGAGACCGAGGGAGAGAGAGAGAAAGAGAGAGAGAGCCACCAATCAAGAGTCCCCCGTGAGCGACGACACGGGGATTTCAGCGAGAGGGCAAAAAACTATAATACTCTCGTCTCTTCTCCTGCCCCCCTCCTCCCCCGCCCTCCCCGTCCACGGATGCAAAAGTAAAGAAACCCCGTGATTTATATCGCGTGCCCGGGCCATTCCTACATGGGCAACGTCAACCGATGATAACATAGCCCGCGACGTAATAGCTCGCGCTCCCGATGCGATCTTCCATTTTCTCCCTCGCTCTCTCTTCCTCTCTCTCTCTCTCTCTCTCTCTCTCTCTCTCTCTCTCTCTCTTTCTCTGTATCTCTCTCGCCGCGTGCGCGCGCGCGCGCGTGTATTATATTAGACGAGGAAGCGATCTATCAATGCGCAACTGGTAGCATTTAATCAGGCGACACGTTAGACAGGCCCAAGTTTGCGCCCGCCTAACCCTTTTTCCTATAAATGTATATACACCTCTTCTATATATATATATATATATATATATATATATATATATATATATATATATAGGTATATACGAACGGAGCAAATTGCGCAGCAGCGCGCGCAATCCCGTGGGTTCTCTATCTTTCCCTCTCCCTCGATATCTGTATATATATATATATATATATATATATATATATATATATATATATCTAAGGCAACGTATTATTAGCCCTTAAGGGTTGGACGTGGAGCGCGCGGGGTTTTCGAAGAGCGCCGCTGCCCAGGCCGAATTAGGAGGGACGGACCCGCGGAGAGCATAGGGGGCGGTAATTATTATTTGGGGCGGATGCAGAAAGAGAGAGAGGGAGAGATAGAGGGCCCGCCGGTTATAATTTTCGGAAGTGCGCGTATAGAAATTGCACGCGCGCGCGCGCGCCCTGGATTAGATTGGAAGCGAGGGGCAAACAAACGTGTAATTACACCTTCATACTTTTAAATATAATATATATATATATATATATATATATATATATATATATATATATATATATATATATACATTCAACCAGTCGGAGTGGTGGGGGGGCAGATAGACAGGACGAGGTGGAGGTTCAGATGGTATCTTATATAAGGACAAGCCGAAATTGTATTTACGTGTTGCGGAGGGGGGGTGGATATGAATATATGTATAAAGAGGTATGTATTTTTCTTTCTTCACTTTAGTTACGTGAAGGGGAATGGATATGTCTTCGTGCCAGATTGCCAGCAATGATTGTTCTTTAGAGATACAGGAATGGGTTCTTTATATATATATATATATATATATATATATATATATATATATGTGTGTGTGTGTGTGTGTGTGTGTGTGTGTGTGTACATACACACACATACACAAAACAGACCTGCTTCACCCTCTCTATGCACGCTGTAAATTGCGCTGTATTAATTCACTTATACGGCTTCAAGTAAAGCGAGAAGATAATTTAATAGCCATTTAGTATATTATAGTAGTCGCTTAGTGCAGACGTCCGCGCTTCCCGCTGATTCATTATACGTATAGCGTAATTGGCCACCGTGTTTAGATATATATAAACTGAGACAGCTCGGCTATTATTATATTCATATTGCGCATGCCCGTGAATTCCATATATATGTATATAATTCATGGTGTTCAAGGCGATCTTTTGTCGATTGAATTACATTAGAACGACGGCCGGGTAAATATTCTTCGAACGAAATAAATGGATTTTAAACTGTAATTATATACGCACTCTTATTATCGAATAGAAAGGATAATCGATAACAGAAACAATGTATTAGGATTAAACGGGTATGAATAATTTTTCTAAATGTATATATATATACAGAAAGGTATCGTGTTTGAATTTAAACCAGACAAATAAATGTTTAATCTATTGAAGATGGAGAAAGAAATATTATAAATATAAAAGTTTTAGTGAAATAGCCTGTTAATTAATATCAAAGTTTATCGAAACAAAAATACTAATCCTCATGAATTATAAATATTGGAAAGAAATCCATGGAAAAATAAATTTGCAAAAGTAATTTTGTAAGTTTCATAAGAAAATTCATGGGGGTTAGAGTTGGTCAACTTGATGAAGAGCCTCAGGCCCAATACCAAGATCATGTTAATATATTTGTTTCTTGCTTCTTTTGCCTAATAAAAGTCGCTATTTTTAACGGCAGTTTCTGAAAGGGGAAGAATATTACGTAAAAAATATCAAAATAACAACTGTGTCTCGAAAATGCAAGGTTTTCGCGTTATCAACAATATCAATCTATCTGAATTCAATTTGCAATCATTCAAACACAATACGTTTCGGGAGCATATACAATCCGATATCAACGTGAAAAACGTTAGCAGACATTCAAACGTAATTCTTGATTTCAAGGCGACGATTAAGATCGACGCAATGCTAAAACTCTCGCGTTTGAGATTTTTTTGCCATCTGCGCAGCAGTAATATCATCCCCGATAAATTTATCCCCAGCCACGGAAACGCGTGACGCCGATCTGCTCACGATCTATGCTTGTTTGCCCAGAGGCTAGAGAAGACAGCGATAATAGCGCCGGCCGTTACCGTGCAATTGCACGATCATCGTCGGCGCCCGAGTCCCTTATCCGTCGTCGACGAACTTCGAATCCCCGCCGGAGGTCCAGTATCGTGAAGCCGACGCGTCGCCGTTGACGATTCAGAGAATTAGCCGACCGCGATTCGATTGTTTGCGCGCGGAAGGGAGCTCGCGCGCGTTAATCCCTGCCCCGGGGAGGGCGGCGCTGCGCTGGCCAAGAGTACGCGCGTCGTCGGGCCGTCGGAATAAGACGACGGCAGCTCGGATTTTTGTACAAGGCAGATAAAGAACGAAGCAGATGTCCGCGCACCTCGGCTGTGCGCGCGCTATTTGCGCTCTGCAAATATATATATATATATATAACTATATATCTACATCATAATATCGGAAAATCGGTGTCAGGCACGCGCGTGCGCCGCGCACGTCGACGCGTTCCTCGGAGCAGCCACGACACTACCAATACATACACCGCGCCTCTCTATCGATTCCGCGGCCTTTCTCGGGATTTTCCGGAATTCCGGAAAAATCGAGCGACTGGGCCGTTTGATTTGCCGGCGTTTTTAACGACCGCGCGCGTAGATTTGCTTCTAAACGGTCGGCAGGCGTAGAATGTTCGAGGTGGGCGATGACTTTCTGGAATTTGGAAATTCTGTCGAGAGCGGGCATAAGACTGAAGAAAATTAGAAACATTATAGAATCGGTTTTCAATTTCAGCATTATTGAACTTCGCCGCCAGTGCGTAAATCGCGCATCGTTGTAAATATATCGACACGACATTAATTTGCGTGCTACCGACATGGCGTACCTATAATTTTTTCCTTTTTTTTTTACCGATTTAAAAGTCAAATTTTACGGATTCTTTTACGGTGGCAAAATTCAAATTTTAGCGTCCACGTCCGGAAAGCACGTTGAAAAATCGAAGTGAAAACTAGTCCAGAAATATTAATTCAACAGCAATGTAATAATAACGATATACAAAAATCATCTTCGGCACACGACTGTCAGATGTGGCGGATCTACGCTGGAAATTCACGTTGCGACGCAAAAAAAAACACTATTTTCCTAATTCAGTGTGTGAAACGAATGTAACGTGAGCAATTGAAAACGGTCTCCGCAACTGTAAAGTTGGCAATCAAGAAAATCGAGAAATAATAGTGAAAAATGAGAACTTTCTGTCTATTCTTTCTTTCTCTTTCAATCCAACGACGGCTGAAGTTAGACGAGGGAAAAAATAATTTTCAAGTTTAATAATAATTATATAAGAAATTGATTTTTAAGGGTCTAAAGTTTTCAGATCTAAATCACGAAACTATTATTGTATATACAGAATATCAGCGACATCGTATTTCGGTGTCAAGTACAGTAGAATTAGATTTCAAAATGCGATGATTACTTATGGATTTTAATTAAATGTTTTAAAAGTAAACATAATTAAAAAAAAAAACTCTGAATTCAGTTTTCCAACGTACATGTGCTATTTCATTCTTTATAATAATATATTTATAGTATATAAAGAATGAACTCTAATCATATAATTTGGAGTATTTCATGAAATGCGTACATATAATAAAAATAGACGAGCCATGGCATTATGTAATTCATTTTCTGAACGATGAAAAATCACGTGTTGATTTTTCACCAGCCACAGACGGGGCCGTAAAGCCAATAAAATCAAACAGCGAGAAAATCCATCGAGCTATAAACCCTTCATTTACACGCGCGCGAGCATTTATTAAATGTAAGCGACGCGCGCATACGTCATTGCGGTTAACCACCGTAAATTCTTCGAGGATCGGATAATTTCCAAACGAGCATATATATATATATATATATATATATATATATATATATATATATATCATCGCGTGCGCGTGCGCCGCTCCAATACGACTCGATCATCCATCGGGTCAGCTGCCGCGTGTCAGCTATTATAGTGTAGCACGCGATGTATACCTGAAAAATCTCGGTTTTATACGTATACATATATAGGCCATTCATAAGGGACAGACCGCGGGGCACGCGTGCATCGCGCATTGTTCCCTCGTTCACGAGGAGGCGCGCGCGCGCGCGCGTGTCAAAGGAAGCGCTATAGAGAGGGGCGGGGGCGTGGAGGAGGACGAAGAAAAAAAAAACATATATAACTAACCCTTTTTCCTCGCGCGGCCCGACTGAAAAATGCGAAATCATCCTGCCGTCGAGCCTCTCCCCCCCCTCCCCCTCCTCGACGCACGTACGCAGCGCATATCCACGAATACGAGGACGCGCGCGCGCGCTCTCGTAGAGTCGAGCGTCGGATGACGATGGGTAATTGGTGCGCGGGCCCGTGCGCAGCTGCTTCAACAACGTCTGCCTCCCCCCCTCACTCCCCCCTCGCCCTTTTCCGCCCTCCTATACATTTGTAAACATAACCCCCGATCCTCGAGGACTTTTTCGCGCTCCCGTGCGGCCGAAGGGGCGCGGGATTTTGGCGCGGCGCCCTCGTGCGTTTGCGGGAGCGACGTACGGACCGACCACCCTTGTGTATTTTACGACCCCTCGGTGACTTCTGCGCTAAAGTCGTGAATTTTCGTGGAACGGCCGCGCGAGCGCGCCTCAAGTCCGCGGAGCGCCGGCGATCATCAAAAGCCTCCGCGCGGCATGAGGGTACGGTCTATAGAGGGGAGAGGGGGACGAGGGGAGCCGGCGAACGGGTAAAGTGGAGGAGCGTTTCAACAAGTTCGGCCGCGGACCCAAATGGAGGCATATAATAAGGTATATATAATAGGGAGATCTATTCAATTCCGCGCTCATGTATATGTATATGTATATGTACATATATGTGTATATATGGCGCAAGAATCAAACGAACGGGGAAACGTGGAAAGCCGCTAAATTCAAGTGGTCGGCAAGGGCGGCGCGGCGCCCGTGATCGAGAAAGAAAAAATAAATATTGTAGAATACTTATATGGGGGAGGGGGGGTATAGCCGCTGTGCCGAACGCGCAAACGGAGATACGCGCGCGCACAGTGCAAGAGCTGAAACTCAATTTCAACTGTCAGCCTGGTCATTTTTCCTATATACATATATACATGAATTTCAAAGCCAGTCAATTTTCAGCCTCTCGTTGAGCGTAGGGCGTGAAGAACTATCCGAGGTTTGCCTAGGCTTTACGCACATATGGATGCCTATATCTCTCCTGATATTTATGGATAGGTAAAATCGTTGGATTCTGTACATTTTGTAGACGATGGGTGTTCAGCATTTCCCATCATTCCAAAACCAATCTTTCCGAAATCTCAGATTTTCCCCAATAATATAAGAATTCAGATATTAATCGAACATTATAAGTATACATGGGAATATAACAATTTTTTTCTAGATGTGATATTATATTATGTAAAGTAAGAATTAATAACTATAGAAGTGGCGTTCGTAAATAAATAAATTTGAAAATGATTCTAACGATCGAAAATTAAACAGCAAGTTCCTTTCAATAGTGCAATCAAATCGCCCCTTCATCGGTATAAATTTTTCTGACTGTCGCACCTACTTTTTCTGTTTCGGCTCACCAGTAGTATCGCCGGCCAGCCATTCCTGAACACGGAAAGTACTGCATTGTAAAAATCGATTACGATCGCACTCTGATAATAATAAGAACTATCTGACATAGAAATATATTATGTTTCCCGTATCGTCGAATTAGCGAATTGAATTTCCCGAAAGATTTTCAAACTTCTGTTTGTTATTCCTTTCACAAAGAAATTTTACAAAAAAAATGTATAGCATAATGCTCAAAAAAAAAAGTTTGTAACGCATGTATTTATCACCTTATTAGCAGTTGCTCCGAATATGCCAAACAAAAAAAATCGTTTACTCCATACCGACTGTCGAGCTTCACGAACCGCTGAGCTTCGCATTGCTGACGAACCCAAATTAGTAACCTAGGGTGGGACACGTACAATTTACATTATTTAACGGTTATAAAACTATATCTGATATATCTGATTCTAGTAATGTTACAATAGTGCAGATCACGGAATCATTATAATTGCATCGTTAAAAAAGAATTATATTAATAAATTTTCTTTTTTGGTCTCATGTCGGTACCGCCTATTTTTTAGAGAATACATAGGGTTAAGATGTTCGACAAGTAGTTTTGGTTTTGATCGTTTTTAAAAAATAATATTACATTATTATATAAATATTTAAGTAAATTTAATCAGGAAAATTTGGACTGATTTCATTCGTGCCGGTAATTAAAAAAAAAAAAAAAAAAAAAACCTGCATTCAACAAATTGTCTTTAGGTAAGAGTATTTGGGATAAATAATATTTTGCTAAAGCACTATATATCATATACAGAATAAGTTGTGCGAACGAAAATCCAAGACAAAACCGAAATTCAGTTAACGTGTCTCTATATAACAGAAACTCAGTATATATATATATATATATATATCTTTTGCACCCCATTCTCGTTATCCTGCGTGCGCACAAATTTTTATTCCACATATCTATATACACAAAGGAAACGATCCTCCCATTATTCCGGTCCAACTCTTTCTCGAGAATCCCCTCAATATCGCGGAATAATGGCCGAAAATCGTTCGACCCCACCCCCCCTCCACCCCAACCGCCCGGAGAACCTACGTATCGAGCGAAGGACAATGGCGCGAGCGAACGCGCCGTAAGGGCGGTGCGGGCCGCGCCATTCAAACAAGCGCGAAACAGCGCGAGGATCAGACGCGCCAGGATACGGACGCGGGCGGACTTCGCTGGGACGCTTCCGCTCACCGCGACGACGGGTCTAATTTTTTTTTTTCCTTTTAGAACGCTTTATTGATATATATATATATATATATCCGGCGTAAATTTTCTCATCCATAGGTATTACGCGATAGATCCAAAGGTAAGATGTACATTGAATTTTATCGCAATATTATACGTTCGGCGTTGAAACGACAGAGAACTACGAATTCAGCTGTATTTTGCGGTTACTGAAAATTTTTCGATTTATAATTAATGGCCGTAATATTGATTGTGGAATATATCATGAATATCGACGAATGTTTTTCTGCTTCCACGAATCGATTCCAAGGGACGCCATCGCAACGGATAATCAATGCACGCGAAATAACTGTAGATTGTAAACTTATCCGATACAATCCAATCGGGACTGGATTCCTTACTTCCTGCTCTCGAATTTCGACCGCCGAAGGCGAATGCAAGGTTCCGTTTGCTCAACAAGCTAAACATCGTTTCAATAATTAGGAGAGGGTTATCGTTTTATATAACGGACAATTATTTTCGTCTCTTCAAAATCTGTAAAACTACCCTGAGCAGAAAAGATTCCAAGGTTCATCCGTGAAATTTATATATGACACTTTTCAAGTATATATTAATTGCCATTGTTTTTGCAACTTCGACTACTTTTTAAATCAAAAATAATTGATAATTTGGGAAAATTCAAAATTATATTTCCTGTTTAAACTTTAGAGTACCAGAATGCCTCTGTATAGACTCTGACATGAACTTTGACATGGACATTGTATATAGTTGATAAGTGGTACAAGGATACTTTTAAAGGATCGCTTGAGGATTCTAATTCCGAAACTCTAAAGACCGAGCATTGATCAACAATTTCGAATAAGTTTAACTCAAAAATTAAGACTCAAGAAGCCGGAAATATCCAACTAGATAAAGACGTCGTAACAAAATAATTTTTTGTTTCATAGTCGCAAAAAAGAGATAAAGTTTTATTATTAATTTATAGACATTATTTATTTACAATTTTTTCAGTTTCATTATTTTCGTTTTAAAATAATTTATAAATTCAGAAAAAATTATTCTATAGAAATTATTAATTTTTTAGTTTCTTAATTAAACAATTACTATTTCAAAAGATCGGATTCATATTCCGCCTATCAAAATTTATACGAGAAAAGTCTTTTCTATCTGGACTGATAATGCCGCAAAATGAAGCGTTAGTCAATTTAGCAGGATTAAAATTCTCATTTTCTCAAAACGTGATATTTTGTCAAAGTTCGTGCGCTTCGAACGAAGCACAATGAAATATATTATCAATAAAGTATACAATTAATTTTAGAAAATGAATTCTATACAGTTGCGACGTATAATTAATATTACTATATCCATCACTTATGATAGTGTTAATATAAAGGAACAAAGGGAGTAGCTAGAATATTATTAAATTCGGATATTTTTATTCATTTTAGATATCAATTTAAAAACTTTCCTTTCTTTCTTTCAATGTCAATTAATTTTAGTAGAGTCGAATAGATACACATTTATATTTAATCTAAATTTTAATTCCATATAAAATGTACCAATTTGGAAAATATTTCATTGCACATCTAATAGTATGGAAAAAATAAAATAGAATAATTGATATTAAAGAAGTATATTAATTAAATACGATCATCAACTATGATTTATATAGCTATTCATGATACATATTAAAAACATATTAACCGCATATACTGTGACAATATTTCTTATAACTTATAACTAACATTTGCAATGAATCTGTGTGTGTGTGTGTGTGTGTGTGTGTGTGTGTGTGTGCGTGCGTGTGCGTGTCTGGCTTACGCAAACACACACACACGCACAAACGCACACATATAAATTGTATTATTCTACTTTTTAACTTTTTCCTCGATCCTTGGGCAGAAATAATAAACCGAAAAATCCCATCCATCCATTCATCCATCCTCCGCGTCGAGTTCACCTCCGAACTTCCTGCATGTGCATACGATGCACGTCCTGTGCTTAGTATATATATATATATATATATATATATATATATATATATATATATATAATAAATATATTTTTTTGGAATTTTGAGAACCCATCCCCATTGTGCCAGCGGTCTTCTGCGTCGCGACCCTCTTCCACCCCCACTACGCTATTCTATTCCAGTCTTTTTGAATCGAAAAAAGGGTTGCGCTCCGAGAAGTAGTGTCTTTCGTCGCGTCTCTGTCCCCCCCTCCCTCTCCTTATATATACTAACATCCCGCATTCAACGATTCTTCACGGCAGTCGAGAACCCGACTCCTCTTCTGGCACTTTTGTCACGCACGCCTACTATTATTTTTATGATTATTATTATTATTATTATTATTATTATTATACGGCTCGAATTCGACGCATTGTCGCGCGCGGGCGGCCCGCGAAAAGGCCAATTCACCCTTTTATAAAAGCTCAGCGTGCGACGTCGCGTCCTTCCGAGACGGCGGCGTGGCACGCCGAAAAAGCTGCCGAGTGCATTGACAATAATCACAAGGTTTTGATAGGACGCGCGCGTCCGAGCGAGAGAGGAAATAACACTTGGGTCTTAGGAAGTCATATATATATATATATATATATATATATATATATATATATATCCGAGGTTTTTTTCCCTCTGACTTTTCCTTGAAATGCCTTTGTTCCGATATTTATGTTCTGGATCGTTGACTTCACGATCTTATTACAGGGATCACTGACGTTGCTGTTTGAAATTTTTAATTGTTATGCTATAGGCGAAATTCTTGCATGTCAGGACTAGCTTGTCGTATTTTTCCGGGATTTTCATGTTTGTAAGAAATTTCGTTTTAACTCGAACTTATTGGAATCAAAGAAAGTGATGGAATCTTTCTTCTTCTTCACGAAATATGAATTTAGACGAATATTAAACTTGTGTGACAAAATATTCTTTGAATAAACGTTTTATTATTATTATTTTTTATTTTTACATTATAACTAGATGTGTTATCAATCAATTATACTCTTATTAACGAATCCACTTATGCCTAGCTCACTCATTCGTATTTCTAACTTTTGATCCTCTAATACAGTATTAAAAGATGAATAAATTTCCACTTATGAAACCTTAGAAGACATACAGTATTAAAATTGATAAGTTAAATAATAAAGGAATAAAAAAAGAAAGAAAGAAAGAAAGAAAAAAATACTCTGATTAAAAGATTATTTTTAAATTTTTTTTCTCGGAATAAATAATATAATTATAATATACGTTACATAAGTTAATTCAATACTGTCATACATTTGCCTCGAATTATTCAAATAGAATTCCGTAACAATATGTCTATATATTGGGTCTATTTTTAAATCGACACCGATAAGGAATGAGTCAATGACACGCGGGCCGCGCGTCTCACGCGTCGTACGCCAAATTGGCGGTTCGTGATATCCACACGTAATACTCGGAGACCTTTATGTGCTTGATCGGCGCCGCGCTCGGGTAGTCGTCGCAGTAGTCGTCCACGGTGGCGCTGACGCCGAACAGGTACGCGTAAAAAACGACGCCACCGCCGTAATCCCTATTGCAGATCGTCGCGTCCAGCTTCCTGGTGCAGAATATCTTGTCCCTCTGGGCGTTCGCGTAGGCGCTGCTGCAGACGTCGTCGCTCGTCACCTGGACGTGCATTAACTTCGGCCTGGAGGCGTCGGCGATTATGTCCTGAAAGGGAAATATCGATCCATTGGCTTTAATTGTTCGTTCGATCCGTGATCAACGAATTATCATACCCCATTCGTAATTAGCTGATGTTGGCTCTTACCTCGGCCTGGCGAAGCTGGGCGATTCTCATTTTAATTCCCGTTATGTCGTCCTCGTAGGGCTCGGCCACATGGACGGCTTTTTGATTTCTGTTGAATGGTATTGCGACTCCCAGCTGCGTAAGAATAGAGACAGGTTTTTTTTTTTTTTTTTTTTGTTCCTGGTCAGTTTCGAAAAATTGTAAATTTCACGCGTAGACAAAGAAAGAAGCCCATTGAACTCGTTGCGAGCGACAACGTGGGATCGATCCGAAATCAGTACAACCGGACTCTGCATCGCATCTTTGCGTTTGACTTTGACCGCGACGAGAGCGAATGATACGACGGTGCTATCGTATTTAAGCATAAGCAAAAAGTTTTAAAAGTTCGTTTTGCGAAGAAAAAAATCAATCGATACAGATCGTTGAAATGTTCATACTTCTGAAAGGCCACAAATCTAAAGCGAAACAAGAAGATTTTAAGCGCGACTGGGGTTAATGACACTGAAATTCTTTTGGCCCAATAATGGAATTAATTATCTTCGTATATACCATTTTGTCACGTTCGTCTAAATTTATTGTTTCACAAAGCCAGCCACTTTTGGCAATACTGTATTTATGTAGCATTGATGAATCGATCATTATGTAAATTAACGCCATCCCACGAAAATATGAATATTCATTTCATTCACGGATGAATTTTTAAATAAACGCTGGTTAATTTATATTCCGTGTAAATTGATTCCGTAAAGAAAATGATCGTCTCACAAATTTAATATTACATGTAAAATAAATTCCATACCTCAATTAACAGTAAATTATTCGTAAATGTATCGAGATCGAATTCGGGATGCGGCACTACTCTCTTGATCCGAAACAAACTCCCTCCAGATTCTTTAAATGGTGTACCAGTTCGAATTTTTCCACGGATTTCGATATCGTAGCAATTTCTACATTGTTTGATTACATATTAATATATACTCAATCTTTGGCTAAATCCCATTATAATTGGTGGATATTATACTTACGCGAAAACATGCGCGACTGTGATCAACCAGGTCGGAGAAATAATTGTCGCACTGGACTTGAATTTCCCATCGTATTCGAAGGCAGCCTAAACATCGATTAGTTTTAGAATTTTTCAATTTTCTTACGAATGAACATTTTATTGTAATTCTTAATTTTACCTGATGGGATATCTTATTAATCCTTCTAACTTTCTTATTACGAATTTTTTCCTTGAACCTCGACTCTTCGGCTGAAGCATAAGTAAAATCGCAAAAATTAAATTAAAGAATTATATCTAAATATGAATGGTTATTATTATTTTATTTATTATTAGTTTATTAATGTTTATTATTAACTTACTAATATAAAAGCAAGTAGCGCAGGTCACGTATAATAGAAGACACAGGTACTTCATTATAGTATCTTCAATGAACCAAGTCTGAAAACTGGTTATAACTAGCACTTGATATTTATACGACTGCCAGTATATATGTGTTCGTATTATGTTCTAGATATCTTTTTGTATGTCAAAGGTTGATATGCACGTAGAAAGAACTGTGCGAATTTAAAAATAATAATATATTATAATGTTAATATACAATTTTTTCAATACGCACAGTTAACGAATGTATATCAATAGGCGTTTAAGAATTTGAAACCTATCCAACAGAAATCTGTCGATACCAATCTTAAATTCAATTCTAAGAAGCCAAAATTGTCTATCCAAGCATTATAATTTTAGATAAAACGAAGATAAATATTTATAAAAATAATTAAATAGTTAAATATTTAAAAATGACTTATTTTTAAATATTAGTCATAAAAATATGTTTAATTTTGAAAATACTTAGAATATTTTAGACAAGGAGTATTAATAAAAAAATTATCAAAACTTCAAATAATATTAAAGTTGAAATTCAACTTTTACTTTAACAGAAGTGGTTCTGTATCTTTTTTCTATCTTGAAAAAAACTATTACCTTTAGATTTACATTGTAAGAAGAGGCCATTGGATGTGGATGAAGGATTTGGATCAGATTGAACGAAGTAAGTCTGATTATCTCCAGAATAAATCCTGAATTAATCGTAATAAGTAATAAATTTTAGGACTTAATATAACACTTTCAGTCCCGGGGTCCGTTGACCGGCACTTCCTTACATAGAATAGTGAATTTAGATGAATTAGGTAAAAATATTTATCATTATAAAATAATATAAGAATAGAATTTTGTATTAAAAACGTGGGACAAGAAGGGTGAAGTAACAGAAACTACATATTTTCCATAGATTTTCAAGATATTCTAACCTAAACGTGTAAAATGAATTGTTTTCTCCCATATTTGAGGTTATATGACAATGAAGAATTTCATATTCTTCATTTTACGACATTCATAATCTCCATTACTTCACCAAACTAATAAAACCGTGTTTATGTTTCGCATTGGGGTTATGTATTTAGGATTACGAAGTTCAAGGTTAATATGTTTGATGTTCATGGGCTTGAAGGTCTTAAAGTTTGAATTTGCTTTTTAATTATTAAGTTACAGAAGAGTTAGCTTTTTATAATGATTATCATAAAAAGATTGAGCCATTAACATTCACAGTTTTCAATCGATCAAATTTTAATTTCTTAGTTCTTTCATGGAGCTAGTGAGCAACATAGGATTTTATAAAAATATATATTTAAATCAAGTTGGTAACAGTTAAAAAACAAAGAAGAATTGCTATAACTTTGTTCATAAAATAAATAATTTTACAATAAACAAAAAATCCTGCGTGGTTCACTGGTTTATATTGTTTTAAAAATTTACACCAAATTTCAAGTAGATAGATTGAAAACTGTAAATAATAGTTGTCAAATAGTATTAAGCCAAATTTACGAGAAAAACGTTTTTAAAGTTAAAGTTGTTCGCCATTATAATTAAAATGAAAAATAGTAAAAGCGTTATCGCTTATAGTAGAATTGAAGTCATCTGAACTTTTCTATTCATACTAAAATTTCCTAAAAAATTTTTATAGATACGTTAATTTAACAGTATTTGTAAGTTGGTACATAATCTTATTAATATCGGATAACCTTAATAACATTTATTTTTTATCGTACATCGCAAAATTTTCCTATGTTTATGGAAATGTTAGTATAAGCCATTTTAGCACAAGGAGTACGAAAGTATTACTACGGCAGTGTAGAGTAACTGAATTTTTTCCATCATCTTCAGTGCATGTTTGAACAGTTATAGGCATAACAAACGTTTTTGAGTTTCATTATTATAAATAGGCACATTTAACGTTATCAATACCATATTTAAACAATAAATGAAAGAAACGAGAAAGAATAACTTGCATGACAATATTATGTTAGAGGACGAAATAAAACAAGTATAATTGTTTGGTGAATGTGGCGAAAGGTAATGACATTGTATAATAATTATATGACTTGATAATTGCTCAATAGATCAGAGGTAAAACTAACTTTGCTTAACATTGAAGTATGGTTTTAAAAATGGAACATATTCAATACATTTATTTTGTAGAAAGGTTTTATTTTATATAATTTTCCTTGTGGTCGTTAGAACGAACATCTACTCTGATTAAAGACATATTATTAATTTTTTAATATTCTTGAATTATTCTATTAAAATATGTTTTTAAATATTATGCGCCTTTCTTTCGAATAAAGTTTAATAAATAATTAAATTACCCTACTATGGTTGATAAAACTGATATAAATAGTTCGCTTCTTTCAGCCATGTAAATAACTCGTTTAAATGACAAAGTTTAAGATTTCAATGCGAGTTCAATATATTTCCAATATAATGGTGGAAAACTCACGGTCAAAAAATTTAAGCGCAATCAATTACGAAATGTTTTGAAACAAATTAGACAATGCAAGAGAATTCATACTGCTGTTATATGGATTTGTCATCCATATAAAAATTGTCAATCTAGACCTGGTAAAATAACAATCGTTTAAATAACTTTGAAACCTAATAAAGTATGGGTGCGTTCTACGGCAATAAAATATTTTGTGTTGTGAAGGAAATATTTTGTTGTAGAAAATATCACATAAGCCAAATGAGGTTATCTTCAATTTTGTGGACAGTTCTTTTAATTCGAAACTATTTACTTGATATAATTTCAGACATACATCTACTTGATCACTCAAAAGATTTTTCTCAGTGTTTCTCATATTTTTTTTATTTATTTTTCATATAACAGTTTTCTCATATTTCATATAAAATGTTATTCTTGTTAAATCCAAAGTATGATAATTATTCTAGTGTAGAAACGTTGATAAAATCCGTACTAATTGTTATCTTTTAAATATTGCAAAAAGAAAATTAATTACTATATATTTTATCAGAATAAAAAATTCCACTTACATAGACTAATCTAAAACAAACTAATAAATATTTTTATTCGCTTTATAGTCTTTTTGCAGAAAAAGATAGTAGACAGAAAGGCAATGTTTTGCAACTGCGGAAAGCATTGACAAGGAGGCGATTAGATTGAGCTTTACCAGCTAAATTATTTTAGATTCTACGGAGATTTATATTAGTTTATAAAAGAGAATGTAAGATGTTTAACAATATTATTATTATTTATATTTGATCAAATAAAATATATAGATTTTGTTTAAAAAATCTCATATTTTTTTATATTCACAGAATGAGCTTGGATCAAATATTTGATACCAACAGTTGACAATTCTCTATGAAGAATAATTTGAGAATAATAAAACAAATGGAAAAATCATAAAATAAATCATAAGTCGGACACTGACCATTACATGATTACAATGTCACCGAGCGTCGTGGAGTTTTGCAAGCAATTTTTTTACAGTGCTCTACTGCTTACCTTCATCAGAATATATTTTTAGCGATTGAAACATTGAAATGTTGAGAACAGTTATTGCCGATCTGCTGAATACTCAGAATTTCATCTCAATCCTTACGTCACTTACACATAGGTAATACGTTTGATTTTGTATTTAAATCGATTTGCTTGCTGTTAAATTTACAATTACATCTTTCCACAAGAATTATTCTACGAATTTTTATCTTCTTTATTTTAATTCCTTCGAGCTTTGTTCCCGTTAAAACAGATAAATTATCGGATACAGATGATAAAGACAAAGGATCTGTAGTTTCAGACTAATGTTGACATGTGAATTTTAACCAGAATTAGTTGAGATTAGCAAGGGCTGAATATTTCATTCACGGAACGAGGAAATTGCAGTAATGGAAAATGCTGAAAATCTAATGACTGTTTTTGACAGTAGCTAAACATGGTAGGTATATTGAGGTTATTTTATTACACTTCATTAAGAGATTATTTTGAGATTATCTATATATTTTAGACAAAATTTGTAATTTTGAGAACTCATTATTGAGAACTAGAGCAAGAAAAATTGCTGCGTTGCTTCATTTTTAAGTTTAACCGCAACAAACTAATATTATTAATTTTAATCTCTAATCTTAAGCTTTAACGAATTTCTCCATATTGTCATATCTAAAAGTATTATTATATTTTGTAAGATTTCGACTAATAGCGTTTGTAATCAATTACTCGATTAATCAATGGATGCTTTGATGAAACACTTTTAGCAATTTTTTATTTTAAAAATTTTTAAACTTTTAAAGATTATTGGGCATCCATTGTACACTTGGTAAAATATAATGCGATAATTATCAATGATGGTAATAAAAAATATCTTACAAAGGCCATGACTAAGGAAACTACGTATTTATGGAAATATGTTCATTAGAATTGTTTTTGCTAAACAGGTGTTTTTGAAAGAAAGTCATCATTATCAAATCTAAATAAAGTCTATACTCTTAAACCAGTAGTCTGCTCATTGAGTTATAAAAAATATCATATCTTGGAAATGTGGAAATAATTTTGGAGGTAATAACATAATCGCAGTTACATCGTTCGAACCAAATCTGATGTTATTCGAACGTAGTAACTTATCCTTGCTAGATTTTTACTTATTTATTATATTTATTAATCAACCGTAGAACAACCAAGGAATCAGCATACAATGAATGCTAGCTTTATTTGGGACTGTGTATCATTTTTTGCAAAATAGCTTGTCATTCGAAACAGTTAACTGGACGCTTTTCCTATTATAATTATGAATTATTAAGAAATTATTTATAAATATTTTTTTCGGTAAAATTTTGCAATTATTATATAGGTTAACTGAGTTGATTTAATACTGTTATCTATGAACTAAGAATTATTTTAATGATATATATTCCGTAACAATATAAGTATATATGCAATCTATTTTTAAATCGACATTGACGAGGAACTAAACCGCCGTATTAAGGCTCAGACTTCGGTGGCCAAAATAGCTGTTTGAGAAATCCACGAGTAATACTCCGAAAGCTTAATGTGCATGTCCGGCGGCGAATTGGGCTCGCAGTTATTGACAGTGGTAATAATACCAAATAAGTAAGCGTAAAAAACAGTGCCCCCGCCGTAATCTCTGTTACACACTGCATCGTCTAATCTCGTGGTACAGAATATTTTGTCCTTCGGGGCATTTGGATAAGCGTTCCTGCAAACATCCTCTGTCGTCACTCGCACGTGCAATAATTTCGGTTTGGACGATTCAGTGGTGGCCTCCTAAAATAAATTGAAATTTCACAATAAAGTCTGCTCAGCTGCCGTTTTTAGTTTATGAACAAATAACTTTAATGGCAAAACATCGTTCAAAGATTTAGCTTAAAATGTAAAATTCATCCTTACCTCTACGTGACGCAGTTGAGCAATTCTCATTTTAATACCTGTAATGTCATCCTCATGGGGCTCTGCTACGTAGACGGGTTTTTGATTTTTGCTAAATTGTATCGCAATGAATAGCTGCAAAAAAAAAAACAAACTGCTTATTAAAATTTTTCAATTGAAGCAAATGTTTGACAAAGTAGAATTTCATAAGAAACCAATAAGTAGTTTTAATACTCAAAAAATTATATCAATAAAATTGAAAAAAAAATTATATAATAGATCCATGTTTGATGATTGTTTTAACGTATCACAATAATTAGCATTAATATATTTACAGGGACATTCTTACTATTACAGTGAAAATCGGACTGTTTTGAATGGCTTCTAAAAAAAAATTTTTTAGTATAATATTAATAGATCCGTAATATATAATTTTTCAAGGCTAACACAAAGCAATTTTGAATTTCTATATTAATTTATTTATATCCTTTAATGTCAGCATTTCAAGCATTTCCAGGATGAACATTATAGTCTTTATCAAGACAATAACTATATGATCATAATTGATAATTCACATTTAATCTTTGACACATCTTTCTACCAATTGTTGACAACATTGATTAAATGATTGGCAGCCGTGAATTTACAACGACATTGGCTCGTGTATTTTGACTTTCTTTTAATCATTTTTATAAACAATTTGTAAAAAGATGAGTGAAAGGTAAGATGTGAAGGCATTAATTATTATCATATAGTCATTACCATATAATAAGAATAATAAGGTTAATCCTGGATGTGGTCAACTCGTTGACATTATATGACACAAATAAATGAATTTAGAACTTTGAAAGTGTCTTGTGCAATTCTTCAAGGGTATATTACGTATCTACTAATATTATTACTATTATTATTAGAAGACATTAGAATTAATACTATTATTTAAAAAATTGGTATTAAATCAAATAAACATTTTCTCTTTTCGATTGACATTAAAAACTACAATATTTTATAGCAAAAATTAAAATGAAAATTAATCAAAATTAAGATTAGAACACAGCTTTACACGTGTGCGTCACGAAATGAATGATATTAAAAAACATGTGCCATGTACCATGCATCATAAGTGATAACTCAGAACTTCTTTGTAATATTATATAATAGACAAATACAGATATGAGCGTTGCTTCTCATCTTTATCCTTTCTGAAAACATATTAGTAATCTACAAAATTATTCAAGATTTATTGAAGCTTTATTAGTTTTGTAATTATTATTAATATTTTATATTTTTCTGTAACATTGATTTATAATTTACTTTTTTTGCAGATCAATCCCTATATGTTGAATCAAATTCGTATTTTTACATTGTTATAAGCTCAAGTAATTGATGAAAAATTGCCTCATCATTTTAATGGCTATACCTTATAAAAATAAATTAATTGACTGGTTTAATTAATGCAGAAATTATAATGTATGTATAAAGCGATTCCTGAGGAAAATTCCGTAAAATTAGTTAATACTGTAAGCCAATAAGTGTATCTTTGACTTGTCTGATCTTGACCTTGTTCCACACTCGCCTATCATGAAGTGAATCGTACATGAGTCAAACGTATACTTTTTAATAGATTCGATCACCATTTACATACAATGTAATTTAACGTGATAATTTAATTTGTACTCGAAATTACATCACGTGGTCACATATTTAATAACCTGACTATAGTAAGTTCAGATTTAGATTTACCAGCATATATCAACAGATATGGATGAGGAATATGATTCGGTTGATGCGAAGTAACTCCGATAACCTCAAATATCATTTCTGAAATGTTTTAAGACCTAAAAATATCTTACTCTAAGATATGGTATAATTTATGATATAAGTTCTGAGTTATTGTTATTCTGTATAATATATAGACTATATTAGAATTTATGACAATCTGTTATAGTCTTGAAGGGCGCTTAAGATTTTATAAAGAGTATCCTCAGAGCTGCTGGCGGGATATTACGCTAAGTGGACAGTTTGGATCCTGATATCTTATGGGATAGGACAGTGTGCATTTACTAATAGACGGCGTCAAAACGTTGGTGATACATTCAAAAGTTATAGCTGAATTATTCCATTTTTGAAGAATCTCAGGATCCTACCATACGACTCCAATGCTTTGAAACGAAATCTCAACTGGAATACTAAGCAGGAAGTGGTGCAAGAAAAATTAAGAAAAGCTATTTTTTATACACATGGATCCAGGATAAATAATAGTATCAAATGTGTAATCTCTGAATCTAAATATGCTAATGACTCACCTTTTGAATTGAAGACCCGAAGGCATCGACCGAGAAAAGAGGCTGCAGTATATTTCCAAGAAAAACTCATAGTCTAGAATGAACACTTACAAAGAACAATGAAGTGCCTCTGCTAATTTTTCAGATTACATGGGATCGAAAAAGCTATTTGATTATTATATAAGCAACTGAGCTGGTACGACCATTATTATTAGAAGTAAACGTAAGTAAACACTAATTCTGAACATTTACAGGGAGCATAGTAAACTTACATTAGTATATATGCAAGATCAAAAAAACAAATAACAGTTGTAGATGAAACTCCACGTCACTTCGTTAGCGCTTGTCCCTTTTATTTTGTATAAAGCAGGATTGCGGATACCTTAAATGATTAATGTAAACGAATGTAATATGACAATAAGTGAGAATATAGTATTATTGAGCTTAATATCCAAAATGCTTTTAATAACAACGTCAAGAATATTTATACTGGTCGTTATGAATTGAACTGCCTGATCTTCTATTCTTTACTACCTCTAAATTTGTTTGAACATGAAAAAAAAACTATATGTTTACAGATATAGGTTCATTAAAGATTGTGTGGTTGAGAGATTATTTTATTGATGTATTCCGGAATCAGTAGTTGGTAATTTTATTAAAATAATTATTAAATGAAATTTTAGCAACTGCTGATACATTCTTTCCATATTATATTCGAAATTATTTCGTAAGTGTCAAATCTATTTCTCTAAAAATAATTTTCTACAAGATTTTTCATACCTCAATTAAAATCAAATTGTTGTTCAGCGTGTTGAGATCGAAATCGGGATGCGGTATTACTTTCTTGATCCGAAATAAGCTACCTCCAGATTCTTTAAATTGTGTACCAATTCGAATTTTTCCTCGGATTTCAATATCATAGCAATTTCTACATTATAGGATTACATATATTTATATTCAATCTACAGCCAAATTCCATTGAAATTGTTTATGCGATACTTACACGAAAACATGCGCTACTGATATCAGCCAAGTCGAAGAGATAATTGTCGCACTGGACTTGAATCTCCCATCGTATTCAAAGGCAGCCTATATATGGGTTAATTTTAGAATTTTTAGAATTTCGTACAAGCGTAAATTATATTTTAATTCTCATTTTACCTGATGGGATACTTTATTGACTCTTTTAACTTTCCTGCCAAGAACATTCTCTTTTATCGTTAAATCTTGAGCTGAAGAATATTAAAAATGATAAAACTATATTAATAAATTTCAACATTAGTGTAAGAGTACTCCACGTTTAAAATTTATTACGATTGACTTACTAATATGAAAACATGTAACATAAGTGATGTATAATAGGAGGCACAGGAGTTTCATAGTGATATCGTCAATAAACTTTAATCAAGTCTGAAGAACAATTCTAATTGATACTGAATATTTATACACATTGTTACAGTATATATGTTGCGTCGCATTATACATATCCAAATTTAGTGTTTTGATATCTCTATTGAGCGTTTGATATCTAAATTCAGAAAAGAAAAAATTTCAGTCTCACTCGATATTCAATTATATATATATTTTTAGTTAAAAGCATGCATAATTCGCGCGAAGGGCACGCTAAGTTTTTATACACCGTGACAACATGTTGAACTATAAGCATGCCGGATGTAGGCTAACTGCGTCATTTTTTGTTGCATATTATTCTCAAAGTATGAAGAAACATAGTTCTCGTAAAAATAATTTCAACAACAAGGTCTGTAGCTTGTAGCAGTATAAATATAAAGAGAAACATCGCATGAATTAAGAACGATCAATTAAATTTGAAATCATAGACTGTTTTCCTTCTAATATAATAATTTACAGTGGAATTGTATAGAGTTGAAGAAAATGGTTGAAAAAAAATTTTGAAATAGTGATCGAGCATACTAATTTTAATAATATATATTCTTTTATATCATTCTAAAATTACTGAGGTAGTTTTTTAATGATCGTTTCAATGGAATTAAGTTTAACTTCTAATATTGTTCCCAAATTATAGAAAACCTAAAATTAATTCATTTTCGAACAATAAATATTAATTTACTCAGGCAACTATAAATAAATTATTCTAAGTAAATTCAACAATACGCAGGTCTAAGTAATATTGTTGAATTTTACTATTAAATACTATAAAAAAAAAATTTCCTTTATCAAAACACGTGCTGTCGTGCTGAATAGTGATCGACAGGTATATTACCGATGGTGTCATAACGAGTTTTCGATATGTGTAAGATCCGGATAATATCCTAGTCAAGACTTACATTTCTGAGATGTCATCAATGAGGTTAGAAAATACCTTTGACTTTTGACTCGTGCGCGTGCGCGTACTTAAAAATGCTGCAAAATCTACATTTTGAGTTTTGTTTCCAACAATGCAGTGGTAATTTTATTAATATTATATTTATATTTTGCTTTAAGCTAGTCTAATTTTTATTAAAAAATTTCTCTTTGTAGAAGGAAAATATATAATATTTGTTGTTATTTATAATACATATTATTCTTTATTTTTATTTTAATTGTTAATCTTTAAATTTTGTTTTATAAATTTGTTAAAATTCTATATTTCACTTTCTTAACTTTTTATTTTTTATCAGTATATTTACAGTGTAAGAAGTACATTTGCCATTCATTCTAAGTCCAAAAAAAAGGAATCAAGAAGATATTGGAATTTAGGAGATTTAATGACATGAAGAAATATGATTTCAATAAAAAAAATTGTTTTAAATAATGACGCTTTATGTATAAAAATTGTTATTTGAGACTTATGGATTTTTGTCCTCATTTTTTTAATACAATATACAAGCCTCGCAAGAGCCAAGCAGTATCTTGTAAAATATATCATTTACGTATGGGATAATCTTAATATAGTTTACATCGTCTTAGAAATTATATTATATTTTATTTATGTTAGACAAAGCACCACCGCGAATGCGCAATTGTGTTTTTTTTCTGGTTCAGAGATTTCTTACATTTATGTAACATTTACGAGAAAAAGCAGCTAGAAAATATCTTGCGTCTTAATATATTACTTAAATTATTTTATTGTAACGAAATTTCAGGAAATATCACTAAATTAAACGTAATTAATTGATACAACTATGGGAAAAGACTGTAAAATTTTTTAATAATTAATTTGACATTGCGCACAATGACTCAATATATGCCTAATAAAAATTATTTCGAGCTGTACAAATGAAATATATTTAATCTTAAGGAGGATCTGTATTTTTTACATCTTATTATTAAATTGTTATTCAAATTATCTATTTTATTGACAGTTAAATTAATAAACAAAATATATGAATATGTATTATTCATACGTAAAAGGGTAATACACTCGGTACAAATAATCAAGAATATCGCAAATTCAAAAAAAAAAAATGAATCTCTTAAAAACTGTATAATTTTAAGTGGCACTTTCACGGCAATTAACTCGCCTAAAACAACTAATGATGGGATAAAGGTGAATGAAAGAAATGAACATTGTGACAAGAAATAAACTTGCTCTCCAAAATTTTAAAGACATCGCAGCAATGATTGTAACATTGATTCGATGTAATAATAAAAAAAGAATATTTTATGCAAGTATCGTTGACAAGGACACAAATCACCTTTAATCTAATTAGTACGGTGCTTTAAGAAATTTGATATTTCTTAATCGACTAGCATTGTAATCTGGTACCAATTTACAACTTGGAAATATGTATAGAATTTTCAAAGCAAACAAAAAAAAAAAACAAATAAGTATAATATCCGAAACGGAAATTGCGCTTATCGTATTTATCCATTTCGCCGCATTCGTTATATATACGTACCCCTCAAGGAACGGTCGAAAAAAGTCTCAGGACCCCTTTGCACGTGCATCGCGTTACCCTTTTTCTCCACGCTGATCCGTCCCCCCTCCCTCCCAACCCTAACATTACACCTCGACGCGACAAATTTCATAGTATATATATCGTTGCTCCTCCGCTCCCCTCAACTATACGATCACGAGGACGCGTCGCGCGTCGCGCTTAATGGAAAGGGGCGGGTTGGGGGGGGGGGAGGCGCGCGCGCGCACGCACGCGACATTATTCCCCAAAGATTCCGATCCCCTTTTGCTAGGACTCCGCTGTCGTTCGCGACCGCTCGGATTTCCCGGCTTTGTTCGATTCTCTCGAGGCAAACACACCCACAAGCGTGGTATATATATATATATATATACATGTACATAAGTATATAAGAAGAGGCCCGCTGGGATTTACGGACGTGTTATAGATTTTGCTCGGATCTTTTTCGACGCCTCGACAATGCGTGGTTGATCGCACGTACTTTCCGCCTTTGTACCCTTATATACAGTCTCGTTGAATTGTGTATTTCGAACTCTTTTGACGCTGCACGCGTTTCGGAATTTCCTTCAGCCTTCTTATTCTTTTTCACAGTTTTCTATACGGTGTTACCAAAATGTCCAGAATTTTCGAAAGACATTCGTGGCTCGCCATCGTGCAGCCATTATGAGAGAATGAATTGTATTGAAAAACATAAATAAATGTACGTACAGTCATTTTTCGAAACATGGCCCTCGCGCGAATATTCGTATTATTTTTTCGTTACTATCTGCATGTACTTTACCAACAACCACTAGCAGTTTATATAAAGAACACGTCATGTTATATATGACATCCATGTAATATATATGCTTCTATTAATAAATCACCAAAAAATTAGATCAAGAGACTAGTCAGGTCTCAGGTGCAAGCATCTATATTTATATATATATATATATATATATATATATATATATATATATATATATATAATCTCTTTTATACCCGTGATGCTTCTTCATGCCTTAATTAATGTCATCTCCTCCGCGATTTCATTGAATCAATTAGTGCGATAATTTTTTTAAAGTAGATACAGAAACTTCAAATATAAATTTCTGAATAATTCAAGCTCTATAATTAATATTCATTATGGAAATGAAATTGTTATCGCAATATTGTCGATTAAGTTGATCCAATAATGCATAATGATCGAATAATGTATATATAATTCATTAAATAACAACTGAATTTCCTTCAAAAATAAAAAAAATATCTTATCTAATCTTAAATTATATATATAAAAATAGGTATTATAATTAATCATTCATAAAAATATTTTAGTACCACAAAGATTATTTATATATTATTAAATTGAAGGTTATTATAAATTATCGTATCGCATGCGTGAGTTACCTATAAATATATAAATATATATATATATATATATATATATATGTGTGTGTGTGTGTGTGTGTGTGTGTGTGTGTGTGTGTGTGTGTGTGTGTGTGTATTTTTTTCATCACAAAAAGAATGGTTGCATTATACACGTGGTTAGCATAACTCGAGACCTCCCTTCGTATCTTTATCTTTAATTTTGCTAAATTAAGACACTAACATTTTTTTTATAGGTAATGTATACTAAGAAACAATAAGAGCCTCTTATCGATTAATGTTAAGGTCTTTTATTGTATTTCTTTGTTTTTATAAAATTACGATTTCATAAGACAAAAATAGTATTAAATTTTTCTTCTAATTATAGTATCGAGATATATCTTAATTGTATTAGATGACTACCGATAATGGTTGGTAATTTAGCATTTATTTCAATAAGAATGTAGAAAAATTGAAGTGTTAATGTACATTTTTACACGAACTATATCCATATATAAAAAGGTACCGAAGCATTCGTGTAACTATAATTTCAGATTAGTATTATCATCCATGGACAAAACTCTAATAGCTATCTGACAACAGCCGAATGAGAACCGGGAGCAGCGGCGCAGTCCGCACCTGTAATAGACATATTTCCTAACAATTCGCCGTAAGCGACGGGTCAGCCATCGACGTCGTCTTCTTTGCAAACTTCACCTGCCATCCCACTGAACACCCCGGAATCTTTTCCTGAAGAATAGCAGCGAATCGTGTATACGCAATGCCGCGAACGGCGCGATTTCGGTATTAGCTTTGCGGATTTTCCACTCGGAAAGTTACTTCTGCACGAACGCTCGCACGTTAGAGGGAAAGAATAGAGCGGAAAAGCGATTTGTCTCGATCGCAACCTAGGGTATATAAATATATCGATAAGCGAGAGGTGAGATAGACGTAAACTCGGAAAAAATTGCGCATTGCCGTAATGAGAAATTAATTTATTTTGCTATCTCAGTGAAATTAAATGAGATCTGGATTTTTATCCTCAGATGGGGAAGTAAATATTCAATATAGGATTTAAGAATGAAATAATCTGAGAATTAAATTAACTGATGTACGACTGCGAACTCAAAAAATATACGCATCCTGTTGAAGGTCGAATCTTGAGGGCTGGCGAGCCCCTGCTCGCCTCGGATGGTTCAACCTTTTAAAATAACTTCGTACACTCATTTAGCGTGAAAATATTTTATTCCTTCAGAAGCTGGAGAAAATACTTAAAAATTAGACGTGCTATTATTTATTTCCCGCGCTTTTTCATCCAACTCGATTAATCTTTGAAATATTAGTAATAGTGTATGCTTAAGTGTATAGATAGTTTGAAGAGCAGGTATGACTAATTACTTATAAAAGTTGAAATTATTTTACTTAGTACACTTAATGTTAAATTTTATTTTCACCGCTCATTGACGATAATGTTTCATAATATTGATTTAAATATTAATTAGCATTCATTATCAAAAGTATATGTAAGGCTCGAAGTCTTATAATATTATATATTATAATATATAATTCTCTTGGTTTTCACTACTCCAAATTTAAAATTATCCCATTTGTGAGTATATTAGAAAGATATCTAAATTTATATGTAGTCTGATGAAAGTCATTTTCATTCCAATTGCCATTCCATTCCGTGTACTGAATAAATTCGATTATAGAAGATGTTTTGAATGTACGTCCTTTTACAGGTAATCAGGCATATTAAAGTTGTATATAAATTATTTTTCAAACACAGCGAGCAAATAGTTTATTTAATACCCGGTGTGGAAGTCGATTATTTGCACCGTGAGAAATTTTATACCCGAGCGAAGCGAGGGAGGTAAGTTTCGGGCGGGAAATAATTCATTTGGCTAAAGCGGCCAAAACAAATTATAGTTATACAGGCACATAACTGCTGTATTTGTTATAAATTTATTATTTCATTGTTCTATATTTAGAATTTGAATACTTTACAGAAATATCAAATGAGTAATAATCTTGTTTACTTCAAAGTCATTAGAAACAAACAACATTTTTCATTTCAGTATGGGTTAATATCTTAATAATTTATGTTAATAATAATAATAATTATTTTTAAGTGATTTATTGTTATTAGCTATTAACATTACCATGTTAAATATAGAATATTTAATTTTCAACTTTTATTTCGCGCGAATGATTTAAAATTCTTTAATTTTCTTAAGCAGATGACACCTCGATAAATATTCATAAAAGATATTTTATGAATATCTTTCATAAAATATTTCTATATTTTTCGTAGATTCGAAAGACGAAAGATTTTGCAATGCAAAAGATATGGCTACTGATAAAAATTTATTTTATAAACGCATTCTGACACTCAAAATCTAATCATGTTTTTGCTAGTTTCTCAATTCATGAATTATAATGAAGTAATGCTGCATTATTTTCAATGTTTACGATTTTTGATACTGCAATAATGCAGAACTTAAATCGTACATCTGCTTTCAATTACATAATAATCAAAAAGCTTTTGAAGTATGTTATGATCTAATAAGTAGATGTAACCTAGAATTTCAGGGGCTTGAGATTTGTTGTTTAATCATTTGTTGTTTAATAATTCATTGTTTAATCCTTCACTTAATTTATTTTACATGGTAGTAGTCGTGATTGAAAGAATATATATATAAACTAAAAAGTATATTTTGAAGCGTCAAACAAAAATAACGAGAAAAGGAAGATTGTGTCAGTCTGTGAAGAAAATTCTAGATAATAACAGCCAAGATGCCAAATGATATGAAAATACCCGTATTTAGAGCAGATTATAAAGTATGGATTGTGCGGTTCAAAGCCTTCGTGAAATACAAAAAATGTTAAAAACCGATGAGACGGGAAAAGCTATTAATTACTTTTACAGTGCTTTGTCAAATGATTAAATGTAATACATAAGTGAAAAGTCAACGGCCTATAATATAATTTCGAAGTTAGACAGTTTATAAGTAAAAAAATAGGTGGCTTTGCAAATAAATATTCGTAATCAACTTGAAAAACTGAAGCTTCGAGATTTTGAAGATTCACCGAAATTCTTTTGAAATTTATTTGAAACATTAATCAATGGGTGAAAAAGTGTGGGTGCAGAAATTCGTGCAGAATATGTGAGAATTATGGTAAAGCAGCAGGAGTTTCTGTAATAAAATCTAAAATAGAAGTTTTCAATTTTATTCAACACTATATTAGTAAAATGAAAAATTCCACTAAAGAACTTAGATATTATAACGGGAGAGAATATATTAATTCAGAAATTAATAAGTTACATAGCTAGGGAAAAAGGTTTTTTCATAGAACTATGTCCTCCATATACGCATCAGTTAAACGGCATTGCGGAGCGATAGAATTGATCGATCATGAAGGCTCCTAGATGGTTATTAGATGAGGCCAAAATAAATATAAGAGTTTGTCCAGAAGTAGTTAAAGAATAGAACCTTAACGAATACGGTAGAACTTTAAATTGTATGAGAGTAAAGTTTTAAACATGTTCCAGAACAGTTAATAAAGCCAAAATGGGATAGAAAAGCCGATATGGGAATACTAGTAGGTTACGAGGAAGTAGGTTATAGAGTTTGGATCGGTAATAGACTGGTTGTAGCGAGACATGTTGATATCATAAAAGAAGATATTATATTTGCAGGGTTTAAGGGAGTTAACGAAAATGAGAAGATAAAATACATAGATGGAGATGATGGTCATATAGACATTGATGATGAGTTAGAAATTAACGAAATTGACAACAAAACAAGAAATCGAGAAGTAAATATAAGATCGCATTTAAAACGCGAACACGATTCTAGAAGCCCAAATATAAAGTGATCGAATAGGGTTACAGCTCAACCAGCAAGATATATGGATGAAGATGATATACGTACAAATTATATTTATGTAAATTTTGTAAGCGCGTATACTCCAGTTAACTATCAAACTGCTATAAAAAGTGATGAGTCGCCATTTGGGATAGAAGCTATGGATAAGAAAATAGACAGCCCATATAAACATAAAACATGGCAAGTAGTGGAAAAACCAAAAAATAAAAAAATATTAGATTTGAAGTGAGTTTTTAGTAAGAAATTCAACAATGTTGCTAAAGCCCGATTAGTTGTAAGAGGTTTTCAGCAAAATGAGGTAGTAGACAATATTTATTCACCTATAGCTAAAATGCAGGCTTTAAAAATTTTATTATCATATGTCGTCAGAATTGACTTAAAGTTATGCAGATGCATGTGGAAACGGTATTATTGAATGGAAGACTTAATTACTAAATCAGAGGTATAAGCAAAACAACTAGACAGTTACAATAATAATTCATTACATTGTATGGATTGAGCGAAAGTCCGCGAGCTTGATAAAAATGTTTTGATAATTATTTAAAAACTTTTACGCGCAGCGACAATGATTACTGTTTGTATATGCATTGTGTACTATGCATGACAAGAATAATACTATATTTCTAATATCATGTTATGACGATTTATTAGTAATGCGGCAAAAATGTTTAACGTATAAATCAGACAAAGAAATTACTATCACAACGATTTCAATTGAAGGTGAAGTTCAAACGTATTTAGACATAGAAATTAATTATCATTGTAATAAAGATCTAATTAAATTAAATCAATGAAATTGTATTAAATTGTTAACCTTAAAATATAGAGATGAGAATTTAAACTTATGCAGTGTATGGAACAGAATTTAAGATTAGATCTTGTACAATCTGTATCTAAGGAGTTAAAATTTAGAAATTGAATTAGAGTATTATTATATTAAGCACAGGAACTAGACTAAATGTAAGCTATGCAGTAAATTATTTAAGTCGCTTTCAAAATAGTTATTATGCAATACATTTTAAGTACGCATTAAGAACTTTAAAATATTTATGTCTAACAAGAAAATTAGAACTAACATATAAGAGAATTTGATTGCTGATTTGATTAATTGTTATATTCATGCGGGCTGTGCAGGCGATGTATACGATAGAAAATCAACAACTCGTTATGTAATAAGAATGTATCAAAATGTAATCTATTGGAAGTCACAGGAATAGAATATAAACATTGTCTGAAAGCGTAAGTGAGTTAAAAGAAGTTCAAGGTATTTTAAATGATTTGAATCTTAATTCAGAAGTATTCGTATAAGATTTTAATCTTATATGAAGATAATTCATGCACCATTGATATAACTAAATTTGGAAATTTTACGAAAAATGTATAAGTACAGAGAAACTCATTATCACTTTTTTGAATGAAAATTATGTTATTGGTATAATCAACACATGGACCATACACTCTGAATATAATGTAGCTGATATTTTGACCAATTATCAGGCAAAAACCAGTTTGAGCAATTTAGAAAATTACTGAATATAATTTAAGTTTTAAGAGGATATAAGCATTCATAGAATGACGAACTTTAGATAGCAATATAAATAGTATGAAAAGTCAAATGTGTCGAATCTAGTACTTATTTTTTAGTTTTGGCATTTATCAATCAAATTCAGTTAACAGGCGTCAAAATTTATGTAAACATTATAATTTTTTGATCAGTGAAAAATGAATCGTTATAAATCGTTTTTTCGATATGTCTTTTTGCACTATTTTGGTATGAACAGAAGTGTAGCAGAAAATTATCGGTTGCTTCAAGAATGTTCTGGCCAACAAACGTAGAACATGTAACGAGTGGTGTCAGCGATTTAAAAGTGAAGATACTGATGTTAATGACAAAGAACGTTCTGGACAACCGAAAAAGTTTGAAAATAGTGAATTTCAAGCATTATCGGACGAAAACTCTGCTCAAACGCAGAAAAAACTCATTAATGAGTCAGGAGTAAGCGACAGAGCAGTTGGCAAATGTTTACAGGCGATGGGAAAGATTCATAAAGAAGGAAAATGGATGCAACACAATTTGACCGAAAATGCCATTATGAATCGATACAACATCGCACTGTCTTTGCTTGCCAGGCAAAAGAAGAACAGTTTTATGTGGCATATTATGACTGGTGTACGAAAAGTGGATCTACTATGACAAACTTAAGCGCAAAAATTCATTGGTCACATCGACACCAAAATGGCCATCGACAGTGAAACATCCACGGCCAAAAGGTATTGCTGTGCATTTGATGGGACCAACAGGGTGAACTGTACTAAGAGCTGAGGAAACCGAAAGAAACCATCACTCCCAAGCTATACGAGCACTAATTGATGATTTGCAACGGAAATTCATCGAACATAGATCAGCAATCGGGAGCAATAAGCGCAAAATCATTCTCTTGCATGACAACCTTGGGCTACATGTTGCGAAAACCGTCAAAAACACCCTGTTGGGGCAAGAATGGGAGGTTTTACCGCATCCAGTGTACTCGTCAGACATAGCGACTTCTGATTACCACCTATTCCGATCGATGAAGCACAACCTCATTGATATGCACTTCCGACATGTTCAAGAAGTACAAGAATTGGTGGATGATTGAATCGCCTCGAAACTGCCATCGTTCTTTCTCAACGGTATCGCCAAAGATGGAAAAAAATAGTAGGAAATGAAGGAAAATATTTTGATTCAGCTAACGTGCATCCATTTTCGATCATAAATGGTTTTTTTTTTCGTTAAAAAAGGCCGAAAAAAAGTTTGCCTCCTAATATCATGTGTCTGTCCTCTTTATAAATATATTAGGCTGTCAAATATCTGCCCTCCGCTTTTTTGCTCTTCATTCAATGCTTTATAAAAAGTGTTACAGTGGTCGGATTTACTTCAAATATGCGCCGTTTTGTTCGATAATCTGTTTCCATCCAGACGGCAACTTCATAATACCCCTCTCCTTATTTGCGAAGAACTCGGACAGCCACTTTTCACAAACCTCTTTTGAGTCCAACTTTACACCACCAAGGGTGTTCGACATGGACAGGAACAGGTGTTCATCACTTGGCGCTATGTCCGGGCTATCTTGTGGATGCGATAAAACCTCCCATCCGAACTCCCGTAGCTTCTGACGAGTCATCAACGAAGTGTGTGGTCTGGCATTGTCCAAGTGAAACACTACACCCTTCCTGTTGGCCAATTGTGGACGATTCTGGTCGATAGTCTGCTTCAAGCGGTTTAGTTGTTCACAGCAGATGGTATAATTAAGCGTCTGGCCATATGGGAGCAGCTCATAGTGGCGGAATCCCTTCCAATCCCACCAAACATGCCTGGCCGTCAATCCCGGTTTGGCCACTGTTTGGGACGGTCCACCGAGCCAAATCATGCGGCACCCAAATATCAAGCTTTTTTGTATCCAGCCTTCTGCAGATGGTTTCAAATGGTTTAGTGACTAACTCTCATCTCTGGGGCGATGTCACGAGATGCCACATGCCGGTCTAACTCGATAAATTCCATGATTTGATCGGTATTCGTCGTCACAGTTCTTCCGCCAGCTGGCTTATCCATGGTGTTTCTACCAGCTCTGAATCGGCGAAATAATTCCTCTGCGGTTCGAAGTGGTAGCGTACTATCCCCCAAAATACCATTAATCTCACGGAACATTTCTCTAGCGGATTTGCCTTTGATGAAGGAAAACTTTAAAATAGCGCGAATTTTGGCGTTAGTGAACTCCATGTTTACACATGGACATGGCCATATTTACACTTGGTCAAGACCTTTCAAATGGTGTATAGTATTGCCAGATACGAGCCCTGTAGCGCTTTGTACATAGCCGCGAAATTCATAAGACAAAAAGGCGGAAGGGAGATATTTGACCACCTGATATATATATACATATATACACATATATATATATATTGATCTAGTATAGCACATAACTATATAAATTTAAGTAGGCGTGTTGGATAAATTTAACATGCTCTTTGAATCTTCATTTATGCCTATGCAACAATGAATCATTTATATCAATGATTAGAATTAGTATATTTTATCTGTGTTGCGTTAGTCACTATTTCTCTCATGAGACAGTTTACCTCCGAACAAAATAAAATAGTAAATTTATACTAGTGTTGAGCCATTTTTTAAAGAACAAAAGACCAAGAACCAGTGTGAAAGTTACATTTTATAGTTTGCAACGACTAGCGAAAAAAATGTTTCCATAATAAATGATTTTCTTTCCTCTTTTATAAAAGTTCTTTATTAGTTTCCACGAATTTTAAGAGACGAGTAAAAGAAAAATCATTGAATCTTGTTATAATATAAAGAAGTACTTGATGTTAGTGGACAACGATTGCAACATTGAGGCCAATTTGCGCCTGGCGTTACTCGTATTGGTTTATTATTGTTTGGACATTTACCACCACTACCAAGAAAATTGCAGCTGGAAACATGTATTATTGTAATAGCTCATATAAATCATTAGAACAGGAAAAGCATAAATACTTACAACTTCTGTTCAGAAATACCACAAAAATTTTCATCAGCTAGATAATAAATATATATGGAATTATTATTAACAAACAAACTTATTTATTAAAAAATAGATTAGTAATTGAAATGCATTGATGATTAATTTTATAGTTATAGTAAAAGTTTGTTAATATATATATATATTGTAGAATGTAATAAAATACCTATATCAACCCAGCAGCACAAGTAAATCACTAATGTCAACTGTAAAAATTACTAATTTCATTTTGGAATCTAAGGGACTATACACTTTGACATATACGGTAAATACATAAGTAACAGTACTAAATATCAAAAATTATACTAAAGTTATAATTAGGAGATTGGAGTGATTAGTGAAGAGGTTCAAAAATTAATGACTTTCTTTATTCTTTTAGAAAAGTTTTTTATTAGATTCCATAAACATTAAAAGACGAATAAAAGAAAAATCATTGAATCTTATTAAAATATAAGGAAGTGCTTGATGTTTATGGACATCGATCGCAACATTCAGGCCAATTTGCGCCTGAAGTTCCTTTTATTACAGTCTTGTTTTGTGGACATTTACCATCTTTATTAAGAAAATTGCACCTGAAAAGATAAGTAATCGTAATAGCTAATATAAATCATTAGTGCGTGAAAAGTATAAATACTTACTCATTCTGATCAAAAGTACCACAAATGACCCCGTTACCTACTTTATAAATATGCCGAATTATTATAAGCATACAATTTTTTTTATTAATAATTAGGTCAACAATTAAGATGCATTGATGATTATTTTTATAGTTGCAGTAAGTAGGTTAATATGTATATATAGTAGAACGTAATGAAATACCTGCTTCAACTGTACCCAACCAGAAGTACAAGCAATTAACTAATATCAATGTAAAAATTAAGAACTTCATTATAGATCTTAGCACTATATGCACTTTAACATGTACGGTATGGTGAAAAAGCCTCTTTCTCCGTTGTAATCTCCTCTACGTTGTCTTCTTGCAATATGAAAGAATTAACACGTAAAGAAAAATATAACATCAATTAAATTCTATACATTTAACTTCAACTCACGATTTTCACGCAAAACAAGCAAATTAAAAAATTATTTAAACGCAAATAACAGTTTTGTTATTCTTATGTGTTTGTACCCGATTTATATAACTTGTGTCTTGAAAATCATTATAGTAAACTAAACAGCACGTATTTATCGAGTGTGTCATTAGTTAATAAAAATTTCAACGCATGAAAATTTTAAAATGAATCGATATTCTTAATTAAGTTCGGAGGAATTTCAATTGATTATAGTTCGAACCCACAGACGGGGACTACCTACGGGCTGCCTATTCTATCGCTCATATCAAACTCGCTAAAAGCATTAACATTATAGCAAGTTACGGATTTTTAAAAAGAGTCAAAGTACTCCCATATGGGTTTATATTCTAATGTACGTAAATCTATCCATAATTGTCTCCCTTATCAGTAGAGGTTGTCACCGGGTGGTCGCACGCGTGTAGTTACAGATTTGCCGTGTGGTGCTCCGCCGCACTGTTGTCGTGGCGAGGTAATCTTTAAAGGACGATAAATATTTATTCTTGCGAGCAGCACATGTTAGATGTACTAGCTCGGCGTGGGTTCCGCGGCGCGCTTATACATAGGGGACATGAAGTGGGGAACGGATGACGCGAGGTGAGCCTACGGTGTCATCGGACGAGGTTCCCGAGTTCGCGGACGTTATGCCTGCGACATTAGAGTCGGGGCTTGAACACTCATTGAATATAACTAAGCGGTTTTCCCATTGTTGCTGAGGTTGGTGCCCCGCTGCTGCATTATCCTCGCTCTCGCTCTCTTGCTCTCTCTCTCTCTCCCTCTCCCTATCGCTCTCAAGAGCTGCCGCTTTGGATAACCGGCTTCGGCGCTAAAATACCGACTGTTTATGTCCACGTTCGTGCACCGGGGTAACGTATCCCTCATCGTTAGTGAATGGAGCATGTATGGGGGATGCGGCTAAAATACAGCAACGATCTCTCAGGATAGGATCAAATGGGCTTGATGAATGGTAGGAAATCTGGAATAACTCGACAAAAAGTAGTCTGACATATTCTTCTCTACCTAATATCAGAGATAGGATTAAGGCAGACTGGATCATGCCGTCGCGATGGTTAATCCAGTTCCTCATTGGGCATGGTGACTTCGGGTCATATCTCTCTCGCTTTCATCTAAGAGAGAACGATACATGCACATGTGGGGAGGTGGACACACCTGAGCACGTTCTGACCGTCTCTCCCAAATATGAGGAAATTAGGATCAGGGTCCAGAGAGAAAATAACACCTCTATTGAGGTCAGAGCTCTATTAAGCCAAGCAAACTATAAGGCACTTGAACATCTAGTCAAACAGCTCCTACAGACAAAGGAGTCTCTTGAAGCTATAGAACATCTGGTTGAAGCAGATATAATAGAGGAACCTGATTAGGTAGGTAGGGAACTGGCAGTTGCAATGGATAACACAAAAGAAGGATCATATACGAATAACATATACAGCTTATACACAAACATAGTGGACTGGCGCCATACACTGGTCCACAAAACTGAAAATCAAAATACCAAACCTAATCATAATGGCAATATATATATATATTTGTAAATATATATACATATATATATATATATATATATATATATATATATATAAATCTAGATTCCTAAATAAGCAGACCAGCACTAGACACGGTTCTGCATACTGTAAATACACAATTATCAATTAAGCAATGCTAGCCTATACACTGGCAACCAACTCTAGCCTGAATATACAAGGTGCAATATAAGTGGTTCGGAACCCACTGTAAAATGTAGGTCCACCAAAGGCGCAATGATGTACAGATCTACACCATTGAAAAGATCAGCAATACTGCAAAGCTCTGGAGCACAACCGGCCGATAAAGCGAAAGCTAGGTACGGCCGGGAATGTTTATGTGCAACCAACCATAATTGAGCGACCTTTGTTTTTTTTTTTTTTTTTTTTTTGTGGATAGCCGGCTCACCGTGCCTGGCGCACCAGCTCCAATGGAATTGTACCGGGAGAGATTTGGCGTCAGGACATCAATCTTCTTTCATTTGCTTTTGGCTGTTTCCTGGCTCTTGGCGTAGATCCTGTTATTCCGTCGGCGAGGGCCAGTCCAGATTCGGGGCTGGTTGCTTTTGGTGGAAACTGGACTCTGGCGTAAAGCGTCCGTTCTCTGTCATGTTTGAGCATAAAGAAGAACTAAGGAGCAAAAAGGAGAACGTCCTCCAACATAGCTTTACTTTCACTTCGTTCTTGGATGTTCGTTCGTGGGGTTCGTAACATCTACGTTTGCAGAAAGTCGCTGGAGAAGGATACTCTGCGATCCTGGTCAAAGAAAAGGTAGAAAAAAATAACGATAATTCGATATCTTGTTCTGAGCTAGTATTGTGGCTGACAAGGAAAAAAGGCATTACTGTGTACTTAACTTAATCTTTACAGGCGTTGCAGACGATTCAAGATTGCAAGGTTGTGTGCTTCGCTAATCTGTGACTTTATTCTAAGTCAGTATATTGATTTTTCTACTACTATTTTACTCTACTTCTTTTATTATTTCCTATCTCTAATTTTATTAGACGAAAAATTAAGTGGTAGGTTATCTGATTTCTTCTCTTCTTGTTGACGATGGATGTTGCTGAAAAATTTTTGACTACCATTAGGGGCGTTCTTCAGCTTATCGTATTCAGGGCAGTGTTGGTGGACCATGCAAGTAGCTCTCTTTATTCAAAATTTATTTGTAACCGGCAAGTGGTTTACTTTATGAAAAAGTCATATATGCTCACTTCCACGGATTTTCATCTTGATGGTCCTCGCCGCCTTATGCATTCGTGTTTCCCTATGCGTGTCCCGAATTATTACGTGGACCACATGTAGTGGCGTCGGTGGTTATAACGTGCCACCGACGTATCTCGATATCTTTGCCTTTCCGGTATTTGTAGTCGGACATGTTGGGTATATTGTAGGCACTTCTGTATCGTGATTAGATGCGAGAAGTGTTGCAAAAGGGGTATGTGGTCGAAGAGATTCGGTCTTGCCTATTTGGCGAATAACTATGGTTTGGATTCGGTGATGAGGACTGTTGTCTTGAAGAGGCTGATAGTGGTGGGTATGATGAGAGTATCGGTGGTCGATATCTATGCGATGGTGATAATAATGTATTTCTCGGCGACGTGGTTGGGTGTCACCGTATGTTTCTATCTATTCCTTGCGAAGATATGCTCCGTGATAGTGAATCGCTACTTCTAGTTGCTCGTCGTCGATCACAAGGATCCGTGTTCTTATCTGCATGTTCGACTAAAATTGATACAGATGTTTCTATCAGTGCTACTTCTTTTGTCGTGACTTTTGTTTTTTCGTCGTCTAACGCTGCCAGCCTAGAAGGCCTGCTGGTTCTCCCTCACACGGGCAAGCTACCCTACTCATCACTGTTCGAGTGAAGGTGGTTCCTTATAGCGACGGTTCATTTCTCTGTTCAGCTCAATTTGTGGATTGATTTCTCAGGACCTTGTTTTCTGTGCTTTAGTTTCTCCTCTATAAGGAATAATTTATTGGTCTGAACTGTCGAAGTAAGGCGGACTTTAGATCGTTTATCGTCTGCCATGCTTTGTGTATAGATCTGACCCATATCTGTGCCGTGTCGCAGATTATCCCGGTTGAATTCGTTAAAATATATTGTAACATGAGCACTTTGGTGTGGGCTAGTTCATGCTCCGGCTCAACGCGCCTCGGCCCCGATCGCTCAGCACGCCATCGGGTTCTTTTCACCCCACCAAAGGCTATGTTCAATTCGTTTTAACTTGCATAAACGAATGGCTCCGGCTCAACCCGCCTCGGCCCCTAGTCGCTCAACGCGCCACTAGGTTCATTTGTGCAAGGATATTTGTTTTAATTTTTACGGTGTGTACTGTACTTTGGCCCACGCTCAACACGCCTAGGCCCTTGGTCGCTCAACCCGCCACCGAGTTTGTTCTAGTACACGCGAACCCGCGAAAATCCAATTCTCAGTCTCGCTCAACCCGCCAGAGTTTGAATTGAATTTTTATTAAATTTATTTACCATTTTATTTCTTTCGTTGCTGGATTAGGGAAACTGAAATAAATTTAAATTTTTGTTAAATATTAAATAAGTTTATTTAACAAAAAAAAGAAAATTAACAAACATTTATAAAAAAAAAAAAACTTAATAATAATGACAATAATAAAATAATTTATAATAAACGGCTCTTAGTTATCAGCCGTTTTTTGTTAACGCCCGCTTTGTCGCCATTATCCGCTGTAACAGAATAAACAAATTATATCATAAAATAAATTTATTTTATGATGCACATAATTTTAAATAATTTATCTCTAATTTAAAATTTACAAAGTTTTAATTATTATTTATTTCGTTTTCGCGTCTCGCCCCGAGTGTGCGGAAACTTGTCGCCCGCTATCGCGCCGACGACAGGTCCCCCTCGAAAAGCCAGTTTCGAGGTCGCTGGCACACTGAATTTTTGCAGTCAGTGCGGCTCTATTCGAGAATTAGGAGAGAGCGCTCGCTCTCCCCTTACCGCACTGTACCGCGCCGTAGTTTTGGGCAGCGCCGTCGCCGCTCGCGAGAATTCGCGACTTATTTCAAATATTAGAATTTCTGCGCGAGACTATTGTCTCGTCGCATCTCCCCCTTCCCCCGTGAAGAGTGAAACGCGATAACAAAAATGAAACGGAGATATTTATATAATACTATTTGAATTTATTATGCCGGACTCGGTGAAATAAATTGCGAGGAACCCGGTTTCGCGCATATTATAATGTTAATTTTTCGATAATAAAAAAAAACAAACCTTTAGGTTTTCCGACTCTTATTGCTCCTGTGTTGGCGTCTATTCGGATGCGCCATCGCAGACCGTTGTCCCGAGCCCTGTATTCACGCACTCCCGGCAGGATCACGACTTCCGGCCCATTTGGGATTTTTACCCTTCTGGGCCGTGGGGGCTCCGGGATGGAAATCCGACGGAATCCTTCCGCCGGATTCGGAGGCACCTGATGACGTGTCCCGCTGCTGCCGGTGGATGGGCGGGAGTGTTATCAGCGGTGGTGGGAACGCTAAGGGTCTCGGGCGCGTCTGTAGCCGCTCCAGCCGCACCATTGGCCTCCTGGCCATAGCCTCTAGGACTGCCTTACTGGTCGGCTGATATTCCGTCGTTGGTAGTGTCTGCTGTGGGGTGGACTGAGGGAAATGTCCCTCATCTCCAGCCACCTCCCCGAAGTACGAGGTATCTTGATCGTCAAGCCAACGCTTGAATTCCTCGTATAACTCCTGCGGCGACATATTCATAATAGCGTCCATCTTAACTTAAGCACGGTAGATTTTACACTGATCAGATTTGTTCTCTTTAAATTTAATTCAATCTTAAAGTTAGAACATGTTGAATAGTAGGCAAGGGCGTATTTGTTTACTTTTATTTCCCGACTCGACCGTATCTGCGAATTTATTGTCGAGGTAGGAAATTGTAAAGCCCATGCCTATATACAAAATTATTTATATAGTTAGTTGATTATTTAAATTTTGTGTCTTGATCGTGTGTGTTGCAGAATATAGATTCTCCATCGTGAGTCGCGCTTATTTAGGAAAAACAACCTTTTTCCTCCCGATTTATTTCCGAGCCGTATTACATTGTACTTATCATTAACTCGCTATATACAGAATTATTAACTCGCTATATAAAATTTGTAACTCGCTATTTTAAATTATTCGCTATTTTAAATGATTAACACGCTATATACAGAATTATTGACTCGCTATTTTAAATTATTCGCTATTTTAAATGATTAACACGCTATATACAGAATTATTTACAGAGATCTCGCTTACTTAATTATCTTATTTACTTATTACTATTGCCGGCAATATACAATATTATACAATTTTACAAAATTATTTACAAAAATTCACGTATCGTAACCGGTATACGGTTTTATGTCCTTGACATGAATTTTTTCTATTAGTTTCCCATCTGCTCCTTGCAGATCAAATATGACTGGGGAAACTTTCTTTATTATTGCAAATGGCCCACTATATTTTTCGCAAAGTTTTGCATTGAGCTGATTTGCTTTATTTGACAGTATGTGTTGACGCTTCAGGACTTGTTCGCCAACACGTGGCTGCCAATCGCGTCGGCGTAAGTCATAATATTTTCTCCGTCGCGAGAAAGACTGTGCCGTTTTTATTTTGGCGAGCTCAAGTGCTTCCTGAATATTCCTTATCCTTTCTTCTGCTTTTGATTTTGAACGCTGTCCTATTTCTTGTTTCAGGCTACCTGGTGCGCTTAGCTCTCGTCCGAAATTTAAATAAGCTGGCGTATAACCCGTGCTATCGTGCATGGCTGTGTTATATGCAAATGAAATTTCGTTTAGATAATTATCCCATGTTTTTTGGGACTTATCTATGTACTGTTTTACCATAGTTTTTACAGTGCGATTTACCCGTTCTACAGGATTGCACTGGGGTGAATACGGTGGCGTTGTTCGATGAGTAATTTTCGCATTTTTTAATATTTGGCGAAACTCATTCGAAATAAATTGTCTACCGTTATCACTCACTATTACTTGCGGGCATTCAAAACGTAAAATAATCTGTTCCTGAATTGCTCGTCCTATGGCAGCACCCGTTGCTTTCCGTAATGCACGTAGTTCGATCCATTTCGTTAATCGATCCTGCATTACAAGAAGCATAATGTGTCCGTTATTCGATCGTGGAAGAGGCCCCACCAAATCAACAGAGACCATCTCCCATGGCTGTGTTACATTTGTCGCGTGCATTTTTCCCGCCGGGGCTGACTGCTGTGCTTTATGCTTTTGGCAGTTTATACACGCGCGTACATACCGTGTGGCTTCACGGAACATGCCTGGCCAGTAGTAGTTTTTAGCTAATTTTGCTAAAGTTTTAGCTACTCCTAAATGTCCTGCCGTGGGATCATCGTGGTTTTCCCTCATTATTCGCTGTTTTTCTGAATCATTTATGCATATTTTCCACTCGCTTAATTCATTTGTTTCATTAAAATCAAGCGTGTGTAATATGTGCCGATACAATCTATTTCCTTCTATCCTGTAATCCGGAAAATCTTTCGGATTTTCTGATACCGATTTATAAGTTTTCTCGTACCATTTATTTTCCGTTTTGGATATCGCATTTATTTCGACTGGATTCCGTGATAGTATGTCGGCCACGTTGTTTTCTGTCCCTTTTCGATACTGTATATCGAAATCCCATTGTGCTAATTCCAGTGCCCATCGTGCTAACCTTCCTGATGGATTATCTAACTTCTCCAACCATTTTAATGATTGGTGATCCGTTACCACTGTAAACGGATAACCTTCTAGATATGGGCGCATTTTCCATATGCCCCACCGCACAGCTAAACATTCCAATTCAGTGACAGAATAGTTTTTTTCAGCTGGATTTAGTGTGCGGCTAGCATATGCTATGACGTTCTCTTTTTCTCCGTCTATTTGTGTTAGCACGGCGCCTAGGCCAAGCAGACTTGCATCTGTTTGCAGGACAAAAGGCAGATTCCAATTTGGACATGCCAAAACAGGAGCTTCCGTTAAGTTTTTCTTTAGCTCTTCAAAAGCCATTGCTTGATCCTGTGTCCATGTCCATTCTGTTTTCTTCTTTAATAATATACTTAACGGTGCTGCTGTTCTTGACAAATCTTTAATAAAACGCCTATACCAGGAAAGCATTCCAAAAAATCTTTTCAATTCTTTTTGATTTTTTGGTGGTGGTATTGCTGAAATCGCTTTAATTTTTTCAGGATCTGTTCGGATTCCCTGTGCATCAACCACGTGTCCCAGATACGTAAGTTGTGACCTTGCAAATTTGCATTTTTCTGGATTCGGCTTTAATTTGGCAGCCCGCAACCTTTCCAAGACTGTCTTTAGCAATTCTTTATGTTCTTTGTATGTCTCGGTGACGATAATTATGTCATCAAGATATGCAAATACATTTGGTGCCATATCAGGTGTAATAATTGTATCTAGCAATCTCTGAAACGTTGCTGGGGCAGTATGTAAACCAAAAGGGATTACATTGAACTCATAAAGGCCTCGTCCTGGCACTGTAAAAGCCGTAAGAGGCTTACTTTCTTCTGTTAGGTTAATTTGCCAATAGCCATTTTTAAGGTCAATAGTTGACAGTATTCGTGCGCCCTGCAACTTATCAAGAATTGATTGTATTTGTGGCAGGGGGTAAGCATCCTTTTTCGAAATTTTATTTAAACAGCGAAAATCTATACAAAATCGAGGTTTGCCGTCTTTTTTCCTTGCGATTACTACAGGACTACTCCATGGGCTGTCTGACGGTCGTATTATGCCCTCTTTTATCATTTTATCAACTTCCTCGTTGATAATTTTTTGCATTGCCGGGTTTCTAGCTCGGTAACGTTGTTTTAATGGTGTAGTGTCCGTCAGTCGTATTTCATGTTTCACACAAGGCGTAGCCCCTTTAATAGAATTAAATTTTTCCATTTCTGTATTTATAAATCTTTCTAAATCTTTCTTTTGCTGTTTTGGTAACTCTTGCAATCCGGTTTGAAGGTTCTGAATACTTGAGATTTGATTTATAAATATATTACTATTTCTAAGTTTTTTTCCTTTCAATGAAACGTCGATGTTCAATTTAGTTAAAATATCCATTCCTAGGATAATTTTACTACTTAATTTATTCATTACGTAAAATTCTTGATTTACGTAATAATTTTTTATCTTGACTATGCCTTTTATCCCTTTCATTTCGGATATCAATGCACCGTTTGCCAGTATTGCTGCTTTGGATTTTTCTACCGCAGTCCAATTGCATTTATTTTTGCAATGGTTTGCCACGTCCGGCCGTATAAAAGAATTAACTGAACCTGTGTCAACTAATGCTTTATACTTTTTTTGGCCTATTTTTGCTATTACAAAATAGCGTAAGTCTAATTGTTGGTCGGCCGGGCCTGTGATGGTCCGGCCGCAATTTCGTTTTCCGGCTTTTGGCATTTGCAGTCGCGCGAAAATACGCCGTCTTTGCCACACCGGGTGCAAAATTTTCTTTGTGCATTTTTGCATTGGAAACGTGTATGGCCTTGTTGCTTACAACGCCAGCAACATTTACTCTTGTCGTACGACGACGTAATTGCCATTATTGCATTTCGTGGTTTCACGAATGATCGATGATTTTCGGAAGTTGATTTTGTTTTATCTCCTTCCATTCTATTTAATTTTTCTCGTACAATTTCTATCTTCCGGACTAAATCACTTACGGAGGCTATGTTTTCTCTTGCAACATATAATTGCAATTCAGGCAACATATTTTCGTACAAATTGTCTAATTGTGTACGAATATCTAAACCTCCGCGACGTCTCATTAACGTACATAAGGCGTTCGCGTAATCTAAAATCGATTCCTTCGATTTTTGTTTTCGGTCTATTATTTGCCTATCTAACTGTCGTTGTTCATTTGGAGGTAAGTAAAATTCTCTCATTAATTTTTGCAATCCCTCCCACGACGTGATATCTCTAGCAAAATTTCGAAACCATTGTTGCGCGTCGCCTCTCAATAATTCCGGTAAGCCCTGCAACAATTGTGCGTCTGTTAGGCCGTAGACGGCACGCAATTCCGAAACTCTTTCCAGGAATGCGTGAACATTTTTCCCGTCGAAATGGCAATTCCATTTCCTCATCTGGTCGGCTATTTTTGCTGCCGGATTAACGGGAATATTCGCCATAATTTGATTTGGTGTTGGAAGTACATTACTTTCTCCTAATAGTGGAGACGATGTATTTTGCAATTTCTCGGTGAGCAATTGCTGCTCATCGGCCGTCCTGTCGTGCTCTTCTAAGTAATCCGGCACGTCGTCTGGCTTATCATTAAAAAATTCCGGATTTTGACTTACATATCGTACTAATCTCTGCCGGAGTTGAACAACATTACCGTCTAGACTTAACTCGAATTTTGCTAACTCTATAAGCAACTGCTCCCTACGAAGCTTATATATCCACGAGACCTTCATTGTTTTTATTCGACTACTGACAATATTGCTATCTACTCTATATATCCCATCCAGCAAATAATTCCGTTCAATAAATCAAAATTCAAAATTTAATAAGGATTTTTAAAATTTTAGATTAAATAGTATCAATAAGCACGACTGTGTCCATGAAATTCGCCTGCTCGGGCGCCATGTAACATGAGCACTTTGGTGTGGGCTAGTTCATGCTCCGGCTCAACGCGCCTCGGCCCCGATCGCTCAGCACGCCATCGGGTTCTTTTCACCCCACCAAAGGCTATGTTCAATTCGTTTTAACTTGCATAAACGAATGGCTCCGGCTCAACCCGCCTCGGCCCCTAGTCGCTCAACGCGCCACTAGGTTCGTTTGTGCAAGGATATTTGTTTTAATTTTTACGGTGTGTACTGTACTTTGGCCCACGCTCAACACGCCTAGGCCCTTGGTCGCTCAACCCGCCACCAAGTTTGTTCAAGTACACGCGAACCCGCGAAAATCCAATTCTCACTCTCGCTCAACCCGCCAGAGTTTGAATTGAATTTTTATTAAATTTATTTACCATTTTATTTCTTTCGTTGCTGGATTAGGGAAACTGAAATAAATTTAAATTTTTGTTAAATATTAAATAAGTTTATTTAACAAAAAAAAGAAAATTAACAAACATTTATAAAAAAAAAAAAAACTTAATAATAATGACAATAATAAAATACTTTATAATAAACGGCTCTTAGTTATCAGCCGTTTTTTTTTAACGCCCACTTTGTCGCCATTATCCGCTGTAACAGAATAAACAAATTATATCATAAAATAAATTTATTTTATGATGCACATAATTTTAAATAATTTATCTCTAATTTAAAATTTACAAAGTTTTAATTATTATTTATTTCGTTTTCGCGTCTCGCCCCGAGTGTGCGGAAACTTGTCGCCCGCTATCGCGCCGACGACAGGTCCCCCTCGAAAAGCCAGTTTCGAGGTCGCTGGCACACTGAATTTTTTCAGTCAGTGCGGCTCTATTCGAGAATTAGGAGAGAGCGCTCGCTCTCCCCTTACCGCACTGTACCGCGCCGTAGTTTTGGGCAGCGCCGTCGCCGCTCGCGAGAATTCGCGACTTATTTCAAATATTAGAATTTCTGCGCGAGACTATTGTCTTGTCGCAATATAAAACCTATTTACTAGACTTAGTATAATACTAAGGGTTATAGTCTATTAAAATAAGCACGAACGATTACTCCTTAGAAATACGTCGGTCTTTTCTATCACAAGGATCCGTGTTCTTATCTGCATGTTCGACTAAAATTGATACAGATGTTTCTATCAGTGCTACTTCTTTTGTCGTGACTTTTGTTTTTTCGTCGTCTAACGCTGCCAGCCTAGAACGCCTGCTGGTTCTCCCTCATACGGGCAAGCTACCCTACTTATCACTGTTCGAGTGAAGGTGGTTCCTTATAGCGACGGTTCATTTCTCTGTTCAGCTCAATTTGTGGATTGATTTCTCAGGACCTTGTTTTCCGTGCTTTAGTTTCTCCTCTATAAGGAATAATTTAATGGTCTGAACTGTCGAAGTAAGGCGGACTTTAGATCGTTTATCGTCTGCCATGCTTTGTGTATAGATCTGACCCATATCTGTGCCGTGTCGCAGATTATCCCGATTGAATTCGTTAAAATATATAAAACCTATTTACTAGACTTAGTATAATACTAAGGGTTATAGTCTATTAAAATAAGCACGAACGATTACTCTTTAGAAATACGTCGGTCTTTTCTGTTCATTTTCATTAGATTTTAGTAACTATTTTTTTTTCGAAAAATAAAGAAATATTTTTTTAGTAGGTGGCTTAGTCTTCTTTCCTTTTTTCAATAACAGAATAATATTTATTTATTTACTGAGCAGAAGATAAAAATGTTATTAAAAATAGAAGTTCTTTATTTATACAAAAAAGTTGTTATTAATAATTATTTATTTCATATTCCTTTTGAATGTTCGTTAAATTCTTGTTCTTTATATTAGGTGAAAATAAAAGTTCAAAAAGAAAGACAAGTTTAAGTGTTGTTTATTAATTTTTTTGTTTGTTTAGATATTTATTTATTATTGTTAATATATTTTTTAATATGCAGTGGTACATTTATATTCCTTTATGTTTCTTGATTAACGTATCCCTTTTCTTTTATTTTGCATCGTGCGATTTTTCAAATCCAGTTTATTGTCATTATTATTCATAATAAATAATATTTATATACAATTAATTAAATTATATTTAGATAATTAATGATTTAAGAGCATAAATTGTTACTATTCTTTAGATTATTAATTCGTTAATTATCATATTTCATCACAGGTGTGTTAGTTGACTATTTATCGCATGAGGCAAGTTATCTCCGAACACAATAATATAATTCATTCACATTAATGTTGAACCTTATTTTACAGTACTAAATATCAAAAATTATACTAAAGTTATAATTAGGAGATTGGAGTGATTAGTGAAGAGGTTCAAGAATTAATGACTTTCTTTATTCTTTTAGAAAAGTTTTTTATTAGATTCCATAAACATTAAAAGACGAATAAAAGAAAAATCATTGAATCTTATTAAAATATAAGGAAGTGCTTGATGTTTATGGACATCGATCGCAACATTCAGGCCAATTTGCGCCTGAAGTTCCTTTTATTACAGTCTTGTTTTGTGGACATTTACCATCTTTATTAAGAAAATTGCACCTGAAAAGATAAGTAATCGTAATAGCTAATATAAATCATTAGTGCGTGAAAAGTATAAATACTTACTCATTCTGATCAAAAGTACCACAAATGACCCCGTTACCTACTTTATAAATATGCCGAATTATTATAAGCATACAATTTTTTTTATTAATAATTAGGTCAACAATTAAGATGCATTGATGATTATTTTTATAGTTGCAGTAAGTAGGTTAATATGTATATATAGTAGAACGTAATGAAATACCTGCTTCAACTGTACCCAACCAGAAGTACAAGCAATTAACTAATATCAATGTAAAAATTAAGAACTTCATTATAGATCTTAGCACTATATGCACTTTAACATGTACGGTATGGTGAAAAAGCCTCTTTCTCCGTTGTAATCTCCTCTACGTTGTCTTCTTGCAATATGAAAGAATTAACACGTAAAGAAAAATATAACATCAATTAAATTCTATACATTTAACTTCAACTCACGATTTTCACGCAAAACAAGCAAATTAAAAAATTATTTAAACGCAAATAACAGTTTTGTTATTCTTATGTGTTTGTACCCGATTTATATAACTTGTGTCTTGAAAATCATTATAGTAAACTAAACAGCACGTATTTATCGAGTGTGTCATTAGTTAATAAAAATTTCAACGCATGAAAATTTTAAAATGAATCGATATTCTTAATTAAGTTCGGAGGAATTTCAATTGATTATAGTTCGAACCCACAGACGGGGACTACCTACGGGCTGCCTATTCTATCGCTCATATCAAACTCGCTAAAAGCATTAACATTATAGCAAGTTACGGATTTTTAAAAAGAGTCAAAGTACTCCCATATGGGTTTATATTCTAATGTACGTAAATCTATCCATAATTGTCTCCCTTATCAGTAGAGGTTGTCACCGGGTGGTCGCACGCGTGTAGTTACAGATTTGCCGTGTGGTGCTCCGCCGCACTGTTGTCGTGGCGAGGTAATCTTTAAAGGACGATAAATATTTATTCTTGCGAGCAGCACATGTTAGATGTACTAGCTCGGCGTGGGTTCCGCGGCGCGCTTATACATAGGGGACATGAAGTGGGGAACGGATGACGCGAGGTGAGCCTACGGTGTCATCGGACGAGGTTCCCGAGTTCGCGGACGTTATGCCTGCGACATTAGAGTCGGGGCTTGAACACTCATTGAATATAACTAAGCGGTTTTCCCATTGTTGCTGAGGTTGGTGCCCCGCTGCTGCATTATCCTCGCTCTCGCTCTCTTGCTCTCTCTCTCTCTCCCTCTCCCTATCGCTCTCAAGAGCTGCCGCTTTGGATAACCGGCTTCGGCGCTAAAATACCGACTGTTTATGTCCACGTTCGTGCACCGGGGTAACGTATCCCTCATCGTTAGTGAATGGAGCATGTATGGGGGATGCGGCTAAAATACAGCAACGATCTCTCAGGATAGGATCAAATGGGCTTGATGAATGGTAGGAAATCTGGAATAACTCGACAAAAAGTAGTCTGACATATTCTTCTCTACCTAATATCAGAGATAGGATTAAGGCAGACTGGATCATGCCGTCGCGATGGTTAATCCAGTTCCTCATTGGGCATGGTGACTTCGGGTCATATCTCTCTCGCTTTCATCTAAGAGGGAACGATACATGCACATGTGGGGAGGTGGACACACCTGAGCACGTCCTGACCGTCTCTCCCAAATATGAGGAAATAAGGATCAGGCTCCAGAGAGAAAATAACACCTCTATTGAGGTCAGAGCTCTATTGAGCCATGCAAACTATAAGGCACTTGAACATCTAGTCAAACAGCTCCTACAGACAAAGGAGTCTCTTGAAGCTATAGAACATCTGGTTGAAGCAGATATAATAGAGGAACCTGATTAGGTAGGTAGGGAACTGGCAGTGGCAATGGATAACACAAAAGAAGATACACTGGTCCACAAAACTGAAAATCAAAATACCAAACCTAATCATAATGGCAATATATATATATATATTTGTAAATATATATATACATATATATATATATATATATATATATATATATATATAATCTAGATTCATAAATAAGCAGACCAGCACTATACACTGTTCTGCATACTGTAAATACACAATTATCAATTAAGCAATGCTAGCCTATACTCTGACAACCAACTCTAGTCTGAATATACAAGGTGCAATATAAGTGGTTCGGAACCCACTATAAAATGTAGGTCCACAAAAGGCGCAATGATGTACAGATCTACACCATTGAAAAGATCAGCAATACTGCAAAGCTCTGGAGCACAAACGGCCGATAAAGCGAAGGCTAGGTACGGCCGGGAATGTTTATGTGCAACCAACCATAACTGAGCGACCTTTGTTTTTTTTTTTTTTTTTCTTGTGGATAGCCGGCTCACCGTGCCTGGCGCACTAGCTCCAATGGAATTGTACCGGGAGAGATTTGGCGTCAGGACATCAATCTTCTTTCATTTGCTTTTGGCTGTTTCCTGGCTCTTGGCGTAGATCCTGTTATTCCGTCGGCGAGGGCCAGTCCAGATTCGGGGCTGGTTGCTTTTGGTGGAAACTGGACTCTGGCGTCAAGCGTCCGTTCTCTGTCATGTTTGAGCATAAAGAAGAACTACGGAGCAAAAAGGAGAACGTCCTCCAACATAGCTTTACTTTCTCTTCGTTCTTGGATGTTCGTTCGTGGGGTTCGTAACATCTACGTTTGCAGAAAGTCGCTGGAGAAGGATACTCTGCGATCCTGGGCAAAGAAAAGGTAGAAAACAATAACGATAATTCGATATCTTGTTCCGAGCTAGTATTGTGGCTGACAAGGAAAAAAGGCATTACTGTGTACTTAACTTAATCTTTACAGGCGTTGCAGACGATTCAAGATTGCAAGGTTGTGTGCTTCGCTAATCTGTGACTTTATTCTAAGTCAGTATATTGATTTTTCTACTACTATTTTACTCTACTTCTTTTATTATTTCCTATCGCTAATTTTATTAGACGAAAAATTAAGTGGTAGGTTATCTGATTTCTTCTCTTCTTGTTGACGATGGATGTTGCTGAAAAATTTTTGACTACCATTAGGGGCGTTTTTCAGCTTATCGTATTCAGGGCAGTGTTGGTGGACCATGCAAGTAGCTCTCTTTATTCAAAATTTATTTGTAACCGGCAAGTGGTTTACTTTATGAAAAAGTCATATATGCTTACTTCCACGGATTTTCATCTTGATGGTCCTCGCCGCCTTATGCATTCGTGTTTCCTTATGCGTGCCCCGAATTATTACGGGGACCACATGTAGTGGCGTCGGTGGTTATAACGTGCCACCGATGTATCTCGATATCTTTGGCTTTCCGGTATTTGTAGTCGGACATGTTGGGTATATTGTAGGCACTTCTGTATCGTGATTAGATGCGAGAAGTATTGCAAAAGGGGTATGTGGCCGAAGAGATTCGGTCTTGCCTATTTGGCGAATAACTATGGTTTGGATTCGGTGATGAGGACTGTTGTCTTGAAGAGGCTGATAGTGGTGGGTATGATGAGAATATCGGTGGCCGATATCTATGCGATGGTGATAATAATGTATTTCTCGGCGACGTGGTTGGGCGTCACCGTATGTTTCTATCTATTCCTTGCGAAGATATGATCCGTGATAGTGAATCGCTATTTCTAGTTGCTCGTCGTCGATCACAAGGATCCGTGTTCTTATCTGCATGTTCGACTAAAATTGATACAGATGTTTCTATCAGTGCTACTTCTTTTGTCGTGACTTTTGTTTTTTCGTCGTCTAACGCTGCCAGCCTAGAACGCCTGCTGGTTTTCCCTCATACGGGCAAGCTACCCTACTCATCACTGTTCGAGTGAAGGTGGTTCCTTATAGCGACGGTTCATTTCTCTGTTCAGCTCAATTTGTGGATTGATTTCTCAGGACCTTGTTTTCTGTGCTTTAGTTTCTCCTCTTTAAGGAATAATTTATTGGTCTGAACTGTCGAAGTAAGGCGGACTTTAGAACGTTTATCGTCCGCCATGCTTTGTGTATAGATCTGACCCATATCTGTGCCGTGTCGCAGATTATCCCGGTTGAATTCGTTAAAATATATAAAACCTATTTACTAGACTTAGTATAATACTAAGGGTTATAGTCTATTAAAATAAGCACGAACGATTACTCCTTAGAAATACGTCGGTCTTTTCTGTTCATTTTCATTAGATTTTAGTAACTATTTTTTTTTCGAAAAATAAAGAAATATTTTTTTAGTAGGTGGCTTAGTCTTCTTTCCTTTTTTCAATAACAGAATAATATTTATTTATTTACTGAGCAGAAGATAAAAATGTTATTAAAAATAGAAGTTCTTTATTTATACAAAAAAGTTGTTATTAATAATTATTTATTTCATATTCCTTTTGAATGTTCGTTAAATTCTTGTTCTTTATATTAGGTGAAAATAAAAGTTCAAAAAGAAAGACAAGTTTAAGTGTTGTTTACTAATTTTTTTGTTTGTTTAGATATTTATTTATTATTGTTAATATATTTTTTAATATGCAGTGGTACATTTATATTCCTTTATGTTTCTTGATTAACGTATCCCTTTTCTTTTATTTTGCATCGTGCGATTTTTCAAATCCAGATTATTGTCATATTATTCTTCATAAATAATATTTATATATAATTAATTAAATTATATTTAGATAATTAATGATTTAAGCGCATAAATTGTTACTATTCTTTAGATTATTAATTCGTTAATTATCATATTTCATCACAGGTGTGTTAGTTGACTATTTATCGCATGAGGCAAGTTATCTCCGAACACAATAATATAATTCATTCACATTAATGTTGAACCTTATTTTACAGTACTAAATATCAAAAATTATACTAAAGTTATAATTAGGAGATTGGAGTGATTAGTGAAGAGGTTCAAAAATTAATGACTTTCTTTATTCTTTTAGAAAAGTTTTTTATTAGATTCCATAAACATTAAAAGACGAATAAAAGAAAAATCATTGAATCTTATTAAAATATAAGGAAGTGCTTGATGTTTATGGACATCGATCGCAACATTCAGGCCAATTTGCGCCTGAAGTTCCTTTTATTACAGTCTTGTTTTGTGGACATTTACCATCTTTATTAAGAAAATTGCACCTGAAAAGATAAGTAATCGTAATAGCTAATATAAATCATTAGTGCGTGAAAAGTATAAATACTTACTCATTCTGATCAAAAGTACCACAAATGACCCCGTTACCTACTTTATAAATATGCCGAATTATTATAAGCATACAATTTTTTTTATTAATAATTAGGTCAACAATTAAGATGCATTGATGATTATTTTTATAGTTGCAGTAAGTAGGTTAATATGTATATATAGTAGAACGTAATGAAATACCTGCTTCAACTGTACCCAACCAGAAGTACAAGCAATTAACTAATATCAATGTAAAAATTAAGAACTTCATTATAGATCTTAGCACTATATGCACTTTAACATGTACGGTATGGTGAAAAAGCCTCTTTCTCCGTTGTAATCTCCTCTACGTTGTCTTCTTGCAATATGAAAGAATTAACACGTAAAGAAAAATATAACATCAATTAAATTCTATACATTTAACTTCAACTCACGATTTTCACGCAAAACAAGCAAATTAAAAAATTATTTAAACGCAAATAACAGTTTTGTTATTCTTATGTGTTTGTACCCGATTTATATAACTTGTGTCTTGAAAATCATTATAGTAAACTAAACAGCACGTATTTATCGAGTGTGTCATTAGTTAATAAAAATTTCAACGCATGAAAATTTTAAAATGAATCGATATTCTTAATTAAGTTCGGAGGAATTTCAATTGATTATAGTTCGAACCCACAGACGGGGACTACCTACGGGCTGCCTATTCTATCGCTCATATCAAACTCGCTAAAAGCATTAACATTATAGCAAGTTACGGATTTTTAAAAAGAGTCAAAGTACTCCCATATGGGTTTATATTCTAATGTACGTAAATCTATCCATAATTGTCTCCCTTATCAGTAGAGGTTGTCACCGGGTGGTCGCACGCGTGTAGTTACAGATTTGCCGTGTGGTGCTCCGCCGCACTGTTGTCGTGGCGAGGTAATCTTTAAAGGACGATAAATATTTATTCTTGCGAGCAGCACATGTTAGATGTACTAGCTCGGCGTGGGTTCCGCGGCGCGCTTATACATAGGGGACATGAAGTGGGGAACGGATGACGCGAGGTGAGCCTACGGTGTCATCGGACGAGGTTCCCGAGTTCGCGGACGTTATGCCTGCGACATTAGAGTCGGGGCTTGAACACTCATTGAATATAACTAAGCGGTTTTCCCATTGTTGCTGAGGTTGGTGCCCCGCTGCTGCATTATCCTCGCTCTCGCTCTCTTGCTCTCTCTCTCTCTCCCTCTCCCTATCGCTCTCAAGAGCTGCCGCTTTGGATAACCGGCTTCGGCGCTAAAATACCGACTGTTTATGTCCACGTTCGTGCACCGGGGTAACGTATCCCTCATCGTTAGTGAATGGAGCATGTATGGGGGATGCGGCTAAAATACAGCAACGATCTCTCAGGATAGGATCAAATGGGCTTGATGAATGGTAGGAAATCTGGAATAACTCGACAAAAAGTAGTCTGACATATTCTTCTCTACCTAATATCAGAGATAGGATTAAGGCAGACTGGATCATGCCGTCGCGATGGTTAATCCAGTTCCTCATTGGGCATGGTGACTTCGGGTCATATCTCTCTCGCTTTCATCTAAGAGGGAACGATACATGCACATGTGGGGAGGTGGACACACCTGAGCACGTCCTGACCGTCTCTCCCAAATATGAGGAAATAAGGATCAGGCTCCAGAGAGAAAATAACACCTCTATTGAGGTCAGAGCTCTATTGAGCCATGCAAACGATAAGGCACTTGAACATCTAGTCAAACAGCTCCTACAGACAAAGGAGTCTCTTGAAGCTATAGAACATCTGGTTGAAGCAGATATAATAGAGGAACCTGATTAGGTAGGTAGGGAACTGGCAGTGGCAATGGATAACACAAATGAAGGATCTTATACGAATAACATATACAGCTTATACACAAACATAGTGGACTGGCGCCATAAACTGGTCCACAAAACTGAAAATCAAAATACCAAACCCAATCATAATGGCAATATAAATATATATATATATATATATATATATATATATATATATATATAAATCTAGATTCATAAATAAGCAGACCAGCACTATACACTGTTCTGCATACTGTAAATACACAATTATCAATTAAGCAATGCTAGCCTATACTCTGACAACCAACTCTAGTCTGAATATACAAGGTGCAATATAAGTGGTTCGGAAACCACTATAATCTGTAGGTCCACAAAAGTACCAGCAATTAACTAATATCAATGTAAAAATTAAGAACTTCATTATAGATCTTAGCACTATATGCACTTTGACATGTACGGTATGGTGAAAAAGCCTCGTTCTCCATATATATATATATATATATATATATATATATATATATATATATATATATATATAAATCTAGATTCCTAAATAAGCAGGAATGTTTATGTGCAACCAAGCATAACTGAGCGACCTTTGTTTTTTTTTTTTTTTTTTTTTTTGTGGATAGCCGGCTCGCCGTGCCTGGCGCATTAGCTCTAGGTACAATGCAATTGTACCGGTAGAAATTTGGCGCGCCAACATGGCTTTACTTTCACTACGTTCTTGGTTTGTGTTACGGAAGTTATATATATAAGGGTATTGTTACTGCGAATAATGTTTTGAATGGTAAAAATAGATGAGCCAATAGAATCAAGAGGGGGAAGGTCGGAAATAAATTGAGAGCTCTGGTTAGGGATATTTTGCAAATTATTCATTTATTTTTCGTAGATCTAAATGTTAAATCTTATAATTAATGTTTTGTATATAGTTAATTAACAAATAAAGAGTAGTTTATAATCATTTATAATTTATGCGTGGCATATGAGGAATAATGTAAAAAAAAGAAATAAATTATTTTATAATGTAGAATAGCAGTTATAATTAGGAGATTGGAGTGATTAGTGAAGAGTAATGTTCAAGAATAATTCACTTTGTTTATTCTTTTAGAAAAGCTCTTTATTAGTGTCTATAAACATTAAGAGACGAATAAAAGAAATATCATTGAAACTTATTAATATCTTAGGGAGAAGCTGGTACATCCGGACAACGATCGCAACATTCAGGCCAAGCTGCGCCTTTAGTTCCTTGGACTGGCTTATTATTGTTTGCACATTTACCATTATTATCAGTAAAATTACACCTAGAAACAATATGTTATTGTTATAGCTAATACGAGTCATTACTATATGATAAATATGAATGCTTACTCCTTCTTTTCAGTAGTACCACAAACTTTTTCATTGTCTAAATTAGAAAAATGTAGAATTATTATTAGCATACAAACTCTTTTATTAACATTTAGGCCAGTAAACTAAGATACATTGATGATTATTTTTATAGTCACTTTAAGTTTCCTAGTATTTAATATTGTAGAATGTAATGAAATACCTGCTTCGGCTATTTTAAACCAGCAGCACAAGCAAAACACTAATATCAATGTAAAAATTACTAACTTCATTTTGGATTCTCAGGAATTATATGCACTTTGACATATACGGTAATGTGAATGAGTCTCTCTCTCCGTTGTCTTCTTGCAATATGAAAGCATGAACAGGTAAAAAAAATTAAATTCTATACGTATAGTTTGAACTCACGTTTTCCACGCTGAGTAAACAAATGAAAAAATTATTAAACGGCAAAAAACAGTTTTGTTATTATTATACTTTTGTATCCGATTTATATAACTTGTGTCTTGAAAATCAGTAATATTTCTAATGAATCGCCTTCTTCCATTTTAACGTATACGTGTTGGAGAATTGTCGAGAGCAACAAGCAGCTGTAATAATTTATTTACTGTTGGCGAAAGCTTCTGCGGAAACTATTGTAATTCTTAATTCTTGTAATAGTTTGTTTGAAATCATTATATATTCAATTGCTATAAGTCTAAATTTATTTATAATATCTCAAAGATGATGAGTATCGACATATAGGAGGATATATTTTTTAAAAGAAGCATTTCACAATTTTAACTATTATGCGCAGAATTAACAATTTTTCGATAACCTATTTATTTATACAAACGTAATAGTCGTTAAAAGAATTCGAATTCGCTCTTTTACAATCATTTCAATACGCACTTATTAACAAATTAACCAAAAAATGAACAAATGTGACATTTATAGAGTAGAATAAATTTAACTCTATTATTGAATCTTTATTTCTACCTATGCAACAATGAATCATCTATATGAATGAATAGCATTAGAATATTTCATCGCTGGTGTGTTACTTGAGTATTCATCTCATGAGACAGTTTACTTCCGAACGAAATATAATAATCAATTTACACTAGTGCTGAACCATATTTTACAGGACAAAAGACCAGAAATCATGTTAAAGTTATAATTTGGAGATTGGAGTGATTAGTGAAGAGAAATGTTCAAGAATTAATGACTTTATTTATTCTTATAGAAAAGCTCTTTATTAGTGTCTATAAACTAGCTAAAGCAGACGAATGCACCGTCTACGAAACATTGTGAGTATAAAAAGGGGTTGATTAATATCCAAAATGTTAAAATATGATATCACGCTAAGTGTGCGAAAAGTAGGTGATTGCCACACGAGCGCAACGAATCCTCTGAAGATGTGGAAAATACAATAAAAAAAATGTTCTAAAAAATATATATAATTATAATATAATTATAACTTATCAAAGAATAATTATTATAAAATTAAATTAAAACATTAAATAATTATAAATAAAAGTCATTATCTAAGAGATTTTAAAATGCGTTTGATGTAATTGTATTTATAAATAAATAATAATCTAAATTAATAAATATTTTTATCAGTCTTACAGTCTTTATAATATAATATATTAACTAAAATAATGACACTCAAACTGTCCTTGTTTATTATCGGCCTCGAAGAATCTGAAATAAAACTTATTACTAAAAATAAATTAGATTAAAAATTAAAAATAATAAAATAAAATAAAAAAATAAAAGTAAGAAACTATATTGTATATTAGTGAAGGATAACCTAACTGCCCCCACTAATAATAATCTAAATATTATGAAATACCCACAAATAATAATCTAAACATTACATTTTAATAAAATATTTTCAATAAACTAGTCTTTCTTGGTTTGTACTTTTGTTCTAGCAAAAATTTGATTATATAATTAGATTAATATTAATTTTAGTAAGTTTAAAAGTCATATTAAAATTAATTTTGTGAACCATTTCGATTATGTGAAATCTATTAGAATTTCATATTAATATTTATTACAATTGTATTATGAATGCCAAGGAATTCGTCAAATCGTTTAGGAACTTATGAAAATATTTATTTTATTTTGAAAAATGCCATGTTACTATTAATGTATTAAAAAATGAACCAATAACAATAAACCTTAAGAAAAATGTAGATTATATTAGTTCTGTTTCAAAAATACAAATTTTATCGTCTTTGAACGTGGCTCGAGTGCGACTCTTGATTTCAAGAGATCCTATGAGAATAAATGTTCTTCTTTTTCAAATATATACTCTAACAATATATAAAAATTATTGTAATAACCTTTTTAATTTCTTTCCAATTATGCTTGACGTTTTTAAAATCTTATTAATATTTTTTATCGGAATATTGTATTATTGAAGATATCGATCAAAAATTAAAACAAATGGTACTATTAATACTTGTATTTTTATTTAAATCTTTAGTTTCTATATATAACAGTTAAATAAACATTTTTATTAATCATGTAATCAATACTATTTTTACAATGTCGTTTCATAAAAATTCAACTGATAACTTATTTTAAAACTACAATAATATTAATGTTTTCTTAAAATCTATAGTTTTGTTCTACAAAACATTTAAGACTGGTTTCATCTGATTTTCCAGTACCTTGACTTTTATTTGAACGATTTTAATTACAGCTTATTTTATTTTAATTTTTTTTAAAAATTTATTTGCCAAAATTGGCTTGCTGGTATTTTTTTTTTACTTTGTTAAATTAATATTTATTCAATGTTTTTTTACAACTATAGATATAATTCATATACGAATTACTCCATTACGCATGCTTAGATACGTAGTCAGTCGTCAAATCTTGTCGCAATTGATAGATTGAAGATAGAGTTTTGTAAATGCCATAAACTATACGAACACAATATTAATTAAATCGCCTAGTGGGATGCACGACAACGCCATTTATTTGTCGATTATTTATAACATTATTAATAAAATGAATGTGAATCGATACAGCCGTATATAAAGCGCCACGGTAACTATCATTACAGTTTGCATGGGTTCTAGTTACCAGTCCCGCAATTTTGTTCCCGATAATTAATGGACTGCCAATGTCATTCTGTAAATATAAATATACAATGTTTAGTATGGCGATCTGAAAAATTTTTACAAAAAAAAATGATATCGAAGTGTTATGAGGCCAATAGATATTGATCTGCATGCAGGTAAGTATATGGTAAAATATCGTTATCTATTCTTCATAAAACTGAGGCGCGGCTAACGAAATATACTAACCGCACAAACTCCCGTACTGAGTTGATTTTCCCGATTCGATGTCAAACCACAGAAATGTTTATCTTCGTGAATATATGTTTCTGGAAAGTCTGCGACGCACGAAGAGGCATGTTTAACTTTCACACTTACGTATCTTAGTTGAAGATCTGTTCGTACTGTATCGGAATCGCCAAATCCTGATACTGTACCAGTTTGACCGATGAACAATTCACGAAGTCGTGGTCTATGAGCAAGACTAAGTCTCAAATTTGGTAAGACATTTAAAAACAACTCCGTCTAGAATAAACAATGATTTTACTATTACCTTTTATAAATGAAATATTTGATTTTGCTATGATATTTCTAGTATATTGTCATTGAGTAATAGAATGATCCACTCAATTATAGTAATATTATGAATTGTAATTTTTATTTTATTCAAAAACCTTTTTAGATAAATAATATATAGCGTGGTATGAAAAATAAGTTTTATTTTAAATTTATTTCTGTTTCGACTGAGAGCATTTTGCACTCTTCCAAACCTTCAATGAAAACAATATTGTACTCACTCTGGCCATGACAATATCATTTTGATTGGCTTCATTATTATAAGCCCGTGTTCGAACTTCGACTATTAGTTGTTCAGACTCAGGAGTTCGATCGTGTAAATTCGAATAACTTACAGAAGCCGTAAATATGTAATTTTTCAATGTATTGGAATTTTCCATGAAACTCTGAGCAGCGCATAATAGCCAATTCCAGGAAACGAGTGTACCACTTCCTAGTAGTTCGAATAGTGCACCTCGATCCCTTCTTCCGAGAATTGCAGCTTGATACGTAAAGTTCACTTGTGGTGCATTTATGCCATTTGCTATACCCTCTGCACTTAAGGATGAAGCTTAAAAGAAAAAAAAATTATAAGTATCTTCTATTATCACGTATGTAGAACAAAATAATTATGCATATGAAATAATATGTATCAAATATAACCACATATATCATAAAATCAAATATGTGGAGCAAATCATTGAAAAAACAATTATTAGAAAAAAAATTAATTTGAGAGGACAGTAATGAAATGCACCGACTATTCAGCATCCTTAATACACTGATAAATCTTGAAATGAGAACTGAGTTTGGATAGAACAAATGGTTCGATCCGTAAGATTCAGAAGACTTAAATGATCGAGAATATGGTTTCAAGAAAGGGATGTTAAGAACATTATCAAAAAAACTCTATTACATAAGGCCAAACGTACTCATGTCAATTTTAGATATTCGAAATGATTTCCATTCGGTAGGATGGAAGAACAGACAAATAATTGAACTGTTATACATTACATGAAACCGAATAAATACGAATATACCCATTAAGATTTGAATGCTGCGCGCAAAATAGTAAGCACTGCGAATTACATGCGCATAACGAATTGCGTCTGAAGAAGCAACTGTTTTCATTGCTGGCCTTATTGACATAGATCTCTTCGCTATAGTGGGAAAAAGGATTTACGAACTCATCAAGCAAGCAGAAAGAGACTAGAAGTTGTTGAAGACGCACGGAGAAACTGATACTGATGGATGGAAAATTGTCAAATCAAGTGGATGCTAACAAAAGATGATTGTTAACAGTTGTTAGAAAACGAGGAGGGGGGTGTAGTGGAATTTTATCTCAGCCAGTTCCTATCTAGAGACGACTACTTCCGTCAGTATCTTAAGAAAATGAAAAAAAGTAACATTTGCATTCTGCTCGTGCTGTGGATATTAAAATGATAACGCTGAACACGTATTTTTTGTATGCATTAGAGCGACAGAGGTGAGATACCGAATATAGATATACTCAGACAGATAATATAACACCGGATAACATTGCGAAAACTCTGATATCGAAGACAGACTTGCGGAAAAAAAGACTGATGGACGTCTCGAAGAATAATAAGATACACGATCAAAGATAAAAGATTCAAGAAAAGGTAGAAAAAAAAGAAACGATAATACAGACAGGATAACCGAAGGCACACGCCAGCTGATTTAAGGCAATGTGTACAATAGTTCTGGTTTCTAGCGGATAAGTGTGGCTTTAGAATTGATGCGAAATCAATCAATCCTCACAAGGATTTCCATTCCAGTTCCAGCTAAAGCTCGTCTTTTAGGCGACACAAAAAGAAACAATAGACCTTGGAATTGCTAAAATCTTGGGGGGGGGGGCGGAGTGGATTTTAAACTTCTCTAAGATCGTCAAACGATTTCTTTACTTTTTATAACCTACATATAAGACCAATAAGAAATTATTTTTATTTATAACACTGTATGGTAGCCGTAATCAATGAAGTTAAAACATATTATATAATTGTAAAATAATAGTGCAATTGCATTTAGGAATTACTGTAGAACAATCCATCGTTATAGCATAGATAACTACAGTAACTTCGTAGTACTATAACAGTACGATTGCAGCATTGTCACAGAAATATTTCTATAATAATGTTTTTTTTTTTTATATTAAGCAATGATGCAAAATATATTGTTGTTGCATTTCTCTAATATTACAGTATATTACTGCTATGAAATTGCTGCAACACTTCCTTTGATGTTATTGCAATATTTTCTCAACAATTGCATATAAAAAAATAAATAAATAATGATATGTTACTTACCTTGTTTTATGAAATATTGAGAAAAAATTACAGATACTAATAAAATTAAATTATAAACAAACATTATTTCCTCTCAATATTAAGATCGATTTAATGTGTATGAGAACTTCAGTAATTTTAAATCAACAATCTATTCTACCATAAATATATAGCTATAGGAGTATAGGGCGTTTATTGAGATAATTTGAATAATATCGGAATCGAGTAAAAGAGCTGTATTGAATAAATTAGTGATATTGAAAACAACATATTTTTTACAATTTCCTGTTAGCTCAAGGTGACAGATGTCTCTCGATGACTATTAAAACATTAATTCAATAATGTATAAATTAATGTCAAATAAACATTTATAAAGATGAAAATAAAATATGTATTTATTATACGAAATTGAATTGAATAGTAAAAATCATATTCGAATAGCTTTGAAGTAAAATGAATATTTTATATTATCTCAGTCGCGAGCAAATAATATTTTTAATACATACCATTAATAATTCAATTTATATTTTGAACTTTCTCCTTAATGCTATATTTAAAATTCAAATTGATAAATTTGTTTTTTTTGTTCTATTTGATTTTAAAAATTTAAATCTAATATTGCGAAATTTGCATTTTTTCTAAATACATGATATGCAAATAGCAATAAATGAAAACATAAAAATTTAATGCTGTCAATGTTCGGACAATTATGATATATAGTTTTTAATTACATTCTTTACAAGTTTTATACTTATTTTAATAATAATTTAAATGATTATATTTATAGGTGATTCAGCCCATTTTTATAGCGCTCAACCTATATACGTATACAAAATAAATTATATTCCACACGCTTCCAATATCAAAGGTCAAATGCAAATATTTAGTTATCCATGAATAATAATACTTTCTTTTAGATGTTATGACTTGTAATTACGACAGATGTAAATTGGAACAGATAATAAAGCATCTTCATTTAAAATGAAAATTGTTTTATTGAATATAAGTATATATATAAAAGTACAAATATAATTGTTATTATATATTGCAGATTTTTATGATAGCATATTTTTCAAATTATCTTGAAATTTATCAGAATTACAACATTAGGATATCCATAAAATTTTTTTATTTAATCAAATATGTATTAAATTCATATTATTAAAATCTTGTATTAAATTAGCGATATATTTTATTAGGCGAATAAAAAGTTTTTGTTTGTAATAAATAAATACAATTTCCTAGGACAATGAATATAATACGACATCCTACTTGTATTTATATGATAAATAATGCATCAACAATACATTTTCATCCTGACAAACGATACAGAAGACAAAAAAATCTTGCGGTACATTGAAAAATTATCTTTTTTTCTACATTAAGTATTTTTGGCTTTGTACCGTCGCAAAATGACGCTATTTCGTTTTAGCCCTATACGAACCCTGTACTAACATTTCTAAAACAATTGAATTGTACTTTTGTCGATTGCCCATATAAAAATTAATAAATATTTTTTTAGTGGTATTATGTTTGGGTCTTTTCCAATCAATTCAATCTAAAAATAAAATAAACCTAAAATAAAAATAAAAATAAAAAAAAATAAAAAATAAAAAAAAAAAAAATATAAAAAAAAATAAAAATAAAATAAAAATTAAAAAATAAAAATTGAATTAAAATTAAATTAAAATTCTAATGACAGTCAGACTGTCCTTGTTGTCTGACTGTCATTCTAATTTTAATTTAATTTTTAATTTAATTTTTATTTTAATTTTTATTTATATATTTTTTATTTATGTATAATTTTTGTTTATTTTTTATTTTTATTTTTATTTTATTTTTAGATTGAATTGATTGGACTGTAAGACCAATAAAAAAATATTTATTAATTTCTAACATTTCTAAATTACATGCTTTTTAAAATTATATTTAAAACTTGTGTCTTAATAAGCAGCAGAAATTCTCTTATTCATAATTTTTTAACGACTTTATTTAATTTAAATAAAAAAATCAGAAGCATAAGATTTTGTTGCTACTAAGAAATATAAGAACCCTATTGAAAAGCACGCATGAAACGTTCTACAGTTAGAATTCGAATTGTCAATATATCAGATTGTCTATTGAGGCTATTATTATGATGATGAATATAAATCGTTTCCTGATGTTATATTGTAATGAATCAGGTCTGCGCTTAACAATTCAATATTATCAAAGTTAATCTTATGTTGTCTTCTAGCATATATCTAATGTAAAATTGTTTTAAATTATTTATGTGCCCCATTAATCCTTTTCAATAGCTGTGGATACTTTCAAAATGTAGAAATATAAATACAATTATAATAAAAATGTTCATATTTTATTGGATCTATTAATAGTTTATTATTATAACTTTTTTTTATAATCTTTATGAGAAATACATTAATGTGTTTACCAAAAGAAGAATAGTAAATTTTTTATTATCATTGGTGCCGTATTTCTATTTTCTCTTTACACTCAAACTGTAGTACAAGTAATATTTGTTTTCAATCTTTTTATTGATAAATGGTTTAGGACTTTTATTATAAATTAAGATTTATTTTACAAACGAACTGTAAATTATTTTTTGTGAAAACATCAACTGAATAATAATTAAGTATTGTTGTCAACTACTAGATGTAATACTAATTTTAAATGTCTTGATAAAACATGATATTTTTTTTTTAAAAAAAAAGTACTAAAAACCAAACGATAATATACAAAAATGGAATATTCATTAGGTATAGGTAAATGATTTAAATAGTAAAAATTCTCTTCGAAGTCAAGAGAGAAAGACACAGAAAAAGTATAATTCTATAACTTCTTAAGAAAAGTATGACCGTTGTTAAGAGATTAATAATGCAAAAATCTTGAATTTTTGTTACTGTTGTAACGTGAGTTACGAGAAAAAAGGACTGAAATTAATTATTTAAATTATTAGTTAGGATTAGTAAACGTATGAATTTATTTTATATAAAGACAAATAGATATAACCGGCAAAAGTAAATATAAGACACACACGTTATAAAATTAGTAAACAAACAGAAGAATACAATAAATTAAGCATGTAATATTTATCATAATAATTTAAATATATATATCAGGGATTATATTAATCTAAATAAACTTAAATTCAGCCAATCCAAAAAATTGTTAACGTACTTTTGCAATATATAAAAGTGCGTTATTTTTGCCAAGAGCGCGGTGGAATTTCGGCACTTGTCGAGGAAGGGTTACCTCCCGAGTGACGAAACGAATCGAAACTCTACCGATCGATCCATCCGTTTCAGGAGCAATTGACCTTTGGTACTCGTTGAGGAAGGATACCTCTGATCCGACCGATCCTTTCCCCGTTCTAGCGAAAAACTCTTCCACCGGGCAAAAGGAAAATACCTCTTTACCCTTAAGAAGGAGTCATAAAATTACTAGCTCAGAAGAACGAGCACGCCCGGCTTCCAAGAAGGTAATTTTATTCCATCTGGAAAAGTCTAAGGAAAAGTCACCGCAATAAAAGCGATTAAATTCGAGACCGATTATAATTGATTCGGAGAAATACGCCACTTTGCTCCGAATTAAATCAATATAATAGACGGGCAAAATTTATACCAGACGGATCGTCGAAACCGACAGTCATGCCACTTGAAGACTGACTAGTCGACCGAATAATTTATTTAATTTATGTGAGACACGCTTGTAAGTGATAATTTTGTTAAGAATAAATTTATTTTTATCAAAATTTCGATCTTTTCATATCAATAACTATGGCGCACCTTAGAGTGACGTAAAAACGAGGAAGCATCGTTCCGACACACAAAACAAAATTGTAAAATCACTCGCTCTACATAGGTAAATATAGATAAATATAGAAACAATAGAAAGAGATAGGAGATAGGTGAAGGCCGCGCGAAATCTTGGAAATCGTAATAATCCTATTAGTTCGACACCTTATACACGCATAGGAAAAGCACAAGAAATAATTATTTATTTTTTCATTTTCATTATGTGTTACAGGGGATCTACAAAGAAATCCCGATTGTCTAATAGTTTTATTGTTTAGTGTTTATTTTTTTTTGTATTCATTCTTTTTAAAGAATGTATCTTTTGATAGTTGTTCACAAAGAATCATACGAGTTACGAGTTATTCACCTCAAATTGAACTGACAATAAAAAATAGAAATTAAAAATAGCCTAATCACCGCCCAAGAATAGCGAAGACGGAGCGTGACACTGTTTAATAATTCAAATCCATAATTAAAGTTTAAAATACTTTTGTATTATAAAAATGCTTTGTGGTTTGACTAATTGCTCTTGTCATGTGAATGCACCAGATAATCATTCGCTGTCTCTGTCGATCTAAATTTACTAAAGTATCAAAATTACAAGTAAAACAGATCTATAATTTTGTTCAGTTTTTATTTATCAAAGAATTCCATAATATTTTATTTACTCGCATGAAAGTATAGGCTGCCCAAAAATCGTATTTTGATAATATTTTATAAGTTTTCCTAATATCAAAATTTATTTAAAACACCGAGTGATACAATGCGTTAAAGAGTTGGTGAAAATCTATTTTTATAATTATAATATAGATATATTGTATTTGCAACTAAAAAGTTCTTAATTGTTACATAAGCATATATTGCGATCACTTATTAGAATTACTATCTGTGCACGTATACATTATTATCTGCAACGTAGGTCCAGCACTTTGCTAAATTTTGTTCCATACGTTACTGATCAGCGCCAAGAACCCGGGGCAATCCAAGATAAGTAACACGGTCCTGGGCTAATTCTTTTAGTACAGCCAAATACGTTAAGCACTCTAGGCACGGGTGCACGTTCTGGCAATAAAATGTACCTACGTTCACTTTCTACCGCGGGACTAGGATTTTCAATAGGAATTTCCATACCAATTAATTGCCATTTATTTGTCAGTATTTTGGAAAACAATTAAGCTCATAAATAAGAACTGGAACAGAACGACTTGTACAAATATACAAATCCAAGATATTATGTTGATTTGCACATACACTTTTTGTATTCAATTAAATTCACTTATAAAATTAACGTGTTTAAATTTGTCAGTGTTGATAAAAAAATGCAGTATTTTTTCAAACAGAACATTTATTTCAATAAAACGTATATTATATCAAAAATGAACGTAGAAGTAACACAGGCTATGGACTTTACATTTAGATTTTCAGTAGAACATATTTTGTTAACCAAACATAATAGAATTGCACTTTTGTTACAATAGTAGGGTGTGATTGATTTGGAAAAAAACAACCCTCGGCATTGGAAATAATTCCATATAACTGATTTTTAAGAGTGACTGCTCCACCAACATCTCCATTACAGGGCCCTTCAGTTGTACAAAAAATCTCTTGATGTGGTTCAAGGTCTTGAAACGTCTTGTGACACTCCTTGTAACTTATAACTGTTAAAACTGCCGATTTTAAAACGTTGGAACTACCAGCGCCCTTTAAAATAAAATTTATTTCTAATACTGATTTTATAGAAGAATATACAAGAATATAATATTGTTGTAAGTAAATATAATTAGTAAATGTAAAACAATTGTTATTGTTGTTAATATTATTATTATTATTATTATTATTAACATTAAACAAAGATAGTCTGACATCATTAGATAATTATAAATAAATTATTTTATTGAGACCGATAAAAAAATTGGTAGCCTATTATTATTATATCGTTATTATTATTGTTATTATTCTTTTTGTTGTTACTGTTGTTGTCGTTATTATTATCATCATCATGGTCATCATCAGAGTCATCATGGTCGTCGTCATCGTCATCATTATCATCATCATCATCATTCGTTTTTCTAGCAGTACGAACGTTTGGCATACAGATGCGGGTGGTTTTGTAATAACGGAATGAGCCAAGATAATCGATAGTGCTATGATAGTGCTAATCGATGTACATTCATCATCAGAATTCTGAAAAACCGCTACCGTGTCAAGCAGCCAGTCCCAGCGTGTGCTCGGAAGCATGGTAATCATATGATAATGGCATGGAGGACAATTGAATACAAGCTATCCAAGGAAGAACTTCAATGGTCAATCGAGACCAGCCAACACCGAAGTTTTAAATGCGTATCAAAATGAATGTCCAAAATGAACTGATTATGACCGCGAAAATCATACGAAACAAGAAGGCTTCAGAACTTGACGGAATTCCAAGGAAGGTGAAGACAGTGGTGTAAGTGCATCGAAAGCTATTTTGACTATGCGCAATTTCTGTATGAAGGCAAGTATATTCACTAACTAACAAGTGTATTACAATTCTAAGCTATGTACGTGTTGGAGACGTGATGATTTACACTAAAGTGTCCCCATTATGCATTATGATTCGAGAATGAACTTTCTGGAACCAAATAAAAAATGTGGCAAATAGAGCTACTCGAGAAATAGGGTAACTCATCAGAATCATGATGAACATTGACGGTCTTGCGTCATATAAGCAGCGTCTGGTGAAAAGAACAACTGGATTCATCGTGCTATATGCAGCAAAGGTACGGGCAAATACACGAAAAGTTGAAAAGTGTAAAGAGAGAATGACAGTAATACATCAGAGAAGAATACTACGTATCGTGTACTCCTACTGTACTGTCTCTGAGTCGTCGGTGCTTTTTATTACATGTGCTATAACCATGTGATTTCCAAGCAGGAAAGAAAAAAGATATGGAGAAGAGCATTCTCAACAGAACGAAGACGGCAATGCGGATGAGACAACTAAATTGCAGAAACACTGAGAGGAACTTCATGCCGTCTATGGACAACTCATCTGATTAACCGTGTCAAGGGATTTGATTTGAAGAAGAATACTTTAAACCAAACTTTAGACCCCTGTGGGTCGGATATTATCATTCAGCTCATATTGGGAAGCCCGAAGAAGTACTGTAGTATACTGGACCGCGAAACAGTTTAGGAACGCAGATAAGCCCGCCTTAGTAAATAGGATGGCATAACATGAAAATAATGCCGTAATAGACGCTCTCTCGGCTACATTCAAGCCATCGAATGATCACAGTGGCTTGAGCGGATTAGAATACCAGAGGCTCTGGAGTTAAAATTAAACGGTAGTCGCTAGCGACAAAAAACTTGAGCTATAGACCAGTATAATACGAGGAGGCAGATAAAATTTTCATTCTTACTTCGATTATTTTAATATTGTTCTTTCAAAATTCTCCTCTAAAAAGAAATAGTATAGAACTGAAATAGACAGTCCATAATAACCCATTCAAAATTAATTTACGTATACAACACGACTTTAACAAATTTATAGATTGGTATAAATTTTGCATTATTTCAAATTCTTTGAATTATTCATTATTTCAAATTTCACGACTGTTTTACTCTTTTTATAGTAACAGTACGAGAAGCAAATTGTATAAGTTTGCATTACATTTTAATTACAGGATCAGTGTAAGTTCTCCTAGTATTTGACAATGGACCAAAATTAATTAAATTTATATTCGCGAGGATTTGAAGACTTTTTTTCAATAATACTATGTTACCAAAAAATTAATATTATTCATTCATTGTATATCAATAGGTTCTCAAATAAAAGAAAACTCTGCTGTCATTAGTTTAAATTAATTTTGAGAAATCAATAAACGTTCCTGTCATTTTATTATCTTATTATTGCCTTGTCCTCTTTCGCTTTAATAATTTCAATATATAATAAGAAAAATAAGTCTTACTGAATCAGTTTGTGTAAATATTTTTCTCATACCTCGATTTGTCCGAATCCAGAAAACAGCATTTTTTTACCTAGCAAATCGTAATTGTACGGCTTTGGAAAAGCAATTGCTTTCTGCATTTGATTAAACTTTATAGGAGTTTTGAGCTGTAAATATATAAGACATTATTATTATTCTTCTCCATTTGAAAATACAATAAATCTTTATTACATTTTGAAAATTATGATTTTTTTCATGAATATACTATAATAATTGTATTGAATCTTTTTGTCATTTGAATAATTCATTGATTTTTTCCATATTTTTCCGCTGATCATTAATTTCGATTCAATAATAAAATATTTATTATGAACATTCTTATTTTATATTTTAATTCCTATAATTATTCCATTCAAAATGACAAAAAATTCAAAATTGTTAAATAATTTCGCATTGAATAATTTTAATTTTTAAAATAGTTAGCCTTTCATTATTTCAACGAATAATGGTGATATAATAAAATTTAAATAATAATTAGATTTGATGAATCTCTAATTAGATTTGTCAATCTTCTTTATTTTAAAACTATATAGAACTCTTCAAATTTAAGTGTAATTTTTTAAAATTAAAGGAAAATATTCTATTGTAAAAAAATTATAAATTTACTGTAATTTTACAAAAAAATATTTGGGAATTTTAAATGAAAATTTTCAATTGATTGATATTTCTGAAAATAGTTCTGACAGTTTATAAATTATTTCTAATAGTTTGTAAAACATTTCATACCCAAATTAGAGCCAAATCATTCGCGAACATGTCTGAACTGTAGTCGGGGTGCAATATTACATTGGTGATGTTAAAAACGCTGCCTCCATTTTCTTTTTTCAACGTGCCAGTTCTAATTGCTCCATGTGTCACATAATTCTTATAAAGACTATATCAGAATTGTGTCATAGAACAATTTAAACCGATTGACTCATTTTATTTTTATTAATTTTTACATACACCATACACGAAATACATACGTGAAAAAATGCGCAGCCGACATCAACTGAGTGACTGAGATAATTGTCGCGCCGAATTTAAATTTGCCATCGTATTCAAAAGCAGCCTGAAGCGTAGAATATAATTTTAGATCAATTTGAGATTCTGTTTTAAATACAAATCGCATAATGGATTTATTATTTTACCTGATGAGGAAAAGTGTCGATTTTCGCTGGTTGAGAAACGACAATCTTCCTTGGGGCCTCAGTCGAAACTGCAAAAGTTGCAATACTTCAGAAAAGGAAAAATTATTTGATTTATGAAATGAATTTGAGTACGACTTACCTAACTGAAAGCAAGTGGTGCAAGCAATGCATAATAAAAAGTACATCTGCTTCATTGTGATAATTTTAAGTTGAGAGAAGTTAATTAAAATTAAAGTCTTCGTGTCCACGAATATGTGAGTGTAAATGTTCGTATGAGAACAATTGTCTGAAATCGGAATTTCAAAAATGATCTTTATTACTTTATCCAACATAAACACGAAAATTTGTCTGCACAGATCTATATTTATGTATATATGTACGCGTCTAAACGTTTATACTAACGTACACGTACACGTGCATATGAAAAAAAAACAAAGTAATAAAAATTTGATGACAAGCAGCGATGAACTTAAAAAACTTTTGAAAATGAACATAAGAGAGAATTGCTTATACTGGATTGAAAATAGACGAATGATGTTCGTGCAAGAATGAGTATTAATGTTAACATTAATCCTTTGGTAAAAACTTGGTTTTTCTTTTACTAATAAATATTTAGGCTAATTGCTGCTCTTAAAAACTGAGTTACACTCATTATATTTTATATTTGACAAAATTACTCACAGTTACTTATATTCACATGTAATTCTTATATAGGAAAAGCTGCGACAAGAAAGGTGCAAAATTAGCATTGGTGTACTAAAAATGTAAATTTTATAATAGAGAAGCGATTACGAACTAATGTGAAAACACCTATAAAAAGACCATTTAAAGTGATAAATGCAATTAGGAGAGGCAACAACAGAGACAAACATTTATAAAAAAGGAAAATAGTAGGAATAGCGAGCAAGGGACCTTACCAGTGATCAGATCTGTAGGTGAAGCAAATAACCTGTCGAATTGGAGTTACTCATGGTACTAGATATTTCGCGATCGTGATAAGACAAGATGTTGACGATGTAATAAGCGCAGGGGATACACGATTGGCAACTCATATATGAATTTAATAACTGCGGATAAGATTTATATACGATGCCCGTCCTAACGTGAAATTCTGTCCAGCTGTAGCGAGAATATGTCACTCATTAATGGAATACATGTATTATTTCTTACCGAGAAAAAATAATCACCATTGATTGCTTGACCCAGTGATCCGCGTCTTGGACATGGACAATGAAGGGAATGGAGTTCACTGATTTTCCTGGCTGACAATCGCCTATATCCTACATCAATCGCTACATCGTAGGCATCGTAACAGATAATAACAAAATTCTGGTAATTTTTCGCTGGTATTTTTGTATTTTATAAGAATTCGAGATGATAGTTGTCGTTACCAAAATATCGGCAACGCATATCATTTATTTTTAATCAGTTGATATGAAGGCCAATAACGATATCCTGTGATTATTTTTATTAATTTTATGAATTTGAGCTATAATTTTTAATTAGGGAATTATTCTTTTAAAAAACTCTCATCGGCATAATTTTAAACCAGTTATATATAATTATATTTCATTTGTTCAGAAACTGTCTTCTTTATATTTATTGATAAATCTTTTTTATTTCTAAATAACTTGTTGATAATCCAGTTTCAAAATATGTACAGCTTTGGTAGATGTAATTTCGGTTTTTCATGTATGTTGCCTTTGTATTATTAGAGTGTTTGAAGAAGAAAGCGCAATTGTAAATGAAAAAGAGATTCTTTAAATAGTTATTTTTCGTTTTGCTTAAAATTTCTACTAACCTAACGACTCATGTCCGAAATAAATATAGAACTTGAAACAGATTCCGGTCGTGTTCAAGTTTAACATTAACAATGTACTTGTTGAATGTTCTAAAAGCTTTAAAACAATATCGAAATAATAACTGTGTCGCTTATATCGGAATGAGATATAAATTTTATTTCTAAAAAAAAGGTATTTTATTTACCTTTATTCGTTGACGTCTCCATGTAAACTAATTCACGTCTCCAAATTACGATATATTCCGCTTTCCATTTTTTCCCAAATTCATCGTTCAGTATTAGCATTTTAAGCGTCGCTTCTCTGTGAAGGTAAATAAAAAGCTGGGATGAAATACTGGGTTATACATCTGAAAAACTATCGGATTGTCTTTAGCTAAATCACCTAGCAATCGATATCAAAATGATTTCTGACTAAGTCAACACTACACTAACATTATACCACCAAATTAATTTTCTTCTGTGAATGTTTATTTCTTATATTCAAATTTTTGTAAAAAAGCTATAATGTGGATACCTGTAAGGCTTTAATAAATAAATAACTAAAAAAAATCAATTATTATTTTTTAAATATATTAACTACATGCCAACAGTCCGTTTAATTTATTCTAAAACATCTTAAACAAATAACGAAGATTAACTATGAAAATCAAAGCGTTTAAATTTTTCAGTGCTGATAAAACAAATACAGTATTTTTTTAAACATAAAATTTATTGCAACATAACGTATATTAAATCAAATAGGAACGTAGATGTAACACTGATTGTGGACTTTATATTTATATTTTCAATTCCACATATTTCGCTATCCAAGAATAGTAGAACTCAAGTTTTGTCATGACAGCCGGGTGCGGTTGATTTGGGAAGAAGCAACTCTCGGCAATGGAAACGATTCCGTACAACTGATTTTTATAAATGACCGCTCCGCCGGCGTCGCCGTTACAGGGCCCCTCGGTTGTGCAGAAAACCTTTTGTTTCGGCTCAATATCCTCAAAAGTCTCGAGACACTCGTCGTGACTTATAACTGTTAAATCTGCCGCTTTTAACACGTCAGACGCACCAGTGCCCTTTGGAATTAAATTCGATTCCAATATTAATTTGACAGAAGAGTGTACAAAGTATTATTGTCATTATTATTATATACTACCAGAAGATTTACAAATTCTTTTGAACATATTACATTGTCGGCATATCGATTATTTTCATATTTGGCATTGAAAACTTTTAATAAATTAATATTATGGTCAAACATCAAATTATAATTACTTTAAAAGTTATAATAATATGTATTCCATGGATAGTTTCTGGAATGACTAGGCAGTCCAGAATAACGTTCGCAAATTTAATATAGGTGTTCAACGAAATCTTAAATTATATTATTATTTTAATCATTTCAAATATATATGTTAATAACTATCGTTAATGATTTTTAATTAGCGATTTTTAATTTATTTCATAGGTAATAGAAATATATATTTATATATAGATCAATATAGTACTAGAAGCAAATTTAATAATCTGCCTTAAATTTTAATGACAGGAACAGAATTAACCTTCTCGTATCAGCTAATAGAGAAGATTAGCATAGGTAAGTGTATATTCATGTGGAATCTAAGACATTTCCAATAATACTCTGTTGCTCGAATTTTAATACTGTTAATTGTATATCAAGATATTCCTGAAACTTAGAAAAATCTGGTGTTTTTAGTTCAAATGAATTTTATTAAAGAATCATACAACTTTAATATATGATTAACTATCTTTTCATTACCTTGTCCTTTATCGCTTTTCATCATTTAAGCATTTAAGAAGAAAAATTAATGTTACGTAATCAGTATGACAAAAATAATTTTTTCTTACCTCGACTTGTCCAAATCCAGAAAACAGCATTTGTTTACCTGTTAAATCGTAATTGTACGGCTTTGGAAGACCAATTGCTTTCTGATTTCTATTGAACTTTATAGGAGTTGTAAGCTGTACAAGTGTAAAACATTATTATGATCCTTTTCTTCTTTAAAAAAAAAAGCAATAAATCTTTAATATATTTTTAAAAAAATTAATTTCTTTATTAATATATTATTTGGTTTGAATATTTTTATCATTTGAATAATTAAATAATTTTCAACGTATTTTTACAGTTAAATAGATAATTCTAGAATAAAAACTCCTATAATAAAAATCCTATATTCTTATTCTATATGAAAACCTAATTTTTATTTAATTTTTATTAAGTATTTTAATGTTTAATGATTTTTATCTTATATTATGAATCCCGATAATATGCTGAATATAATCAAATTTAGCAAACAATTAAATGTGATAAATATTAGCACTTATATATATTTTAAAAGTGCATGTAAAATTTATTTAAATTATCTATAATCTTTCGAAATCCATTGAGGTTCCGGCATAAAAGTGCAAGAAATCGTGGTGAATGTGCCAAAAAACAATGTTTTAGTAGTAGTTACGAGAAGTACTACTCATATACTACACTTTATCGCATTTCTCTTTGAATTGACTTCGATAAAACTACGTGTATTTTTTTCTGATTTTAGTATAGATCCTTTGCAAGAAAAAAAAATATATATATTTCAAAAGTGTTTCTGATTTACTGTTAGGATTATTAATTAATTTAAAATGAAGTCCTATAAAAGTGCATATATTAAAATGGCAATTTTTCGATACTAATATTATCAAAAACAATTCCGGAAATAATAATATTTGATTTTCACGCATGAATTAAGTATAATTGATTTTCGTAATCATAGAATTTACGATTTTGTTCTGTTTAGCTTTGATAATATGGTATAGATTTAGTCGTATTTCCTAATTTTCCTAAAATCAGGATAGTTTTAGACATTCATTAGGCAGCTTTTCCTTATAAATGTATTGAAATAGAGTTCATTTAAAAAACAACAGTAATCGCCACACTTATCTCAATTATTATTAATATATGATATATTTAAACCAAGAAAAAAATAGATTACTAAACAAATACTTGTAATATTTTAAAAATTGTTTCATACCCAAACTATAGCCAAATCATTCTCAAACATGTCTGAGTTGAAGTCGGGGTGTAACATTACTTTTTTGATCCTAAAAACGTGACCTCCTCTTTCTTTTTCCGACGTACCGGTTCGAATTGTTCCACGTTTTAAGTAGTCCGTGTAAACACTAAATCACAAACGTTTTACGTGACAATTCAAACCGATTGGTTCATACTATATTTGCATCGATTTCTATATACACCATATACATACGTGAAAAAATGCGCGGCCGAGATCAAGTGAGTTTTAGAGATGATTGTCGCGCCGAATTTAAATTTTCCATCGTATTCGAAAGAAGCCTGAAACGTCAAATATAATGTTAGATTAATTTGTGGGACACTGTTTTTAAATGCAAATCATATATTGGATTTATTATTTTACCTGATGGGGAAAAGAGACGATCTTCGCCGGTTTTGAAACTACAACCTTCTCTTTGGACGCCTCTGAATCTCCAGAAGCTGAAATATTTTAGGGAAAAGAAGCAAAATTCTTCGTTAAAATGAATTTCTGTATTAAATTATACTTGGATTTTTTAAATTAATTTGAATATGGTTTACCTAAGTGAAAGCAAGTCGTGGAAGCAACGCTTAATAGAAAGTACAAGAGCTTCATTGTGATATCGTTATAGTGTGAAACAAGTTTAAGAGACTAAATTCTGCTCGCGTTCCTACTTTTATACAGTGCAAATAATGTATATAGATAAGCAGGATGGGGCTAACGCGTAAATAAATAAAGTCTGTGTCGACGCAGATGTACGCTTAATTCTTTAAATAAGATAATTTTCTTAAATTATCCAATTTAAAGATCTATCCTTATCAATTTGTTCAACATAGTGAAACGAAACTGGTGGTAATTACGAACATAAATCATGCTATTCTGGAACGATATTTTTGATGACACGATCAAAGCTTGTGAAAAAAGGCTTATTACTTTCGCCAGCATTTCCAAATCATCATGAAAGTAGAAATTCACATAAAAAATGAATATTCCATTGAATATTCTACGTTACTCTATCTGAAATGCCTACACAATTGTCAGTTAATAATTTTTTTATATAATGAGGAGAAGACAATTGGATAACATTTATCTACAAATATTCAAAAGCTGTTGAATTGTTTATTAAATATAAAAAAAGTTTATATTTTTTTTACTCTTAAACTGTCGGAATGAGAGGTATTGCGACATTGGCCTGCGTTCTATCTCTCTCATTCCCACATACAGAGTTCAATGTTTAAACTTTATTTTACACTAATCACTGGACTTAAGCGATCGTTACATTTCTACTTTTATGCATACACTTACAAATCTAGTTTTTAGTAAAAAATGACTCAGTATTCGACAGTCACCAAGTCAACAAAATCTTCGGGAATATCTTCTAATGTGGAAATCAAAATATAGCGTTGTTAAACATTTAAAAAAGTTATTTTAATGGTTTGGTAAAAACATTTATAAAAAATTTTTTTTATAAATTGAATTTTGAAAAAAGGTTCGTATACTCAATATAAATTAATATCGTATTCTTTTTTTCTGGTTCTGATCAATTCAGCTTTTATTTCAAAATCAGTATACAAGTATCATCATATTTTTATACTATTTTCATATCTTAGAAGTATACAACAAAAGTATGACCAAGTCCTAGTTTACTATTGCAGAGGAACGTATCTAGCGATCCAACTGTAATAATCCTTGAGTTTTATTGCAATGTCAGGGTAATTATCGGGAGATTTGCAGTTATTGCCAATGGAAATAATTCCGACCAAGTCCCTGCCGTAGACGATGCCACCGCCGACGTCCGCGTCGCACGAGCGACCGGTCGTACAGAATATCTTATCCTCCGATTGGAGGCCCTCGTAAATATGCGAGCACTCATCGTACGACATGACTCGTGCGAAAGCGGTTTTCAAATCCGATCCTTCTCGACCCTTCGAAGTAAGAAAATAACGTATGAGCTGTATATTATTAATTGTCGTTTTCGACAAGTGTATGGAAGTATAATTTTTTAATTGGCAAATATTCATTGTTGGCTCATTTTTATTTTGAATATTCGTAAATGCTAGCTTTATTTATATATTGGGAAGTAAAACTAGGGCGTGACTCTAAGTTTGAAAGACTCATATGGCTGAAACAATGCCAAGAGCTACATAGCATCATATGGAGTGGTTGCATTTTTTAATTTTCTTATTCCTATAATGAAATGAGAAAACTAGGAATTGACATTATGCTGGAAATCATTTCAAAGCTGCCATGCTATGGTCTGTATAGCAGCTTCTTTTCTGTTTATTTAAAAAACGTTTATTTTATTTCTGGAAGGTGTAACAACCTATATGGCGAAAACTTACTGATAATTTGTTAGCTCATTTACTTTTACAACTACTAACTGCACAGTAAACAATGTAAGAGCACTTTTTATGTTCTGTAAACTCTAAAAATCTGCACGACGATTAGTTTAACGTCAAAAATAAACAAATAATATGAAAGCTGTTTTAAATTTAAATTTAAAAATAATTTAAAGGTAATGTTTTGTGTTCAGTTAGTGAAAAATCTGAACACCAGAGGTCGTTTGAATGATTTTACTTCCCAATAGAGTACGCATTCGTTAAGTTACGGAAGCATACAGAGAAATAGGAGGTGTGTTCAAAAAGTAACGAGAATTGTTAAATTTCGCGGGTTGGGAGAGTTCGCCTGTATAAAAATTTTTTTTATTATGTTGGTACGCATGCCCCTGAAGTACGATAAAATTTTCAGCAATATTAGATGTATTTTTTGAGCTCGGCGATTTTCGTTTGTCGAGCCTTTTTCGGTCTTGGCAATCCAGAATGCCTCCACTGGGACGATTGAGCCTTAATAGTTTCGACATCATATCCGTAAACCCACGTTTCGTTACCTGTTATAATACGTTTTAGTGGTTCTGTTTTTGTTCGAAATTCAACAATTTTGGAACAAATTTTGCTGCCACACGTTTCATATCCAAAACATCTGAAAAAACTCCATGGCATGAGCCAACTGATATGCCAACATCATCAGCAAGTTCTCTGATTGTGATTCGGCGATCGTTCACAACCATTTCTTTCACTTTTTGCACGTTTTCATCGGCTGTTGATGTGCTTGGGTGTCCAGGTCGTTCGTCATCTTCAACGTTTTCGCGTCCATCTTAGAAATGCTTATACCACTCGTAAATCCTTGCTTTACTCATAGCAGACTCACCATATGCCTTTGTGAATATTTTACAAACTTCACTATACTTTATTTCATTTTTTACGCAAAATTGAATACAAATTCTTTGCTCCATTTTTTTCACAAACGAAAATCGCCGAGCTCGAAAAACAAGTCTAACGTTAGCGGCTGCCATTTAAAAAGTAAGCAATGAATATTGCTGAAAATTTTATCGTACTTCAGGGGCATGCATACCAACATAGTAAAAAAAACTTTTTATACAGGCGGACTCTCCAAACCCGCGAAATTTAAAAATTTTCGTTACTTTTGGAACACACCTCGTATAGAAATTCGAATCCTATATATCGTATTTTTGAGCCAAAATCACTAGACTGATCAGTAATCAAAGTAACTTTTTATTGGCTTGTTAGTTTCGCGGTTACGCGTCGAGCATTTAAAATTATCGATAAACTTTTATGGTTACAAGGCCTTAAACAAGTGCTTTCTTACCTGTACGTCTCCAAATCCGGAATAGAGCACCTGCTTGTTCACTAGAGTAGCAGGAAATACCATTGGAATACGAATTGCGCGCTGTTTGTTACTATATTTTATGGGAGTTTTGAGCTGTGCAATAAAAATATAATATTATAATTGTGTTTCAAGAATTGTATTTGTTAAACTGAAGATTTTTATAATAATAACAAAATCATTGTTTTAATAGTATAATTATAGAAAGTGTATAAGTTAGCAACTAGAAAAATAGACTAACGATTTTCGATAGTGTTATTCTTGCAGTGTAGAGTTTTTATTCTGGAATTGTGTTTACAATATATTAATATACATTTAATAAATTATACCAAATTGTAAAATGATTCTTAAGTCTTGTGATTGCTAAATCAAAAATAAAATGAAAATATACTTTTTACTCTATAATAAACTTTAAGAATAATAAAAAAAAATATATATATATATATATATATATAATATTATACAAATTATACAAGTTATTAAAATACAATACATTGTTAAGACTTTGTATAATGAATCAAGTCTTATTTAATTATTTTATAACATCTTGGTGATTAAAATACATATCACCAAATGATTAATGAATCTTCAAATAAATCTATTTTTAGAATTGCTTGAAAACTTTTCTATTGGTAATACATGAATAAAATGTACATTAAATATCAGAATTAATATTTTTATTATAAAATCTTTCTAAAAATAATAAAATATTAAAAATATATTCATTGAATGAAAAAAGATATTAATTTTATTGTATAATATATATAGTTAGACAATAAGTTTATCTCGTTTATTAAACGTGTCGATTTCATTGAACTAAATAATATTGTCGTTGCATAGAATACAACTGATTTATCGGTGCAAAGTTTGAACTTAATTTTGAAGAGACATTTATAACATGTAAAGTTCTTTACATATCATGTATAAAAAGTTAAGTTTTCTAAAGTTAAGCTTACTAAAAAATTATCTAACACTCGCTAATATTCATTGATAAATATATTTAATACTATATTAGTTTTTATAAAAACTATATGATGAATTCTATATTATTTATTAAGTGTAAGTGAATGTCAACCTATAGCTCAAGAAAAAATTTAAATTATAATTATAATTAAAAAAATGTTGTATTACACGCTTATTCTATTTCTTATAACATCATTTAAAATCGAAGTACTTTTTATATCTATAACATATATTCCTTGTTTAGTATTATTTTATAATTTTGTAATGAATTGAAATTTGTTGTTTCTGTTTTAAGATAAAAAAAGTTTAAATATTAAATTATTTTTTTAACATAATTCCAGATCATATAGTTGACATGTTCTACATAAATTATATTCAGCTAGGTTGCTATAATAACTATCAATCTTCAGATAATTAAATAGTTCATCAAACAATTACGAAGCTATGAAATGACAATATATTAAAAGTGGCAATGAAATCTCTTATCTTTCATTATTTTGTCGTAATAGTATAATACCACCGACATACACAAGATATTTCTAAATTTTAATTTGACAAAAGGACACGTTAAAAATAATTAGCAACAGTTCCTAATGACATCAAGCCTTGAATTATGTTGAAATCTTCAGATATACCAAATCCTTTATGAAGGAAACATAATAACGACAATCTAGAATGAACAGAATAACGCTCAGTTCATAGTATGGAATTAATCACTGACCTCGTTTCAATTCGAGATTGTCATTTTTAGGTAATTTTCATATTAGATAAATATTTAGATAAATTATTTAAAATTATACAAAAAATGTCTTATAATAATACTTTGGTCGGATAAATATTGATGAATTGTTACTCATTTAGGAACATGTTTTGAATCAATATATAATATACTTTCAATTTACGAACTAGCTGATCAGAAATACATTCCAAATGTGTGTTTAAATTTAAAAAGTCATAATTTAATTTTCAGCGGTGTACTTGAAACGCGTCTCTTCGCACTTTTTCGCGTACGCAAAGTTATTGCTTCAAGCATTCTTATCCAAGATGATACCCTTCTGTCGCTTTTAGATGACTCTCTTTTATAACCTTGCTAACTCAGCGACACGTTTTGATCGGTCAAAATTAACGTCAAGCACAGCAACTTTGCGCAAGCTTAGCGAGTACATAAAGACAGATTCCATGCACACCTCACAAAAAATAGTCATATATTCAGACACTGCCGATGAAAATGAAAGTCCCCACCCTTAAAAGATAATGATTGATAAAACGCTTTAGTACCTTGATCAAAGCCAAATCATTGGCATATGTGTTTTCATTGAATAAGGGATGCGGTAGTACAATTCTAATCAGATAGACGTTACCTCGAGTGTGCCTTTCCGACGTGCCGGTCCTAATTGCTCCGTTTGTCTCATAATCGGTATATTTCCTATTGGACGTAATGAAAAATAAAGGCTTATAAATACTTTTTACGTTAGACAATTATTATCACCTACTTGAAATAATGAGCTACCGAGAGCAGCCAACTGTTTGCAATAATTGCCTGCGCCGAACTTCAATAGCCCGTTGTGCTCGTAAACGGCCTAGGCGCCGAGGGAAGATTTTTTTATTCATTATTATTATTATAATACACATAAAAATTAGGACGTAAATCGCGTCTTATAATTCTTATTTTACCTGATGAGCAGCAGCGTTTATTGGCGCAAGCCTTCCGCCAACGATTTTTTCGACAGACAATGATTCGTTGCCTGAAATAGATCAGAAATATAACGATATTATTATAATTTGCGAGACGTCAATATTAACAATATGTTTTTATTGAAAAAGAAAGGAATTTATTTACTGGTATGAAAGCAGGTCGCGTATGTGATGCACAATAAGAAGCACAGAAGCTTCATAGTTGTATTTTTGACTATTATGTAAATAAATTTATATAAAGACTAAACGTAACTGATGTTCTTATTTATATATATATTGCGACTAAATCAAGATGAAGAGACTTATAGGTTGTATACACTAATGTAGTATATATGTTTATGCAGGCGCTTATATTTGCATTAATTCAATATTCGTATAGATTAAATTGTCATTATAAATTCTTATTGTACCCATACGATAAATTAAAAATATGAAAATAAAATGATAATTACTATGGAACAAATGTTTATTTGTATATTCTCGGATCAAAATACGTTCGCAATTGAAGGGCTGAGTAAAAAAGAAGAGCATAATTTAAGTTAAAAAGTTTTGGAGAAAAATGAATAAAACATTAGAAATTGGAATGTCGGGATATATATATATATATATGTGTGTGTGTGTGTGTGTGTGTGTGTGTGTGTGTGTGTGTGTGTGTGTGTGTGTGTGTGTGTGTGTGTGTGTGTGTGTGTGTGTGTGTGTGTGTGTGTGTGTGTGTGTGTAAGGCATTTGATAATGAATTCGCTAATTTTACTGATAAATTTACGTAAAAAATATCTTTTAAAAAACGAAGAAACACACTTCGTCTGCATGATATTTGAATCTATACACTTAAATGTTGTATAATTATATAATAACTGCATATATAAAATTGCTATTTTAACACTCAACTACTAAAAAATTTCCCTACTCTCGACTAAGTCCAACGTTTGCTAATATCTAATATTTGTGGAAATTCAAAATGCATAGTGCAAAGACCTAATTGTTAGGCATCAACTATTTCCATGAATATTGGATGGAGCTGCTTGACCAATCCATAAAATAGCAACAAGAACAGACATAATTACGTAGAAGCGTCAAGTGCCTTAACAATAGCATGTTCAAATATTACCTATTCCAAAAGAGTCTAATTTGACTAGACTCTTATTTTTTGGAACCTGTTTTTAATGGACAAAAACACGATACAAAATTATGCAAGAAGTTACGTATTCAAGGTAGTAATGATATCTCACGACCTGCTATTTGTTAAATGAACTTAAGTTAATTTATGCCCTCACTTCTATCAGTCTCTGAGTTATATTAAACGTATGCATATATATATATATATATATATATATATATATATATATATATATATATCATTTTTTCATGCTTCTAATTTCCTATTGTTACATTTATTTTAGTTCTTAAATACGTATATTTTTATCGTAGTGAAGACAAAACTCATTCGTTGTCCAAATCTTATATAATATGGTGGGATGATCTCGCGTTACGGATCGAAATTCTAATGCTCTATACTTTCGTATGCTACCCAGAGAATGGGCGAAATGGCTTACACAATTGTATTCTGAATTAGTCGAAACACTGCTCATTGATCTGATTTGTATTTTAATTTTACCCAGTCCCGGAACTCTACGCGCTACTTGACTTATTTGGCTGTTTCGAGGTTCAAATAATGGAGGAATAAAAAAGAACAAAAACAATATTTGGAGCAGAATAATATTTACGTTTTTTTGACAATAAATTTATTATTGTACTCGAAGATAGGCACGGGTGAAATCAACGTGGGTGAACGATTTCGTGCCTATATTTTAAGTAAGTAACCTATACAGTTCAAGTAAGGATAGGCGTAGTCTATAAACTAAAACAGTACTCAGTTTCGTAAGATCCTGCTATATTCGAGAACTAATGTCGATCAACATAAGATCAGTTTGGGCAGCAAAGGGAAGCACTACGATCCATGAATGAAGCTGGACTGAGATGGGAAAGAGGTCCAGTGCAGAAAACCCTCTCTTTTGGCGTGATCCGTTAGAGGTTCAAGGAGGGACGGTTCTAGCACTAAAAAAGTACGTCTCTTTTAACGCTAACCATTTTAAGATGGAAGGGAGACGGGTTGGGAGTTCATAGGGATCGTGGAACTACCACTGCTGGCACTCCCGATGGAAAAGCTGACTAGATGCTCTATTGAGTTTTTCTAATGGCAAAAGAATTACATTATAGTAGGAAACTCGGCTGACGATTCACAGGAGGTTTCTTCGTTGGGTTTCCTCGCCAGAAAATTAGCAGTCCAGAAGTCCTGTACAAATCAAACGCAGCGGGCCGAGATTGAAGCGAATTTTACGACCTTTTTACGAGCTGACAAGATGGTAAATGTAGAGGAAAGCGTCTCTCTGCTTTACAAAAACGATTTTTTTTTTTTAATGATTTGTACAATGTTTGTTATCACGGATGTATAATTATCAATTTCAATTGTAATCTTCGCAAAATCACACGATTATTGGTGTTTTGGTCTTACAAAATTAGGATTGGCATATTTGTTTAAAGCTATTACTTAGTACACTTTGCAATTATGTTAAACTAGTTAAAATTAATGACAATAGTCATATATAATAATTGAAATATATTTAGTAATTTGTCAGTATAATTAATATGGCTAATCGATATAAAAAGTTCTTATAGATGGTTGATTATTAGTATTATTATCCGTGAAGTTTTACAATTTAACAATTCAACAATTTTAAATTTTACAATTCAAATAATTTTATTATATATATACATATATATATATATATATATATATATATATATATATATACACGGTTTTATAACTTCAGCCGGATTTTTATCTAATTGGCATAAGCGCATTAGGTGAACAAATTATGATTCAAGTAAGCGGTAGTCCGTTGCAATGCAAAGAAGAGTTGAAAGGTCTTCGTTGTTATTATTATTATTATATTTGCATCTTCGTTTTACGCCACTTGTTTGATGTTATTTCTTTATATTTTATCAGAATCGTAATATTTAACACAATAAATATTTTTTATGCGCGCTTGATATTGACGGCCTTGCGACAATATTGATAGTAACATATATATGAATTTTGTTTTCGTACGAAAATTTATGTAGATAAAAATTTAAAACAGATCCAGTAAATTTACTTAGATGAATTTTAAATATCGTCATTTTGTTTTGTTTTTCTGTACAATCCACGTGTGAAAAAACTTTATCAGCTGATCTTATCTAGATTTGTAAATAAGTAACCCTCACCTTTAGTTGAGACTAAATTACTTGGATTATAAATAATTTCTTTTAGATAAAAGTATATATATACCAAACGTCTGGGCTGATCAAACAGTCAATTGATATTATAGATGAATGTTTTTATTTTATAATTCTGTGTAGCTGAAACTAAGAACGAAATCTCAGTTAGGAATAATAATTATAATTCGTAAAAACTTCAATGTTTAATTAATAAATAAATTTAATTAATAAATTTAATTAATAAATATTTATTTGTTACAACTAGTCATAGATTATTATGGTTTACAAGTTTTACGATTTATAATGTGCGAACATTTTTAAAGATAATATAAAAAATATCTAGAATTCAATCTATCACCTGATTCTAACGGTATAAAAATATTTTTCCAATATAAAGAATCGACCAAGGTTTATCTAGAAAAGAACGAATATTTTTCATAAGAAAATTGTATAATTGAAAATATTCACTTCCCCTACCATGAAATATTGTTGAAATATTTATTATCTATGACAACAAATATTATATCTCTAAAATAATACAAGATATAAAAAAAAGATTATAATCTACATACAAGTTGTAATATGCATACACATGCAAGTTTTTTAAATAAGGTTTACAATTATAATTTGCCTTTTTGTTGCAGAATAATCACTCATTAAAGTTAAAACTACCTAAAAAAAAGAAATAAATATGCCAGAAGTATTACTTTACAAATTTTTTTGAAACATTCTAAAACTAGTTTAAAACTAGTTTATGAGCATTATATCCTGAAATATAACAATTAGATACATCGGGTAGATTCAACAATGTTTTTTTAAAAAAAATTAGAACATCTACATTTTTATTCATTCGACTTAAGGAAATTATTAACAAAGCTTTTACCAAATAAGCTAACCTCGACAAATAAAGTACCTACGGTGTCGATAACGCGATTTTAAGAGATTCTTTCTTTAACATCATAAAATATTTTGGCCGAAACATATTTTATACAATTATATGTTTCTATACAATTTAAAGTTACATCGCATGGCCCCAAATCATATATCCCTTATCTCGCGCATATATATATATATATATATATATATATATATAGGCGTATACATAGCCGCCCCCCGCCACCCCACTAACCCCCCCCCCAGGAATTCCGACAGATGCGAGAGGTCCCGGGGTGTAAAAATTCGAGCACACGCGTACCAATTCACCGATTCGACAAATTGGCCGCGATGGGGCGCACGCGAGAGAGCCCCCGGCTCGTTTTTCCTCCAATTACACGCCGGTTGGGCGCGTGCCGCACGGTCCGTGGATTATCATTATTATTATTATAATGCGCGAACTCAAAATCTGTCGTGGCATATGCCGCTTATTTCATTTGACCCAGCGACGCCTTTCATTCGCCCCGCCGCGCGCGTGTGTGTGTGACTCGGTCGGCTGAACGTCCTAATGGGCGGAGCGCGATTAAAGGAGGAAAAAAGTTTCCTCCTGACCCCCCTCCCCCCACCCCATCCGCCCGCCGCATACTGAAGTTCGAGGGTGCGCTCGGTACTCCTGCGCACGGGCGTACGTAGAAATTTCGTCTTTCGATTACTGCACCGCCCGCCGCGCCGGTGCCCTGTGGGGGCGTGTGATATGTATACACACAGAAGCGCACGCGCGCGCTCAGCCCTATATTATATTTCCGGCTTTTTTCTGCAAGGTTGCACTTTTTTTTTTTTTGGACCCCCGAGCGCTGCCGATGCATATGTTAATGAGGGACTGGTGCGTAACAAACAGGCTTGACCGATGCATCTATATATATATATATATATATATATATATATATATATATAAGATTCGGGTTTTCGCTCGTATTATTTCGATATAGCATTTGAAGCATAGAAGAACTTTCTGTTTTAAGATTTCTCGATCCTCTCAGAAATTCGTAAGTATTGAGTATAATAATGGACGGTTATATATTTGCAATGGCGCGGAATAAGATAATTTTTTTTATTTTTTTTTTTGAAACAGCTATCTTATATAATGCGATTCGTTATTTTTTCCGATCATGTGTAAACAACTCGAAATCGACACGTACGTATTTGAGTAAAAATTCTATTGTAAACGCCGTAATGGCGGACATTAAAATATTGTTTCAACGGGGCCTTTCGAAAAGCAGGCGCCATTATCTCGGCATTTTACGCATATACCATCCGTATACGAACGAGAACTATAAACGGGACGTGTTTTTTTTTTCCTCTTTCAACGGAAACTACTCGTTTACCCCGGATCGAAGCACTTTTGACGAATTGATTGCCGGTTATAAAAACGAAAGTTTTTGCATTTTTTGCGGCACGCGCGCAGTATAAATACTTTGAATAAAAAAAAAAAAAAAGCGAATTGGTTTTAAGGTGTAGAGGACCACCGAGAGGTCCGAGTTTGGCATTCAAAAAGAGGGGGGGGGGAAGAACTCCAATTTACGAAATTTGATATTCAAAAAAATATAGGCAATGTGTCTTTTTTACGAAGCGTTAAAGAGGCAAACGAAAATATCAAGCTGAATTCAATTTTACCGATTACAGTTTTTAAAAGATACCCGTCAAACTTGAAAACTTATTTACATTTAAATAGGATTTTAAATTTTTCATGCAAAAATTTGTTTAAAAAATTTTATCGCAGCAAAAGAGTTTATTATAATGATTAAAAAGTCTACAGTTATAGTATTTGCACATCAACTCTATATACGCGCGCACATATAAACCTGCGTACATACGTACATACCTCCATGCGTGTATGCGTGCATATATACATACATGCATACGTGGATACACACACATACATACACACTTACATACATACATACATATATATATATATATATATATATATTATTCAAGAAATGGAAGTATATTCCTAGCAACAAAAAATCTTTCGAAAATACTTATATAACAGTTTATTTGATAAGGAAATAATACACGCAATCATTGCAGAAAGATGTTAAATATATCTCTAAGTAAAATAACTAATATGATGTAATTATAACGACAGTCAGTTAATATACACATGTCCTTATTTAGAATCATTCGCATTATTGTATTATTGCAGTATTTCATATTTACAACATTATTACCGAATATTACGGAAAAATTTTTTCTTTATAACATTAATGGAAATGGTTGGGAAACATTGTTGAGTATTCCAAATTTTTAAATCAAAGATGAATTATTCATAAGTTTTAGTTGTACGCAATGTACAAAGTCAACAAAGTTAAATGAACATAGAAGAAACTTCAGTATTTTTTTTATTAGTATTATTTTTTATTAGTTCAGTATTAGTTTTTTATATAAAAACTAAAAAAAAATCTAATTGAATACGTTTTTCCTTTTATATTAATATTCAGAAAAATATTTCGCAAAGAATTTCAAAAATTTTCAATCCAATATGTAAAACATATCGTAAACTACTAATTTTATCATATATTCTTTGATGAAATTTTTTATTGTAATATTTTATAAGGATTATTTTATGTATTAGGGATAACAGTTTTAGCTTTAGACAGAACATATCTACCTAACTATAGCGCTCGGCGTTGAAAAGCACGACATCGACATCTCATATATGTCAAAAGTCTTATAATTAATATCAACTACTCAAAATTTTCTATAGGTATTAAAGTATTTCAAACCTCTACGGGTATAAAGGATAAGAGCTAGTACATCATTTTATAAAAAGGGTTTAATTGTGCATTAAAATTTCAAATTGCCATTCTGTTTTTTTTTTTTTGCACTTAGAGTTAAGTTACGCGTCTCAGTCTATCTCACTCTCTCAAAATATTTGACTTTAGCCTCAGATCCCTTGTTTCTCCCTTCTAAAAATCCAAATCCGTTTTTCCGAATCCACGGTTTTTCCGTGAACCGATACGTTAACGAACAAAAATTCCCCCCGTGGCCGTTGCACACCGCGGCGCTCTTGAGGCTCCTCCTGAAATCGAACGGGCCGGCCAAGTGTGAACGTCTATTTTTAGATAATTGCTCGTCCAAGCGTCAATTACGCTCGGCTGGCTTAGAGCGCTGCGTAATATACTTTTTCCACGCTCGTCGCCTTAAAAAAGAAAAAATAAAAATAAAAATAAAAATAAAAATAAAAAAACATGAAAAAACGTTGACGCGCGCGCTACCAGCGTGGGTCGCGCCCGAAGTGCAAGTATATATATATATGATACAATACACTCCCGAGATGCCGAAAGGCTCTCGCGAGGCAGAGCCGAGGCGAACGGGAGGCAGCCGGCCAGGATCGTGAACAAAAAGGAAAACACGCAGGGTACGCAGGGGGAGGTGGTGAACAATTGTGATGGAGAAAGGAAAGAGGAGCTGCGCGCGCACGCTCGCAAAACTGCCGTCCTCGCGGGCACGTACTTGCCCGAAGGCAAGCACCTTCTACCGAAAAAGCGAGCGAAAATAGATTTGCGAGAGAGAGAGAGAGAGAGAGAGAGAGAGAGAGAGAGTGAGAGTGTGAGAGGGGGCGGGGGAAAGAAGGATTTTTACGCGGTCCAACTTCTTTGTTTTGCGCGTTACGCTTCCGAATCGGCCCCCGGGCCGGGCGCTCGCAAAGCCCAAATAAAAGGAACGAAGGTGAAGCTATCACGTACGTTCGAGGATTCGGTGGAATTCGCAAAAATGTTATTCTCCGATTTTATCGGTATAATCGCGTTTTCGTGTATCGCTTTACGGAGATTTCGCCAACTTTTGACGAGTTTCATGATGAATTCATGCTCCCTCTCGAATAATAATGAGATTATATATAGAATTCACGGATCGTGGCTTATTTATTTATTTCGAAGAAGAAAAAAACTTGACGGAAAAAATCTGACCTTTTGCAAAGAATTTAACGCGTATGACAGCGGCACGATTTTACCGATCCTCGCTGTTGAAAACCCATGCTAAGATTTTTCATGCATTAATCGGACGAACCTAACCGCAAAATTTGTTTATTTTACAAGTTCGGATTTTCGAGATATCGCAGACTAAAATTGAAGAAAAAATTTGTTTGCTTCAACTATAGTTGAGATCAAATATAATACCGAGAAAAAAGTTTCACCAAAAATTACGAATGATTAAACAGATGATTAAAATATATCATATTCATCCCTTCGGATGCTTTCGAGTTTCCTTAACATATCATTCGTATTTAAAATTTGTCAGATTTCTAAATTTATATACTGTTGAATTTATTTGTACCAGCAAATGTCGACAAAAAAAAAATATTGAAGCAAATTCTACAGTATTTGAAAGAACCAGATTTATGCTTGACATATCTATATCTGCATCGACAATGTATTTTTGCGCTTTTATATCTAAGATTACATAATACGTACAATAAATTCATAAATTAGTTTATATAAATTCATTGTAAATAATAAATAAAGTTCATAATCTCTATGGAGAAAATTGATGGAACGTGGTTTGTAAAATATTATACTTGTTTTTACAGTATATGTTAAAATCTGTATAAACAAAGTATTAGACAGTTGGAAGTTTACTTTGTATAATGGAGAGCTTCCAGTAACCAGTGAGCCATATATAGACAATTACAGTAATTTCAAGGGGCCTTAGCTAAATAACTCGCAACTCGTGTCGGCGCTGGCGCACTTTAATACTTTACAACCCCCCTGCCCGAAATCATCATCTCCACGACCCCACAAATTTTCGCGCAGCACGCGCCGCTCGCTCTATTCGACACCTCGCCCCCTTCCCTCCTCCTCAAACTCTCTCTCTCTCTCTCTCTCTCTCTCTCTCTCTCTCTCTCCTCTCCCTCTGTCCCATTCTGCAGTCCGCCCGCCAGTCCCTCTTTGCCGAAGAAGGGCGACTCGGCTGCCGCAGTCCCGCGGTAATTCGCGCCGAGATTTTTTTTTTTACGGCCGCCCCATCGGCAGCGCGCCCGTTCGCTATTATTATCTATGCCGTCAGCGCCACGCGCGCACTTTCGGAACTATTAAGGGGCTCCAGCTTCGCACTTAAAAATGACCCCCCCCCCTCCAACCGTTGTTTGACTTATAAGCGCCTCTATATATATATATATATACTCAGTTGCGGATTGTAATTTGCGCCCGCGCGCATCAATATTAGGGGGGGGGGCTGTGAGTCTTAATAGTCTCCGGCTTTAATTTACGTTTGCACGCGGGAGAGGGTTGCGTTCGATGGCTGATGGTTTATATATATAACGCTCGACTTGCGGCTCTACTTTCAAAAAAAAAAATTAGATCCACCCGCACGGTGCGTATATATATATATATATATATATATATATATATATATATATATATATATATATGGCCCGAGTTTATTACAGGCCGCGGTTTGTGTTTGCTTTATTCGGAGAAACAGTCGATGAAAGTATAGCTTAATTTTTATGAAAGAAAGAGAGAGATTTTTGGTAGGTGCTAATAGAATTGTAAAACTGGGTCGAAATGCGGCAAGTTTGGCGAGACGCTTTGAACAATCTCGTTGAAAGTCTTTATTACTTATATATAGAAGTGTCACCTTCGCAAACACATTTAATTAAATTTCGTAGAATAGAGCAAGAATAAGTGGAATTGTCGACAATTTGATTCTTTTACATTTAAGGGGCTGTCGATTATTCTTTTTTACAGATAATCTGAAAAGTGTTCTTTTGAAAAACCTATATATATTTAAAAATATTGTCCATTTTCTCTAATTATGCCGATTTTCAAATCGACAAAAGTTCAATCGAATTCGTAAAATAGTATAAAAATAAGAAAATTTTCGAAATTTCATAACCAAAAATTAGAAAAATCTTAACCTTTTCTCGTCCGTTAGCAATCAAATAGAATTTATGAAAACAATATGTATACTTAACGATATTTTGCAATTATTTAATGAGCACATATATACATACTACATAAAATATTATTATTTAACATAGATTATCCTTTGGATTGGGCGGTAAAAATTGATTTCGATAACCCCTTAAGAAAAACCAGAGGAAATAAATGGAAACAAAAGATAATCAATAATGTAACGTGATCTGATTAAACACTAATAATCAATAAATACCAATTTGGTGCAAATATGAAAAGAAGAATATGAATAATTTAAATACTTTTCAAGGACTAACATAAAATATATTTAAATTCTTATATAATTTGAGCAGGCATTTCAAACGCTCAAAGTATTGAAAGAAATTCAAAAGTTTTTATGACACATGTAATTTAAATTTATATTTCATATCTTTGTAAATCATATCACTTACATCTTGACTGATTATCCAAATTTTGCCATAATTTAATGTTTATAACGTGTAACATTATTTTACTTCTGCCCGATAGGTACAAATTGACCTCGACAGTCCCTTGATAATTTTTCTTTTTCGCGAAATTGTTGTAAACTTTGAGCGAACGTACAATTTTCAATATTTTTTTTGTAATTTTTTTTTTCTTTTTTTTTGTTTTTCTTTAACGATGAACAAGTATAATTGCGCTAAATTTTTGGCCGATGCGGCTTCTATCAGGCCGGTGATTTGAGTAAGTGGAAAGCCCTTAAGGCTACCGGATTAAAGTAAAGGAATTTACAGATACAGCGACGCTCTGGAAATGAAAAATGTCCGTGCATAATATCTATATATATATATATATATATATATATATATATATATATATATATATATGTATGCACGTTCCAAGTATAATTTACTGAGCATGTCATACCTGCCAGAGGTGATGCGTAAATTGCCGAAATACGAATGTTAAAAAAATTGCGCGCCAAGCCCATTAACGTCGTATTTTTTTTTCCTTTCAGTTAAATTGTCAACAATTATTATCATTATATATGTACAAATCGCATTAGCATAATGTATGCGCAAGCTTAATTTATGTTATTTTTTTCTCTCTTGGTTTTGGTTATTTCGCTGTTGCATTTACGTGCAGTATTTTAATTTTTTCAACATTTTGTAACGCTTAATTAATAATCTTACATAATCTTACAAACGTTACAAACATTTGAATTCCTTTGGTAAGCACGAGATGGTATTCCATTTATAGTAAATGTGTAAAAGAATTTAATTGGTTTAGAAAAATAGAAGAAAGGAAACTAATAACTATTTAAAAGCGGAACAATAATTTTTTATATTATAATAACAATAATTAATAAACAAAAATAATAGACTGATACATGTCAAAGAAATTAGTGACTCTAAATTATTAATTTTATTTGTTCAGTTTTAATATCATAAAGATTACGAGAAGAGTACAAAAAGTAATAAATAACCGAATAAAGTTCTTTCGATAATGGTTAAATTGAACTGCAATTCAAGTTTTACCTGAACTGCATATTAGTTCTTAAGAATATTAATGACCATTTCTCTATATGTGAAGATTTAGAAGAAAAAAAATATTATATGCTGAAGCTTTATATATTTATAGATTTTTAATATTTTTTTATTATTTACTAATCTTTAATGTTTTGTTATATTGTATTGATTTAATTTTATTATTATTCTTATTAGTAGTTTCGTTGTTGTTGTTGTTGTTGTTGTTGTTGTTGTTGTTGCGGTTGTTGTGATGATGATTATTATTATTATTATCGTCATTCTAGTTTAAATTTATATAAGGATAATTAAATATTCACTGTACACTTGGTGAAACATTATATTTAACCATGGTTGATTAAAATAAGATTTATTTACACTTGGGAGGTTTCATAAGATAAATATTTCATTATATTCGGCAGTACTGTTTCAGCGGTTATGCCATTTTCCAGATACAAGACAAATTTATAATTTATCTTGTAACTACTATTGTTTCTTGATAATGGCATAACCGCCGAAACAGAACTGTCGAATATAATAAAATATTTAAATTAACCACCTAATCATATATATATATATATATATATATATATATATATATATATATATATATATATATACAGATATATATATAATGTATACAATAATTTTCTTGAAGTATAAAGCAAATAGCGACAATAATCGTTGTAAATAAGCAAATAATAATCGTTCAATACATTAGAAAATGTAACAATCAAAAATTAAAGATTGATAATATCTATAAAATCGCTATTTTTACGAATATAAATATCTAAATTTTTTTTCTTTAGAAATTTTCATTGAAGGTCAGTTAACGTGAAACCACAATTGTTCTGGGAAAAATATAATTTCAACGCTTAAAAAGTTTTGCAAAAGCGATGTACAAAATAAATGTGTCCTGAGATGATTAAACTAAATGTTAAGACTTTCACTGTTTCGCAGTGAGAAGAGAATGAAAAATGAAAGAAAAGAGTAATAATTTTATTATTATAGTCTATCAATTGACCAAGAACTATTTCGTATGTTTCGTCCTATCGACCATTTAGTACAGTCAGTCAGTACAACAACGATTTAAACACGATTTATTAAACTGTACTATAATCATTACGTAAAATAATTAAATAAACCATCAATGGTTCTTCGTAATCATGATTTTCATTGTTTCCTGGTTCGAATCATCCATTTCGAATGATCGACATTTACCCGCGCAAGACATTATCTTTTGAAGAAAAAAAAAAACATTACACGCAGCTCCGTATACGCGTTGTATATAAAAATCCCCATCCCCCCGTCCGTCGTCCGACATCTCGCAGGTCCCGCGCGGGCCCATCGCGCGATTAAAACAGCGAAAGTCGAATTGCGAAGTGTGCGTGCATGTAAAAGGAAAAATGAAAAAAATGTACCAGGAGAGCGAAGCTAAAAAACACCGACAAGGTGTATATATATATATATATATATATATATATATATATATATGCGCGAGACGGGCGACCTATCGGGGCGGCCCGCTGAAATTATTTAAATGACAGGTTGCCGGACGCTCCTCTCGCTCTCGCTCGTCGGCTCTCCTGCGGGCGCGCGCTGATACGGCCGCTGGTCCCCGGGTCTTTGGTCGCGCGCGTGTCCAACGGAGGGCTACTAAAAAAAAAAAAAAAAAAAAAAATAGAAGAAGAAAGAAAGAAAGAAAAAGAAGGAGAAGAAAAGAAGTGAAACGTGTATAATGTAAGTAACTTGGTCGCCGAGGCTCGTGTACGCGCGCGCACGTCTGCGAAACAAGCGACATTGCACTCCCCCCCCCCCCGGCACCGCTCACTGGTCAGGACATCGATTCCCCGTCCTCCCCTATATGTACATATAGACCGGCTCGCACCTCCCTTTACCTTTAATCAGAATAATAATAGTAATAGTAATAATAATAATAATAATAATAATAATAATAATAATAATAATAATAATAATAATAATAATAATAATAATAATAATAATAATAATAATAATAATAATAATAATAATAATAATGAAAGCAGTATCGATCGTATATGTATAGATACGTATGGATTACATGCGCGCGCGCACACACACACCTCTATCTTTCCTCGTCCCAAAACCGCGGGGCAATCATTGCACTGGCGGGTTACTGCGCACGCGACACACGGCTCCCTTCCTCCCCATCTTCCGCCAGCTCTTCTTGAAAGTGAAGCGTGGCGGCGATATATATATATATATATATATATATATATATATATATATATATAACAGCATCAGGTATAGTAGCTCCGCAATCGCGTTATATTATAGTGTACATACGCAATAATTTATGTGTGCGTTCGTCGTTTACACGCACACGGAGGCCGCCGGAGCGTATACCGCGGACATGATTTACAAGTCAGTCCAGCGTAAACGGCAGGTGATCGGGGCCGGTACGCTGCGCGCGCTCGCGCCCATCGCATCATCAGGGCGGGGGCAGGGCACGCGGGCGTGTTTATATATATATATATATATATATATATATATATATATATATACACACGCATAAGCTGCAGGATACTTGTATTAGGCGAGAGAGAGAGAGAGAGAGAGAGAGAGAAAGAGGAGATAGAAGATAGGAGGCGCGCGAGAGGCTGTCGAGTCGCTCACCACTGCCGGGTTCCTTCGACTTTTCTTCTTTGGAGTTCTTCAAAAAATTTTCGATGCATTTATTTTTATTATACATATGCTTGCCAAGAATTGAGCGGATGTTTGCCAATGATATCACGAAATCGCCTCCCCCCCCCTGTTTGTTGTTCTGTTTGAAGAGAAACATGGGTGAATAGCGTTATCCTATAGGATAGCGTAATTCTACAGTGAAAATACTTTGACCATGGGATGTGTGTGTGTGTGTGTGTGTGTGTGGTTTTTCGTTGAATTAATTAAGGCGTTATAATGCATTTTTCGGTATACCTAACTGTCCCGACAGAGGACGGCGCGCGCTGCAATTGCCCAAGAAGTATCGAGAATAGCCGCCGAGCAACGATGGCAATGACATTATATAGCTCACCGTGTATACACGTGTACAACAATTGTGCGTACCGTCGCAATCAGCTCGATTGAAATTCGGCTCCCCGCCATGTCCGTTACGCAACGATACAAAGAATTCACGTCGGATCGAAAATTCTTATCCCATACACCGTCGTCATAAATTTTCGTTGTTTCGGTCGAATTTTTGGTCATTTTTGAGGTCCTCCTCTGCCATTATCGCAGCCGTTGCTTTTGTCGTGGAACAACATTATTTACTTCTTTGCAAAGAAACGTGACGAAGTTGCTTTTGTTAAAGGTAATTAAAGAAATGACTTTTTTAACGTAGCTTAATATAAACACTATCAAATTGAAGAAATCGGGTTTATCGTACGTGTATAACTTATCTATCTCGTAACTAACTTTTCGCAATAGCCACTTGACGATTGCGTTAATGACTTGTGTCCGTAACGTTTATACTTACGTTCTATACGTTGATACTTTAGTCTACAAGTTCGTTTTCCTGAGGCCACTAAACCAATTGGTCACGACCTCGTTTCGATTTTACGCATCGTGTTTTACCGTTATTTAAGCAACATTTATTAGACTATACGTTTTTTTTTTTATTTACCATGCATCCCGACGTAGAATTTTGAATTACGCATAGGAACAAAATATTTTAAAAATTTAACAAATGTATTCATAAAGTCTTCGTGAAATTTTTAAATATTGTTAAAAAATATTCCGAAGACCTTGTACAAAATTACAAAAAAAATATTTCGATAACAATTCATAAAATACTAACGAAAAGTTTGTGAAATAGTTATTAAAAAAATTTGAATAACGAATATTTTAATCGGTCTTACAGCCTTTTTAATAAACTAAAATAATTTGGAAAGTCTGACTATCCTTGTTTGTATAATCACCCCCTTAGAATCTTAAATAATAAAAAACTCAAAATATTAAGGTCAAAACCAATTTTATTTATTAGTGAAGGACACTTCTGACTGCTTTCGAAATTTGTAAATATTTCTTTTAAAAAATACGAACAAAATTTTTCAAAGGATTGGAAACGTATTTTTTTTATTTTTTCAGCATAAATTAAAGTCAGATTTGACAAAATGTGTAGAAAACCGAGGTAAAAGAATTCCCAGCCCTCTCCTTCAACGTGGGATATAAATATAATAATTGCTCTAGCAATGCTTTAAACGATAATTTATTTATGTTTGGTATTAAAAATGATTGCTGTAAATTCACCAAACTTATCAATTTGACTGAGTTTCCAGTACACGGTTTACTTTCAAGCATTCAGAAAAAAAAATTATTTCGTACAAACACCTTATAATATCATCGACAAAATCTTATTCAATTGGCATAATAGTAAAAAAAGTGATAAGTATAGCACAATCATAAAAAAAACTTAATTTAGCATCCTAACTTTTTCATTTTTCCATTATCTAAAATTATCAATGGTATCTATCACGATTTTGTGATTGTTTTTTTTCTTCTGTTTTTCGATATTCTACAATTCACGCAATTGCCCGACCCCCCTCACTCCCCACGACTTTTCAACAACAAAAAAGAAAAAAAAACAAAGAGATCAGACAGGTCCGACGTAAGAAAAAGGAGTAAAAACAAAATTCCAATTACAAAAAGAGAGGAAGCCAAAATTAAATCATCAAATTCGTCGCGATCGCAAAGGATATACACCTCGGAGAGAGAGAGAGAGAGAGGGGGGTTGGGTAGAGGGAAAGAGTAAGAAAAAAAAAAGTAAAACTAACGCGCTCGCGCCGTCGCGTGTGTATCGTAAATTACTATACTGTATATCTAGTCGAATCCTGAAAATTCATCTCGGACCCGTGTAATGTCGATCGCGCGCACGGTGGCGCCGCCGCCCCGCGCCTCCCGCATATCTTGAAAAGAATCGTGAATGGCCGGCCCGCCCGCACACCGGGAGTAAGCCCGGTCTATATATATATATATATATATATATATATATATAAGAATGTATACAGGACCACCTCCCGAGAGAGCGCTCGGTACCGATAAAACGCGCATTATTACGTAGCCGACGCGAGCGAGCCCGATCGTCCTCGGTTCGTCGGTCCGGAACCCCCGCGCGTAAACCGTTCGATCATTTTCCGCTCGCTTCCCCCCCCCCCTCGACGCTCATGCTCTCTCTCTCTCTCTCTCTCTCTCTCTCTCTCTCTCTTACTCGCTCTCTATCTACGCTTCCCTCTCACTCCGGCTCTTTTTACGCCCGTAAGGGGAGGGGTGGGGCAGTAGACACGGCTCGTCCGAGCGTGAAACCGACGCGCGCCTCCACCGCCACCGCGGCGGCATCGGCGACTCGCGGGGGTCCGCTCGATGAGGACGAACCGCCGCGCCGCGCCGTCTATCGAGCCCTCCCCCCCCCGCCCCTCACCCGATATCCCCCCCGTTGTCTTGGCCCTTTCGATCGGTATCGGGGGGGGGGGGGACCGAGCGTTTCGTTTTCTTTTCTTTTCTTTTTCTGTTGGTTTTTTTTTGCACTTTACCGCGCACCTGTAAAGATTTCGAGGATGTTTACATTTTTTTTTTGTTTTTGCTTTTTTTTTCGTTGGTTGCTATCGTTAATGGAATTATTAGACCTTGCAGCAAGGGATAGAGAAGTCTACCTATTTACGTTACCCTCGTCGGGATCAGAATCGGACGAAACTTGGCGAAAGCGCTTTTATTTTATACACAAAATCGGGACAGTGCGTGATGAATTTTAAGAAGAGCCTAAGGAATGTAATTATAGAAAAAATTTAATGATTGCCTTTGTATACTTTTCGATATTTTTGACGATTGAAGAAATTATATAAAGGAAATTTACAAATTGTTCTCTTTATAGCTTATACAGAATTAATTTTTTTCGTAACAAAAGTATATGAACAAAAAAATTTTTAATTTATAGAAAAATATACTTTTTCATTGCATCTAATGTTGAATAAAGAGCGAAGAGAAATGGAAAAAATGGACATCCGGTCCTGCCTTTTTCTTTAAAAATATATTTATTCAGAAAAATATATTAGAATGATATGGGTAATGAATATTAATAAAAAAAATTTTAAAATCGTATTACGATTAATAATTTACAAAATGATAGCACTCACCTATCTCGTTGTAATTATTTATATCTACTTCAGAATTTATTCATTACATTACTATTATCTATTGATTATATATTCCTTTAATACATCTAGAGCGCTAGATTTCTCAGATTACTCTGAACATAAGAAAAAATGGTAGCAACAATAAGATGGGCTACGTATAATACGGGTATACACGTAGTATTATATCAATGTGATTAACTTGATCTAATACAATGTGAAATTTATTTAAATTTCAAAATATTTTTCGTATCCGAATCAGTTAGATATAATAATAATTAGTACAAATTTAGATTTACTATTTTTATTACATAGCTCTCCTTGGTTTTATTGTTCTGTGATTTACTCCTAATGGTATATTATACGAGCTCAACAATTGCATATATATATATATATATATATATATATATATATATATTTAAATTGTTATAAATATCATTATAAAAATAGTATAATTCTTGAAATTAATATAATTATTTAATTATTTTATAAAATTTTTAGAAATATTGCAGTGTTACCGGGGATGTCTAGACTTTTCATTAAATGCAGCTGCATACGCATAAATTGATATTCTTGTAGAACGAAGCGAAAAATCATCCATCCAGCATCAAAAATAAATAAACGAATGAAACCGTGAATGCGTAATAAGCTGAAAATTGACGAATCGTGCGGCGTGCGTGATCGACGTCGCGTCGGCCCCTCTCGAAACCCAAATCGAAACTACGCGCGGCTTCAGTGACATCCGAGCGCCTCCGGCCTCCGGCAACTCGGGATTGGCTGTGAAGCGTACGCGTCCTTCCCCACCTCGCGGCGATCGCGTGCGAGAATTTTGGCCTGGGCAGAAAAATGCGATTAATCGCAGAGAGCGAGGCGCGAAAGGGGCTATTATAATTATAAGCTGTATTTCTCACCTAGTGTGTACATATATATATAAATGTGTGTGTGTGTGTGTGTGTGTGTGTGTGTGTGTGTGTGTATGATGTGAGCGCGAAAATTCGTCTCGTTGTTCAAAATTTGCCGGGCGTACAATTAGATCGGCCTTACCGGCCCGTTTGGTTAAAAAAAATTTTTGTCTGCACATCTGTTCATACGCGTGTGTATTTGATGGCTTCGTACGAGTGCGTTTCATTGGGAATTCGGCTGTATAACTATTAGTCTCTTACTCAGCGACGCGTTTCAATATGAACAGGTTCGATGCGACGATAGTCGAAGGTGAAGGTCTCGTTCAAAATGAAAATTTCGCGCGAACAACGATCCATCCAACGATCTCAGAGTAGCGCGACAGCTCCATGGAGAACTCGATATTATGTATATATTCCATATACAATACGTAGTTCAGCGAACATTTTGATTCTTTTCTATCTCTGGCCCCGAGATAAATAAGTTCTTTTCTTACAACGCACTGATTTGAATTAAATTACTTTTACGCCTTCCCCCCCCCCCCCTCCATCGCCCTCCAGCGACGAGAGCTTTCAAATTACACGCGGCGCGATTCGAAACAAGAGGAGCTCCTCCCGCCCCCGCCCCTCAACATCACCAGCAGTAGCGGGAACAATAGAGCTCAGAAATGCACCTCCATCAGCCTCCTTATTCCTCACTTATTTCTCTTTCTTCCCCCTTATTTTTTGCCCGACCTCTGAATTACATTTCTCTCGGATCGTGAATAATCTCGCCGCAGTGATTTTTACCGCGGTTGTATTTAGAAAATCTTATGCCTTTATATATATATATATATATACACGCCTTTTTTGCCGCGACCGTGGTGGACCGTAGCGGGGGCGGAAGGAAAAGGGAAAAAAAAGAGAGCGAGGCGCTCGCTCGATTCGTCACGGCATTAGCGATCGAGTATTATATAGGCACCGATCTCTTACTGTCTGTTTTATCGCTAATGTACGTAAATAGAGAAAGAGAGAAAGAGGCAGAGAGAGAGAGAGAGAGAGAGAGAGAGAGAGAGAGAGAGAGAGAGAGAGAGGTAGAGAGAGAGAGAGAGAGAGGGAGAGAGAGAGACAGAGAGAGACAGAGAGCGCTATTGCGTGATAGCCCGCGACTATTATATACAAAGTATCTCGATTATACGGACTGCTGAGCTTCTGAATAGATTTTCAAAATCATTCGGTTATATATACATAAATACATACATACATTATATATATATATATATATATATATATATATATATATATATATGTACATATTATAGTGCAGCCGATATACCTTTGAAATTATATCGCCAGAATTACTTCAATTTGGCTTTCATTTTTTCCTCTCGAACTGTTTTAGTATTTGAAACACATTTTTCCGTTACAATAATTTTTGACATAATAATTACTAATATTGTTGTAATAAGTTTAAATTGATGTATAGGTACACAAATATATTTGTAGATCCATCGAAATTTCGAAAATTTGTACTGAGTTTGTACGTCCCGTGAGTTCGAGCTTCATTCTGTAAACTGCTTTATTCTCGCAGGATCGGCCAAAGTGCAACATTATGACAACAAGACGGCATTGGCTGGGCGTTCGGGAATCAGGCGTTTTGTTAACGGCACAACCTAAGATTTACGTGAATTTTTTTTTTTCAGAGAATAGAACTAATAAATACGTTTATATAATATTTAGCGCGATGAAGTATTGCTTACATTGGCAAAAATTTCGAACTGTTTGAACATTTGTCGATCCGAAGTATAAATAAAAATAAAGCATATAATAAGTGTCATAGTAGAACGAAGAGTGTAAAAGATGCACCGTGCAAATTTCTTCACGTAATAGAATGGATTTTCGAAGAGGAGATTACTGTAATGAACTACACTTTTAGCAAAAGTGTTAATATTAATTGAAGTATCCATTCTCTATTCCCGAAACTAAAACCGTTAAAGTCCTAAGTTTTAGTTTTTTCACATGAGCGATCACAAAGATTGGAATAAAATATAGTTAAAATTAAATGCAATAAGAAAACAGTAATTTATCGCTGATATGATAGTTATGTTTCTGAAAAAAATACATGTATATTAAAAATATTAAGAGACATAAAACTATTTAAAAAAGTATTTCTATTTTATTAATTGTTTTATTACATTATGTGCTTCCTTAAAATATAAAGAAAACAATTGTGTCACAGTTATTGTGCTTCTTTTTTTATAACATGCTATGAAATACGTGTTACGGTGACCCCCCCCCCACCCTCGCACGCGTGATGCACGTTTTCACTATGTTTACACCTTCGGGCGCTAACGTCAATTCGCCCGGTGCCCGCAGTATCGCTTGAGCGCGCCGTTATATTATAATGTATATATCACGCGCGGGGAAACGGTTCTGCTCGGACCGAGAGGCAGGAAGGACTACGGCGTTTTTCTATGTGTACATAATATATCGATACAGAAAGATAAGACTCAGCAACGATATATATATATATATATATATATATATATATATATATATATACATACAATATATAAGGACTACTATTTATCCTGGGGTTCAGGGGGGGGCGGGCCCCCTGTACTAATACTCCACAATGATTCTATGGTTCATCCCTATACCATGTCCATGATCATATATATATATATATAGAGTTTGAGTAGCTGCCTCTCGAGCCAAACCGTCTTTTTTCCTTCTTGTCTACACATTAGGCAAGCGTCTTTCAAGCCCCGCCATATATCATATAAATCTTTGTGTGTGTGTGTGTGTGTGTGTGTGTGTGTGTGTGTGTGTGTGTGTGTGTGTGTGCATTCTGAAAGAAGAGAGGTTCATTTATATATTTGTCCCATTTTCGTTTCTTATATTTGTTATATAATTTTTATCTCGGATCGGTATTAGCGCGAGGGCTAATATAGTTTTTTTTCCGCGGCTATAATAAAATAAAATAATGAGGGGAGGAAAGATTCGGGTAATTAGGTAAAATAATTGAGTAAGTAAATAAGTCGACTGTACCCGCCGTCCGACCAGCCGACCAATATATATGTATAACAATCTATATATATATGCGTAAAACTCGATACCCCTCTTAGCGTAAGCGTTGCTGCCGCGAGTAACGAGGGTTAAGGGGATTAAGACGTTACAAAACGTCGAAGGTGTCACTCTTGCACTTAAATTATTTAAGCTACGTGAAACCGACAGATGCAGATACGCGTATATATGTTTTACTTATGTATAAGGGACAAATGTCCGAGCACACCCGATAACGATCTGTGCGTCGAACTTGCTAGCCAGGGGGGAAATTTTGGAATCTCGAGCGCGTATCTTTGGATGTCGTAATTTTAATTTTTGCAAAAACACCTATATATGTATATATAGAGTTAATTGACTTAGAATATGAAAAAAAAGGATTAAAAGTCCTTTAACACCTTTTAATATATCATATATTATATTATATTATAATATATATTATATTATATTAGTATTTGAATATATTTATTATATTGATTATAGTAAAACAGGTAAGTAAAACAGGTACGTAATTTGTATCGTATAAATATTGTGGGTGTGTGTGTATGTATGAATGTAATGATTCTATGCCATAATCAACAGAAAAGAACAAATAAGTTATTAAATTTCAACCATACACACTGAAAAGAAAATGTCTGACATCAAGTCATTTTCTTAAATTAAAAAAATATTCACTAGGTTTTAAAAGACGTGGTTTGATTTAAGTGGACTCTTCTTGGATCATTACCTATAATCTAGTAAATACTTCCTTCGCTTAAGAAGATACTTTTTCAACTTCGGAAAATAATTTACTTGGTACAATTGAAACAAAAAAATAAGACATTTCGCATATAATCCAAATCAATTTTACGGCCAGATTTCACAATTCTCTACACAATTCCTAGCGGGCCGCACACGCTGTTTCGTCCATTGCAACAGGAGACTCAGAGTAGAGATTAATTGCGCGACGCACAGTAATGTAGCGAGAAAAATTAATCAGTATTCAGTACAGTAGGACCGATCGGATATGGTCGCGCGCGCGCGTGTCTCAAATTTAATGTACATAACCTGCCCTCACAGTGACATCTTGCCGACTTCTTCTGCGTGTCTTTCAGCGGAAAAACATTTCTGGCTCTAACGTGTGCGAGGTGCGTGACAAAAATTACTTATGGCAATTTATAGATTTTCCCGTGAAAAACAAGCGGGGAATAAATCAGGTAGGACGCGCCCAGGCGCCACGCGCTCTGTTAGCTTCCTGAGAATTGCCGCCGAGTTAAAAAGCCCACGTGTGGATCGCGATGATTACGTTCTTGTTTTTTTATTTTTTTTTTCTAGTTTAGAAGTTCACCTTTGTAATATTTTAATATTATTGATTATAATAATTCGTGGGTGAAACATATAATATTATGCTGAATCTGAAAATGCCAACATGTCCATGTATAAAATTAATTGTTGTTTAAGTACAAAAATAATTTATAATTTACGAATTGACGTTCCTTTTTTCATTTGTTTAAATGAAATATTCTAGAACAAAATAGTCAGATTTTTGACAAAAATAATTTTTCAGATAATCATATATATTAGCGTTGGCTATTTACAAAATACATATATTATACTTATGGTTGATGTTTTGGCTACATACAATATATACGTTCGTAGACGTTTATTTAAAAATTTTACATTAAAATCTGGAAATGGAAAAAAAGATGACAATACGCATCATGAAAATCTAAACGATAAAGAATCGACGTGAAATAAAGTCTTTCTCTAAAATATTTATAAATAAAAAAAAAAACATATTTTAGTCTGAACTGATCGTTTTGGTTCAAAAAATCGCAATTTGGGTATGGTATACAGACCCGTATATATATATATATATATATATATATATATATATATATATATATATATATATATCGTTAAATTTTCAACCATTTGCAGATTACCCTCAGAACGAATTTCAAAAACTTTCGAGAAATGTACAAAAAACCACAACAATTTCTACTGTACTCTTGTTTACTTTACAAAAAAAAAACTAAATTTTATTTCATACGATATTTATATATATTATGTACGTGTGTGTGTGCGCGCGCGCGCGTTCACATCTCGCACCAATTATTTCTCGATCCTCGTCGCAGCCCGATAAATATACGCATATATATATATATATATATATATATATATATATATATATATATATATATATATATACTCGTCGACTGGCGACCGCTGCGCACTCGCCGTTCCGGGCACATCGGATACTGGCAAGCGCGCGCCAGCAGCGAGCAGCTGTCCGAGAAAGTGGCTCCTCCGAGCCGCACAGAGGAAGCGATCGCTTCCAAATCGTCCGGGCTATACTTCTCTTTTGGCCGAGCCCGAGTAAATGGATATACATTATATATATATATATATATATATATATATATATATATATATATATATATATATATATATACACGGGCGGTGATTGGCTCGCATCTATAAATTTTTAGGAGGATCTCATTTGCTTCAGTGCTATATATATATAAACTTTGAGTCCGAGCTACCGTTCCCTTAATGAAGAAGATCTATATATATATATAAATTTTGTAGACACAGTTTCATAATGCTGAATATATAGCCTAGGAGTAAGAAGGATGACGCTTCCTTTTCAATAAACATGAAATCGCGATCATTCTTTATGAAAGTAAATTTTAAATAATAAAAATAAAAAATTTCAATATTTGATAAGTTTTGCAAAAGTGCATAGGTTTTCATCCACTTATCTTATAGTCGATCAAGCCAATAATATTGGTATACTATCAAGGAGGAAAAATTGGTAAAATACGGATTTAAATAAATAACTGTTGATTTTCTTTTGTTATTCTTGGAAGAATTTACGATATTTAAGATTGTTTTTTTTATAAATACTTTTTCAATAAATAGTAATACGCATACCGATGGACAAAGCCTAGTAAAAAATTAAAAATTCTAAATAGAGCAAAAATTACAAGATGAGCAGTCGGTGCATACGGCCAGGTATGGCATATGCTCAAGCAAACAAGGATTTTATGGTGAATGCAATATTGTGTTTTTTTTTTATTAATATTTATTCGTGCTTTTTGTGAATACTTACCGAGAAGATTTTAATCGACAATTTTTATAAAATCGTATGTTCTTCAGGAGCTTCTCGTGTTTTCGATTGGAATATACACAGAGTTTTAACTCAACTGCGCCTAAAGCCACCAATTGGAAATGAGTTTTTATAAAATTTGAACAAATTATTTTACAATAGATTGACGATGATTTATTGGGTTTTTCAAAAATTTTTGTTACAGTTCGATTTTCATAAGCTCGTCTAGAAAAAATTACGCGCAATTATAGTTGGTACCTTAGTTGTAAAAGTATAGTAAAGGAAAAAATTTCTATGTATAAATTCATTGTTTCTGATCGATTAGTGATAACTATGCTCATGAGAACGTATTTAATCATTTGAACATTTTAATGTTGAATAATGATATCGGCTGATGCTTTAACCACATTATTGCACACACGTATATATAGTCCAACTACCGTCTGTACATGATGCATGTACAGACATTGTATACAATCGAATTTTGCATTTGTAGAATGTAAAATAGACTCTGGACAGGTATAAACGTGAAGTTGCATCAAATGTAACTATCAAAGTGTCTATCTTCGTTAATATAGATTGTTTTTGTCGATACGTTTGTTTCGACATCCGAACGATTATTTTATTATACAGTACAGCTATTTGAAAATATTTTTGTAAAGCTGTACAGTTCACTTGACTTCATCGCGCACTTCATTTCCTAGAAATATATATATATATATAAAACTGTAAAAACTTATCCAGCCAAACGTCATTGTCTTGTCCCGTTCGAAAAGATCATACACCATCGTCTCTTCAAATTTCTGCTTCAAACCGATCTTCAAAAATGTAGCTAATAAAAACTTCTCTTTTTCACATAAATAACCAAAAGAAGAAGAAGAAGAATGAGAAAGAAAAAAATTATTACGAAGATCTCCCATTCTATTCAATTCTCTCTCTCTCTCTCTCTCTCTCTCTCTCTCTCTCTCTCTCTCTCTCTCTCTCTCTCTCTCTCTCTCTAAAGTGTACACCTCATTTTACCGACATAATACAAAGACCGGAGAAATTAGCCTCCCCCCCTCTCCTGTTTTTCCACCCACCGTATCGCTTTTCCATTCCGAAAGCCCGTAAAAGATCGGAATCGTCGCGTCGATCCCCGACGGGGCCACGCGCTGCATTCCGTGTTTACCTCCCCCCCCCCCACGCCCCACGCGCGCGCGATGCCGACGCGTGCTCCTTTCTCTTTCGTACGAACGGCGGCGCGAGAGATCGGTCGTCGCCTCTGCCACGGCCTCTAGCCCCCCCCCTCCTTATCCCGCGCCAACGACGACGACGACACGCGCCGATCGGACGCGCCTGGAAATGTCGGTGTTACGCGTTATATGTTACACACCTACCCCTCGGCCTCGGCTTGTGTATATTAATGCGCGAGCCGGATTATTACAAAGTCTTATCGATCATCTGTCGCGCTGACGAAGAAGAGAGAGAGAGAGAGAGAGAGAGAGAGAGAGAGAGGGAGAAGACATAAGAAAAAAGGGAAGCCAGCGCATTAAACGAGTCGGATAAGTTTGAAGAACATTTTGACGCTTTAACTGATGTACACGGCGGAGGCGGGAAGGGGGGCGGGGGAGGAGACAGACGTTCCAGCGGCAAATATGCCGACGAGTGACTTTTTTCTATCTCTCTCTCTCTCTCCCTTTCTCTGTGTCTCTCTCCTTTTTCCTTTAAGGAGACTAAGAACAGGAGGGCTTGTCCGCGTGCTTCCGTGAAAATAAGCTTGTAATGGTCCTGGGGGGGTGACGCTTTAAGGAATTTTTATATATAAATATATACATAATAAAAACGAGGATTATTACATACAGTGTATAATATTTCAGCAAAGTTGAGAACGTACGTAAATTTAAGTCGATAAAGTCAAGAAAAGTAATGTAAAGGTTTTTTTTTTAAATTGGATGATTTAAAAAAAAATTTGTCTGAGATTTTACAAAAATCAAGTTCAAAGTTAAAATTAAAATATAGTAAACAGTTGTAAATACTTGCAGAATAATCAGTATTCAATGTAATAATTTATTTGCGTCATTGACATTTATTAATAAATTTCTCCAACGATTGATTAATAAATTGAAAATTTTCATTATATCTATACGACTTGTCTACTACCACGCGGACTGTTATACAAATGATATATATATATATATATATCTATATTATATCATGTTATATGATATTGTGAATGCTATAAATACCGAACAATGTTCTTTCTGCGTATAGAATTATATTATTAAATATTATTCAAATATTATGACAACATTATTATATTTTGTTTTATATTATTTATTAAATATACTGATATATTAAGTTAACTGTATATTACCTCGAACCGCGTGCTTATATTTATTTTAATATTATAGTATATATTTAATAATAGCATGTGAAATTATTGTGTGTTCTAAAGATTTATTATATTTTTATAAACCATTTCGTTTTCTTATACAGTATTATTGCTGTAAAACATTTCAATCAAATCTGAAAAAACATTCCCGTAACCGATTTTCCATTTTATATTTTTAATATTACGGACCGAATATTAACAGAACGTAGACTAGCAGATTACAAAAAAAAATTATATACAATGAAAGTTACCCATTACTAGATTGTGAAAAATCCTCAAGTTAGATTGATCATTCTACGATCGAGAGCATCAATTTTTAACAACATTAGGATACTTGAAAGAGGATTCTTATCCACCCAAACTGGATGAAAACTTTAAAAAGGGCATCCATTATATCCAAGATAAGCCAGTTAATTGTGATCAGTCTAGCATAGCATTTATTACGGCTCTTGCGATTTCTGTGGCTCATTTTTAATACAGAATACTTGCTTCGATAATGCGTGCTGTAAGGGTGAAAAGTTGATCCAATGAGTTCACTAAATTTTTTTTAGAAATATCGATTTTTCAAAAACATCCGGTTACCATTTTGTTTTTAGATATTTCGAAACTTTTACGAGCTACGCGAGAAAAGTATTGAAAAAACCTTTCAAAAATTTCATTTCTACAATATTTTAAGATAATCTTTTAAAATAGTTTTCTAAATGCTCTGATGGTTGACATATTAATATACAAGTGATAAATAAGCGACAAATTTGTTTGTTTTTTTTTGCAGCAATGTTGCGCCAACATAAAGCGCCGATCGCGTCATCGGGCTCTAAAATTTTCTTAAAATTTTTTAAATAAACATTGATATCGCACCAGCGACGTATTCGAAACAAAAATTTTCACCGAAATATTTCCGCTACAGGTCATCTCGACCCTTCTAAAATTTCTGTAAAATACTTCCGCACAATTCCAGAAATGTCATAGAAATGCTTTCGCGCTGCGAGAGTGTGAAATACGAATTGACTTGAATATGTTCAAGTTTGTTTTCTACTTGTCAATGAAACCGCAAGGAAAACTGTCATTCTGCGTTGTAAGGAACATAAATAACGCAAGGTATAATACTTTCATCCCTAAACCGACAAAAACAATAGACCGCTACATATACCTATATATATATATAAAGAAAAGGAAGTCGGAAATACGTAGGAAGTCGTGTTACGCGCTGTGGCGCTAAATCGTCCTTCTCCACCCCCCCCCCCCCATCGCACGCGTGTCCATTGAGGAAAAACAATGCGCACTGCAAACTGCGTATAATAAGTACAATAACATGAAAACCAAGTCGGAAAATCGCCGAATAGCCGTGGCCTCTACGCCGGGCGATGCTTGCGCGCGCCAACGCGCCGCTGTCGTCCATAAATCAGTTCCTTCCCCTCGCCACCGGGGGTGGGGGATGGTAGATGTATAATTTCGAACTGGCTCGAATCCTCGCCGTTTTCAAGCGTATACCTAGACCATACAGATATATATATATATATATATATATATATATATATATATATATATATATTTATTACGAGCGTAAAACCGAGAAAGCGCCGACGACGAGGGCGGGCGAGGAAGGAGAAGCACCCCGGGCTCGTGTCGTTTCGCCGCCACTGCCGCCCACCCGCCATCATCGAGCGGTGCCCGACATTAGAACGTCCGACCGGGTCCGAGCGACCGGCTATAGATACCAACCTATACTGGATAGAACCAAAAGAATAGCCCTGGCAGCGTCAGCCTCTTTTATCGCGGGGATGGCGGGAGGGGCTATCGCGTTACTCTGGACTTCCCGAGGCCAGATGCCGTATACCGCTGCCCTATACACACACACACACACACACACACACACACACACACACACACACACACACACACACACACAAACACACACACACACACAAAGGCGCACACGAGCCGCAGAAAAGCAAAACTCCCGTCCGCCCAGGACGAATCGTGTTATAATATCTATCGACAGAAAATTGCGCCCGTAATAGTAGGCTATAAGGAGTATGGTATATAAGTCGGTGCATATGTGTGTGTGTGTGTGTGTGTGTGTGTGTGTGTGTGTGTGTGTGTGTGTGTATACAATGCCGCGTTGTCGGAGGGGGCGCGGGCGTGCGCTTCTTCACGTCCGATTTGTCGCGCAGTGGACCGGGGCGGTTGCATCGTGGCTCCGTGCGGAGATTTTCGCGTGTCCCTGTCGTATATGCGTTATATATATATATATATATATATATATATATATATATATATATATATACATATATATATTTCTTGTTCGACGAGCCATGGTGAAAAGAGAACGGGCACCCCCGTCCGGAGAGTTATGGTGGCAAATATTTTAGGAGTCGCGTATATAAATGCCCAAATGCGGGGGCCTTTCGACACGCTGACCGCTCGCGCCGAACGCGTCCCTCTGTTCCTCCTGTGCCTTTCTCATTGTGCCCTTTGGCCAACCCCCCTCCCCCACCTCCACCGCCTGATCTTTCATTATCTTAGAGTTGCACATGTGTACGAGCGGCATGGTATGCGCGGAGTTTTCGAAAAAGAAAAAAAAGATGAAAAATAAAAAGAAGAACCAATGAAATACGTATGTATTAAAGGCGTGAAAATCAAGCCGCTCAATTGAAAATCAATTGCCGCTTTGCACGCGTTCCTTTTCTTCCTCAGTTCTGGGTATCTATTACATTCCGAATGAAAAACTCGGAAGAACTGTTCAGAAGCTGCTAGAAATTCCGAATACGTTACAAAAATGTATAGGTCCGTTACGCTACGAAAGGGGGGATAATTGAAAAATGGCCATAAATGGCTCGTTTTAATATTGCGCATACACGCATACACACGTACACATACGCGCGCGCGCGCACACACACTTGTATATATTCTATGTTTATAGAATCGTTCAACGCTTCCATGTCAAGGATCATCGATGCCGATTAATCGTTAGAAAGCCAAAAGTATAGTAATATAATTGACCATTTTATTCTATTTTCGGTTTTTTATTTCAAATTTCACAGGGATCTGCTCAGAAAAGTTTATGTGTGTATAAGTTATTAATGTGTGTGTGTATAAAATTGTTTTCTTAAAAACTTACTTGAATGAAAAAAAAAACCTAATTACTATGGCTTATGTATTATGAAAATTATATAAAAAGCGAGAATTGCCAAAAAAATTCTTTATAAAAATTTAATTTTCCTATAAATGTATTCGACCGTTTTAAATCCGTAATAACAGTATGAAGAAAGAAGCTCCATAAACTTTTTTTGTTTTGTAAAATGAAAATTTTGCAAAAAAAGCAATTTAACCAGAAAGGCAAAGATTGAGTTTTAGATTATTATTTTGAGTTGCTATTTGCAACGTAAATTCAGGTCACCAACTACGCGGCGACGTTGGAACTTAAATATGTTATACATTTTGCGACATTCACTATTTCAAGACATTTTTTCTTAACACTCTTTAATTACTTCTAATGCATTACCGAAAAATATCGTTCCCATGTTGCAGGATCGAAGATAATTGTTCTTTCTTTTTTATATTCTTATCTAATAATTTAAGTGCGTTAAAATTATGACTAACACATTTCCGAATTCTTAAATAACTTTTTTACGCAAATGTGCAGCTCTTGTTGGGTGAATATAAAGACCGTGATCCATACCGTTTGAATCCAATAACCCGTAATAATATTTTATTAAACTCTCGAGTACAGTTGCAACCCCGATGACGTGTTAAGTTTATAATTTAAATTATCTGTACTTGAACGAGGAGGAAAAAATCCACATATTTATATCTTTTATGCTTTACCCGGAATCCGGCGCGTTAATCGGCTGTCTTCGAGATTTAAGGAGGATGAGGGGGGGGGGGCACCTTATTCATCTGTATACATATTAAACGCGCTTCTATATAACGTCGTCGTCGTAATTCAGCATTAGCTTCATGTCGCGGCCCCAGAAATTTATCCGGCCACCGACGACAAATTATTGCGCGCTCATCCAGAATCCGGGATGGATCCCTCGTGCATATTCCAAAGCACGCGGACGCTGGCGCGAGTTATATACGCGTACTTACTTACACTTATACCTACACTTACATATATACGCATGCGTGTAGAATCGGTGGAGCACCGAAAATTTCTAGAATTACCCGCGTTCCTCGACACGTGCTCTCGACAAGTGTAATTAAGTATATATATATATATATATATATATATATATATATATATATATATATATATATCGTCACTTCGTACTCGCTTACAAAATCAAAAAAAAAAGAACAAGAACAAAACAAAAGAAAAAAAAATTAAAAGTATATGGAGGGTAGACGACGAGTGGAGGGTATGGGCATCCCATCGGAGCATTCGCCCTTCCCGCTGCATTCCTGCACGCGAGCTCGCGGCGGCTACCGGGCGTACACGCTAATATATATATATATATATATATATATAGATATTTGAGGCAAAAAGCGTGTTAGCACCATATAGGTGTATGTATCAACTGGTGCGGTCATTCATGATGGCTGTAAGTAACATCGCTTGTGCATCGGCGCGGGTGTTGCGGTAATCCAACCTTAGAAAAAATGAATATATATATATCTATATATATATATATATATATATATATATATATAGTTTGGAATTAAGAAGAGCGAGAAAATATGTGTGAGCGAGCGCGCGCGGAGCGGGCGGGAATCGAATACCGCTGGTTAGGGAGGTGGGGGTAGAAACATCTGCATGGCGCGCGTGGAGTATTACGATCGTGTATGTAAACTGCAAGGAGGGCTGTTTGGGGGGAGAGGGGCGACCGAGAAGGGCTTCTCCCCGAGGGGCTCATTTTTACGCACATGTATACGAATAAATTTATATATATATATATATATATATATATATATATATATATATATATATATATATAGAAGAGGCTTCAGAACATCCATAAAACTCTAAGGACGATGATGAGAGACAATAGTTGTGCTCATGGACATATTACACAATTTAACACCGTATGATTAAGTTCTATGATAACGCTTGTTTCGTTTCGACGCTGCACAATAATGCAGCATGCGTAAAATTCCAATCTACCCGGTACACGCGCTTGCCCCAAAAGAAGTTATTCCCGATTTTCGTTGTCCTACTCGAGATCCGCTTCGGTGCGACAGCGTTGGCTCTTTTCTGTTTCGTCAGTGTAAAAGTCTTTACTTTTCATAATTATATAGTCGTAAACCGAAATATAGTCGTAAGCAAATTTTGACGCAATTCTGAATCTTGACAGTATAGCAGAAGTTTTGCAACTCCGAATAGATCTGAAAGTATTTACTTGCTCCATCTTGATTTTAATGAAAAGACGAATTTTTTCCCCGTCATTTTTGCAACGTCTAGAAAAACTGTGCACAAAACGATAAACATCACGCTTTCATTCTCCGTACTTAGCAGAAGTTACGGAGCCATAGATGATAACTTTTTCGACAATTCCAAAGAAACGATTTCCAAGTATATGTAAAGTTCGTTCTTAATTTATAAAAGTATCAAGTTCGTGGCAGAATTGTTTCGTCGGTTTTTACAGAGCTTGAATATGATTTTGAAATAACCATATCCTGCGAATTACGATTCGTTCGAGTTATTTTATGAACGAAGCAGAGGATTTCGGTTAGTCTTTTAACACCTGATTTCGATACGCGATAAAGATAACGAACAAATTGTAACTGAACTTGTTTTTTCTTTTTTTTTTTTTATTGTATTTGAAAGAAAAATCTCAAAAGATTCCGACTAGAAAATACGTCGTTCTTTTCAGAATAGGGAAAAGTTATGGAAATCTGAATAAAGTTGAGAAAGTAATAATTAATACGAACCGATTATTAGTTAATCGTAGGGAAATCTACCGCGGTTCTAGCCCGAGCCCGGTATACGTCGAGTGTATTTCTGCACGAGATATCTGTAATATATTATCAGAAAAATATTTTCACTAGCCGTTGAGAAGTTAGCTTTACAAGAAAATCTATAGTGCTTGGATTGAAAAAAAAAACAACAAAAATTAGTTTGGATTTTGTTTGGACTTGGATGGTGTGTTTTATACCGTGTGTAACGCCGTGTATGTGTATGCACACCCCTACTAGAGCAATAATTAGATTTATCACTTTGTAAATCCAAGTGAATAGATTTACCTCAATATTTTGTAAACGACATAAGCATTTTGCATCGTGCAATCTTCATACGCGGCTGTAATAAACAATTGACGATATATACTTTAAGAATGTTCATAAAATGAGAGAAATTGGCTCTTAGGCAACTTTTCGTCTTGCTTTCCAATTTTCATCTCAAGATAAAAAATCCACGGTTGATGAACATCTATAGATAAATTATTGCGTTGGCTATAAAGCGAATAAGTCACGTGATTCTAGCAAATCGGAAATTGTGCCGAAACATACTCGATTCATTGATCAATATTTCACTATTACGCCGTCCTTGCAAATCCCCCTCCCTCCCTCTCCCCCGAGTATTCATACGCCTTCGGCAATTCCGCTCGTTACGACGCGCAATTCCCGCCTGCGCGCGACGATCCCCGTCGTCCGGATGGGTAATATCTGGCAATACGCAGGGGCGACGTGTAGCGCTGCTATACTACGAGGATTACCTCGCGTCTCGTTAGCCAGTAATTTGTCCCCGTGCAGGAAGGAAATTATATACGTACTACAGATCCGCGAAGGCTATATAATTTCATGGGATCCTTGTCTTTTTCACTGGATTTTATTTGTTTTTTTTTTGTACGTGTTGCATTTCATACTTTTAACGACGGTATGTTTTTTTTCTCGTTTTTTAAATCGTACCTCTGCTAAACACGCATATACTTGTACATTTACATTTCCATGATTACTTTATAAATGATATAATATGTAGTCCCTATAATGTGTCATGTATCATAGAAAAATCATGTAAAGAAGATTTAACTATCTGTTGAAAATACTAAATTTACATATTGTCTATGTAAAAAAATACACTGCCGCTGCATACAAACGTTTGTAGTAATTATTCATTGTTACTATTCGTTAATAAATGTTTAAAAATTAAAAATTTTTTTATTTAATAAATTTAATATAAAAATGATAATGCAGTGTAAATCTTATAATAGGCATTATTATATATATATATGTACTCCCCAAAAAAGGAACAGAAAAAAAAACAGATAACCGTTGCAGAACGCCGCCATCTTAAAATATATATTTGGAATATAGTTCTAATAGAAAAAAATTTTATTATGATAATAGATTTCCCGCTTGACTGCCTCATTAATAAAGACGTGAATTCGCTCATAAAGCGGAACGTTTTCAGCGTTCACCGAATACATTACGCGCTTATTTATATGAATTTCTAAAACCATTTTGAAAAAAAAAAATAATAGTTTTGAACAATAATGACGAAATAATCGCCGCAGTCTGCTTTTGATACTCCGTTTGACCCTTTTAAAAAAAAAAAACAAAAAAAAAAACAAACAAAAAAATCATAAATCTAGCTCGCGCCCGTCTCAACATCGGGTATTCTTTCATTCCCTCGCGCCTAAATCCTCCCCGTTTTCTCAAATTTGGCCGCCTAATCGCAAAAAAATGCAGCCCCAAAAAAACCGAGGGCAAGCAAGAGAGAGAGAGAAAAAAGTGCCCCCCCCTCCCCGGATAAATCCCTCGGAGAAACCGCGCTTTTTCCTTGCTCAACCCTCACGGTTTCGCGAGGCCTAGGTGTTTAGTTCGTGCACGAATAACCGACGGTTCGACGAGCCTCTTTCGCGCACTTTCACGCCGCTAATTCAAAAATCCAGCGCTTTCGAACTGCCGCAAGGTTATGTTATATATATATATATATATATATATATATATATATATATATATATATATATATATATATAGTAGAAAAAAATTGAAAAGACTCGTTGCGGATAATATGAGGCAGCGGAAGGGCCTTGAAATTGCGAATCTGTGCGGCGAACCGGTAGAAAATCGACTTTTTGCTCTGCTCTACATGTATATAATAGTACGGTAAAAGCCCGCGCGCCCTCGTCGCCCGTTTGCGATCTGTAAATATAGACGACGCCGGTCCCCCCCCTCCCCATCCCCCTTTCTAGGCATTGTACTCGGCCTCCTTTTTTTTCTTCCTCCTCTTTCCTCTGTCTCTCTCGAGGCTCCGTTCCTCGGCCGGGAAGGAAATATTCTCGAAAAACCCTCCTTCGGCACCCAAAGGGGGACAGAGAGCGTCAGAGAGAGAGAGAGAGAGAGAGAGAGAGAGAGAGAGAGAGGAGAGAGACGGGGGAGGGAGAGAGAGGTCATGAAGGTTATGCGGAAGAGGCTTAGTATTTCGCCCCAGTGCGGATTCGCTCGGGACGGTGGATCTCAGGAAGGGGAGGGGGAGAGGAGCAGGTAGAAAAGTCGTTGAACGATGTCGGAATCGGGATGACGCGTACGAGACGATGTTTGTCCGTCTGGTTTTGACGGAGAAAAAAAGGGAACGTGAGGGGACAGGCTTAAGAGAGAGACAGAGAGGGAGAGGGGGTAGAAACAGGTAAGTGAAAGACAGAGAAAGAGAGTGACAATGTCAGGGACGTGGGGATGAAGAAAGAGAGAGAGAGAGAGAGAGAATTTAAAGTTCCAAAATCCTGACCTGAATTTCGGGCTCGATTCTGCCTTGCGGATCGTTTCGCGGTCTCTCTCACTCTCTCTCTCTCTCTCTCTCTCTCGCTCTTTCCATTCCGCTCCTACTCTTTACTCCATTCTTCTACTCCAAATTCTCTCTTTCCTTCTCGCGCTCTAAATCTCTTCCTCTCTTTCTCGCACTTCCTTCTGTGCTTATCGTGCATTGCAATAAAACATCCCCACAGGCAATTCATTCTATTCGTCAGAAGGAGCAGATTTCATATCGATCGTTCGTGTCATGAATCTAAAAGACATATAACGGTTTGGAGCAATTTAACGTTGATATAATAAATATACGATAATAAATAACAATTTTTGGCGTAGATCGCGCGTGGCATGCAATTAGTAAAAATGTCGAATAGTAGAGGGGAAAAAAGCCTGAGATTTTTGTTTCTTTTAAACACCCATGCTCGTCAATATGAATAAATCTGTAAAAATTCAAGTATATCTTTAAGGAAACAATATGTATTGTATTAAGCACGGATTTTTTTTCAGTCCGTCAGCTGTATTTACTGATTTTCTTATTAAACGAATATTGAAAATTTGAAGAAGAAAAATGAAAACTCGAATTCAGTGCCACGATAAGTGAAAGAATTTAGTTGTAAAGTCCCTGTCGGGATAAATTTTGTTTTTCTTTCTTTTTTGTTTTTTTTTTGTTTTTGTTTTTATTCATGCACCGCCGCTGCTTCCGCTTTATAAAGCCATCCTTGGCAATAAAAGCCGATTTAACTGGAAATGAAATTTCGAGACCACTCTCGGGACTTTGAACAGGGACCTGCCGAGCGCTCGGCCGTACGAAATTTTCACGAGAAACGTTTTTCGTCGATGGTCCGTTGGGTTGGCGGGGCTGAGGGGGGGGGGGACACTTACGACCATCTTATCCGGCTTTGAGCCCCGGTACAAGCGTATTTACGAACGCCCCGTTGGACGCGCGAGTGCAGGGGACAAGAACTTATATACTATACGTTTGTTCCTGGTTTTTCGTCCGTGCAGAGGCTCCTGTAATCATTGATCTTTATGAAAATCTCAAGCGGCTGGATCGCGTTGTTATATTAAAATTTTATACATAATTTTAAACGATAATTTGCTCAATTGGTCAGATGCAACTGCTATAGATGTATACACGTTTTATGCAATATATATATATATATATATATATATATATATATACATATATAACACGGAATCTCGTGTCATTTCCATTGTATTCCGGCTCGACTACAATTTTCATGCCGGTACAGACCCAAAATTGCCGATCCCATTTATACATTGGAATGGACGGGGGCCATCGAGGACAAACGAATAAAAAGAAAGAAAAAATAAGAAAGAGGACAAAATAGAGGTTCATCCCGTATTTCTAGTATAATACGCTCGAGCCCCGTATCGGGACAGAGAGCTCGCGTTTCGGGGGCTTTGACCCGATTTGTTTTTTTTTGTTTTTTTTTTTTTTATTATTCACCCTCCAACCGCGGCCGAAACTCGACTACGGCCCCTATTATTACATACGACTTTTTTTTTCGTTTGTCTTCTCGACTATCTGGGCCGCGGGGCCGCGAGGGTTTTTCGGACGCGCGCCTTCGAGGGCTCCGTGGATGACGCGAAAAATGCCCGCGACTCTGATGATGATGATGATTATTATTATTGTTATTATTATTATTGATATAACGCACGGGTACATTTGCGCAATTTCTCGCGCGACTATGTACAACGTATATTGTTATACACAGGCGCGCTCCTTCTAAGGTGCTTAACGTACGTGGATATATAATATATATATATATATCCTATATAATGCCATTCGTGCGTAGACAAGTTTTTCAAGCAGCCGATATTTCAGGTTTGACCAAGTTTCCTCGCGCACACACGTTACGTAAGACAAATGGATAGTTGCCCATATATATAATGACCCTGATATATTCGAGATCACGCGAAAGCATAACCATCAGGTATGACAAGGTTTTTGCACCTGGGTATAGCTAAGTCATGTTGTTACGGCATACATGCGTGTGTAAAAAGGGGCTGGCAATTATAACAATAGATATAATAATATTTAATATGGCAAAGATCGGAGATGACAATAATAAATAAAAAAAAAAGAAGCAAATCAGAATGTGGTGAGTATATATAATGATTTTGTATATAAAACAATATTAAATATCTATAGTAATAGTTAAAAAAGTTTGATTGTCCTTCTGCTTGAATTTATGCAGAAAAATTCAGTTACACGTGTAGAACAGCTGAATATTTAGGATTACTGAAAACTTCATCATGTATATAACTATATTTTGAATTGGTAAAGAATTTTCGTTACAACTTACGAAATTGCGGATCGGAAATGATTCCCTTCTGCATTTATTTGTACACTAAAAAAAATATTGATTTTTCCAGTTTATTCTATTAAAAATTAAACTTTATCAGTCGCATTGCTTCGTTCCAACTGGAGTTTTAAGTATGACTGAAACAAATGAAATGAAAAACGTAGAAAACTGTACGAGCAGACAAAGAGAACGTTTTCTCGCGCAGTATTACGCGTAAACCTTATCAATTACATTATAGCTTCAAATGTAGTATCGATGTAGTAATTTCAGTCGCCGCGTGGACTGCATTTTTGGTTACAGTTTGCAATTCATACACATAAGAAACACTAATTGTACACACGAAGTTCGCTCGAATATATATATATATATATATATATATATATATATATATATATGAATGATCTATGAATGATAGCTAAATAAAAAATATAATAAGTTTTTCTATAACTCTGTCTATAAATTTTCTTTGCTCTCGCGCATCAACTTGTATCTATCAATGTGATTGTTTCGAACCGAGGAATCGATGGGATTGTATCGATATCGATTGTATCGCATCGATGAATCGATGGAAATTGTATCGATATCGATTGTACCGAACCGATGATAGTTGCTGAATATTCAAAGAAATTGTGAACCGCGCGATGAACGACGTATATATAACTGAACAGCAGTACGTATGTATATACGTATATTTTTCTCTCTCCCGATCCATTTCATACATTCTCATAAATACGATCATCAATAAAATATAAGAATATATATTTGTGTAGATCATTTTGAATATCAATCAAGAAGGCGTGAAAATCCGTCCTTTTCACGCGCATTCTGTTCACGTTCTTCCTCCTCCCCCTTCCTCTCTCACTCCATTTCCTTACTTCGTATATCTGATGTAAGACGTTAAAAAAAAAGGGGAAAAAACATATATTAACTGCATACCAAACGCAAAAGATCGATCGAAGAGGATCGCCGAACAGAAGGAGAAATCGTTTATAAACAAGAGAGTTAAGCCGTATTATAATACATATACGTGTCTGTCTTTACTAGCACGCGCGCGCGCGCGCGCGCGCTTATTATGTATAGATCAAAAGGGAACAAGCCGAAAAATCGCTCGGACACACCATCAATAATCGGTACCATTATTATGTATATTTCTGTTTGTATATGTACGTTATGCCGGGCTTATACGGGCGCGTGACGCCCACGCGGCGACGCGTAACGCAACGAATTTATATATACGGTGTATACAATTTTTTCGGGGATCGGACGCGACGGCCAGTAGGTGTGTCCGCGTGAAAAATTTATACCCATATACGTAGGGGCAAGAGTGAGAGAGAGAGAGAGAGAGAGAGGGAGAGAATAAGAATTCCCGTTTTTACTGTGCACAACCTTTGAGAATCTATTAATTTATTATATAGTTGCTCGACACAGATGAGTGAGAAAAATCAGAGGAAACTTCGAGATGCTTTACATAACTTTGACTTGAGCTTACTACACACACACACACACACACACACACACACACACACATATATATATATATATATATATATATATATATATCGCATTATTGGCATTTATTGGGTAATTTAAAAAAATTAGTTCTCCATTATTAAATCTTTTTCAATTATTCGAGATTTCATTGATAGATGTACAAATTTTTTTTTACTTAAACAAAGTCATTTCTTCAATACAAAGTCATCCTATATTTTTCCTGTTTTATATTTTTATGAATTTAAAAACATTATAAACCTTAGTATTTTTGTCCAATGTTTATAACAAAACATATTTTAAAACGTTACAAAAATTTTTTTACGAAGATTACTATAAAATTAAATACTCATTATGCTTCTTCAAATAAATGTAACGTAATCGATCTATGAAGTTCTATTGAGTTGGAGAAACGTAATGAGCGATATGAGAATTTATTTTAATTTTATTTTTGGAGGTTTGGTTGGTCAAGTAACCTCTTAAGGTCTTTGAAGTTCACCTAATCTATAGGCTTTCTAATTAATAATCTGAAGTACAAATAAAGTACATTCGACTTTGGGAATAAGTGAACAAAGTTTCATATTTTCAGATCTTCTTCAAATTTATTTTTGCCTTTCCCAAATAAAATCGTTATCTTTATATAAATAATACTGGAAACATTTCTATACCATTTCACATAATTTAAAAAATTTTTTCGTTGCAAATTTGCGTGAAAAATTTTATTAAGTTTCAATGTTTTTCTTTAAAATATTTGATATATCAAAGATCGATTACGTTATAATTACTATAAATTATACAAATAAAATTTGTTCGTTCATAAATGAGGACAATGAGAGTGAGAATGTTCGTACCTTCGATAGCATTTACCAACATATTGTTCATGTCTATTGTTTATTAAATAACTATAGTTAATTTTTTAATTAGTATCAAAAGTTTTTAAAAAATTCTGAAAATAATTCATGATCATATATCGACTTAACAATATGAGATTTATCTCGCAAAATTTATTTAATTCGATCATTACTTACGTAAAATAAAATCTGTATCATATATCGTACTGTCTGTTATAGATTGTATCACAATCATATGGTGCAAAATTACAGTTTTAATATATTGTAATATGGTGAAAATGTTTATATTTTTGAAATTATAAACATTATTTTCGTCATTTTAACTTGACTGTTGAAATATTTACGGCAAAATGTTTGGAAAATTGTATTACCCTTCGCGCGTAGTCAAGAAACATAATATATACTTTAACAAATCCTCTTAAAAAAAAAAAAACTTTTCTTCTCCTTCATTTCTATTCCGTACAACATTTTTAAAAGCCAATATTTCGAATCCATAGATCATTGCCGCGTTCGGGTACACTTGCATACATATATATTCCAACTACCGGTCTCTTACTTTTTGCCTCCGCTCTTCGAGCTCGGATGCGTGCACCGGTCCTCCTATTATATAAAGGATGTGACAAAGACTATAGAGAACGACAGAGAGAGAGAGAGAGAGGGCACCAAAAAGTCGAAACACTGTCATGGTAATTCGAGAGGAAACACGCGCAAGACTAGGGAAGAAGATATGTACATAATATATATACATTATATATATATATATATATATATAGGACGAACAGAGAATCGGAAGCCAGGCATCAGTAGCAGCGAAACGATGTGGGCTCCTGGGCGAAAATTTGTGTGTGTGTATATAGATTATACACCCCCCCCCACACACACACACACACATATATATATATATATATATATATATATATATGTCTGTCGCACACACCCTCGTCTTACTCACGGAGTGCAAACGTCTCGTCGCGGGGGTTAATCGATGGGACAATATTTGTTATATATGACGGGATCCCCCGCCCCCCGGAAAAGTCGAGCAGCCCCGCGTGCTTGACCGTGTATTATGAGCACGCGCACGCACGCACGTGTGTGTGTGTGTATTGTATATGTATAATACGTTATGTATACTTAGGACTTTCTCTCTGATGTCCTCCGCGGGTGCATCGGTGCACATCGGTGCGCGTCGTCGCGCCGTTTGACGTACACTTACGCACATGTGTACGCGTGTGTGTATGCGCGCGCGCGCGTCCATTAGGATACTTTTAGGGGAGTCTTTCCACCCCCTCCCCCTCTCTTCACTCTCGTGCATAACCGTGAAAAATGCCAGCAAGCTCATAAGTATATATATATATATATATATATATATATATATATATATATATATTTATACTATTTATACACATATAGATTTTATGTAGAGAGCCTTGCGCGTATACGGAAATCCGTCGGCAAACACGGTGCGATTCGGATAGCCTCTTATTTTGTTGCATTTTACCGGACGTTAATACACAGAATCGGGTAAGCGAGGATCCACCTTATGTATAGATACACAGGGGCGCACGCGCGCGCACATAGACACCTATATTTGACTTTGGGATATATTTTCGAACTGCAAGGTTGCGCACGAATAGTTTTTTTCTTTCTTCTTTTTTTTTGGCCCGTTGGCCCGGCGAAGCGAGAAGTCGGATATGAAAGGCGACGGACGTTTAAAGAAGGGCTCCAGGAGAGAGAAAGAGAGAGAGAGAGAGACCAGATCCGAAGAGAGGATTAGCGCGAGTCCGCCTCTGCTTGAGAGCCCCCGCGTAAATATCATGATATTTCGGACGTTCCTTGATTTAGCCGACTAGTTCCGGCGAAACTGTATGTCGGCGCGGGGTCATTTATATATATATATATATATATATATATATATATATATATATATATATATACACGCGTGTAAGGTATGAAGAATGAATCTTTCTCGGTTTCGGGGAAAAGGAAATTTTTTTGTGAATATCAATGTTTTTTTACTTTTTTCTTCTTCTTGGATTACTTTTCCAAATATTCACTGGCCGGAATGCAATGTTGATTTTGGCTATTTTTCTTTGCAAATTAAGAAGATACTCTATTTGTCCAAAATAATTCAAGTATTGTTTAAAAAGATAATATTATAATTATATTATATAATTTATATAAATTTTTTCTATTGAATATAGTACATTTGAAACATATAATTAGAGTTAGCCAATTTTATCCAAAAGCGTCCATAAAATTAGTAAATATAAATATTAATTTTTCTCATTAGATATTTATATAATAAAAAATAATTTAATATGTAACATTAAATACTTTATGAAAACATTCTTGAAATGTTGAAAAATCTGTTGCGTAGAAAATTTTTAGAAAAATGATTTCATTATATTTTAAAATATTTTATAAAAGTTTCAATAACTTATATTCACAAAATATTTTCCTAATTCTGGTGTCCATAAAATTTGAGACTGGTTTAGAAAATTACTATATTATTTAGTTTAGTTGCTTTTATTATACGATCTGGTAATTTTTTTATACCGAAGCGTATAGGGTTCTTTTTTACTATCCAATCAATATATTTTTAAGTATAATTTTTACTAAACGTCAAATTTCTCCTCGTCCACTATGTTTTTGCTGTATTACATTCATATTAATATTAATATATTATTGTAACCAAAGTTTTTCAATTTTTTTTGTAAGATAACTTTTCTCGATTACAGTTTCCTGAAAATCTTTTCATCGCTCCATTAATACATATTAACTGGAGTCAATTGACAGTTCCCTAGAATTTTCCACTATTAGTATATCAAGGTTGAACCTCGCAAGATTTTCAGCTGCAATTATTAACCCATCCACCTCGTCCTCGGGAATGCCGAAACTACCGGGGAAACGACACTACGGGCGACCAAGAAGCATTTATTTTCATTAGCGCATATATATATATATACAGGCCAGAAAAGGCAACGTTCGCCAAAACGGCACAGCGTGTCACTGGGTCTCGAGCCGCGCACGCGCTCAGCCTCCTCACTACCGCATGTATACCTACATGTAATTGATTGCCCCGCCCCTCTACCAAATTTCACCGACAGTCCCGGTGGCCCGCAGCAGCGATCGCTCACGGTTTGGCGCGCATTGGGCGCGAGGTTCTCTCTCTCTCTCTCTCTCTCTCTCTCTCTCTCTCTCTCTCTCTGCGGAATTTTTGCGGAAAAGGGCTAATACTTTCTCCCGAGCATCATCCATCTCTCTTTCGAGCTGTGTACATGATACGCAGCGGTCGACGAGAGGCGTTTTCCTCTTTCCCCTCCGCCTCCTTTCGTTTCCCTTGCGCCCCCCCCCCGGCGCCGGCGCGCCGCGTCTCGGATGTAAAAGTGCCGCGCGGGGGCGCCGGGCGCCCCCGCTGCATCGGTCGGCCGAGGAACGGTAGAGGGATCAGATACGAATCTATATATATATATATATATATATATATATATATATATATATATATATATATATATATACACAGACAGCGACAAGTGGTATGGAAATAATATATAATATACGCGCGCGATGCCGGGCCCGTCCGCGTCGGGTCTACATATATAATTATATCGGCGCGCCATTAACTTCTGTAAAATTGAGTTGTGTCCGCGCGCATCGGGACGTCGTCCGGGCGGTTGCGACGGCGGCATACACGGCGATCATTTTTCGCTTTTCGGCCTACAGCCATCGTTGGATCAGAACCCCGGCATTTTACGAGGACACTTATATATATATATATATATAGCGCAGGAGGGTCGAACTGAACTTCCTGAGCATTAAAAGCACATAGGAGGATGGTGGATAATACTGATCGTGGGGAGTGCACGCATGCGCGTACTGAGGACGGTTTCTCTGACTTCTAGACAGAACGGTTTTCGAGAGAGAGAGAGAGAGAGAGAGAGAGAGAGAGAGTGTGTGTGTGAGAGAAAGAGAGAGATAGAAAGAGAGAGCGAGAGAGACAGCGTGACAGTGTCCAGAAACATATACATTCCAATTGTTAAGTGACTAATAATTTATTTTGATGATAATTTTAAAACAGAAAGTAAGCACCTACAAAGAAAAAAGCAAAGGGCCCGTACTACTGATCCGGGCCCATACCCCCCCCCCCCCAATACCATTGTTCATACTAAAATCTTTTCCTACAGCACTGGCTAGTGTGTCGCGATAATACGATATCACGATATCTTTATAAAAATTTTGATTTTTATTTTGATTTATTTTGAATTTTTAACAACCTTTTTTTAGTTCATTTTTAGAAATTCATAAAAACCATATAATTTAAAATATGATAAAATAAATGATAAAATGTTATCAAAAGAATCATTTAAAACATGGTTTAGATTTATTATTAATTGTATTAATTATTATTGATATATATTTATTTAAATTTTAAAACATTTAACAGCAAAAAACATTTACAAAAATTTCTTTAAATGATTAAAGACATGTTCCGGTGAACTCATTAATGAGTAACATACTCATTTAATAGTCATATATTTCAATTCCGTTATGCATATAAATATATATATGTATATATAATTTTTTATAGTAACTCTTCAATGGATAAAAATGATATTTACAAATTATTTTTTATTTTTATGCTTCAACTTATTAACTATTTATATATTAATTATTATAATATCTTGATTAATATATTCACATATAAACATAATAATAACTATATTCACTATTAAAAAAAAATTGGTATGAATTTGTCAGGCCTATCCTCACAAAGATTCAAAGATTAATGCAAATTGATGCCTATATATATTATATATTATTACACAGTAAAAGAATGGAAAACGCAGGTTATGATTTAGATTATAACGTAGTGTTATAATTTTTGTTAATGTATACTTGTACTCATTATATTCGTTAGTTTTTGAAAAATTTCACAAGTAGAACTAACTTGACTTGTCAACTATTTGTAGATCTATAATTATGATATTAATAATTTTAATAAATAGTTATTAATAGTTTTGAATATAGATAAATAATATCAATATGAAAAAACTAAAATCAATAGTACGTTCGTTATCGGATGCGAAAATGCCCTATTTACAAAATGAGAGGTTCAGGAAACACGGCTCAGGTCGAAGCCTAGGGTTATCATGAGATTCGTAAAGAAGTATTTTCGTACTACTTGAGGACCATATTTATCTTCATGAGAACCGTATCCGACGACAAAAATGCAATGCTTAGGTTAGACTGAGAAAAATAAAATTACTTATCATTGGTATGTGGTGCTCACGAATACGTTGGCGTAGATGGACAGTAGGGCTTGAGCATAGACATACATTGATTCAGGCTTCAGCGTTTACAACCGACAAGCACAAACGCGAAGCAATAAATCCGTTTTCCACGCTGAACGAGAGGAAGACAAGAGGGGTAGTTCGTCCGCGCCCGTTGGATGCACGACGCACGAGGACCGACTAAAACATTCATTATTTTACAATTATTATCAAAAGATTCATTAGTTGAATAAATGCAACATTATTCCATAGACAACTCTTATTATTTCTATAAGCCGTGCCTAACTCAACAACTGGTGATCGCGACGTGATCTCTAATACATTGGAGAATATTAGTGAAAAAGTAGTGTCAGGTCGATAACGAACTAAAGCGAACGGTCAGAAGTAAGAGGACGCGATGACGGATAACAATGAGACGGGTAATGGATCGGCAATGACCGGCACGAGTTACGCTGTTAGAGTGAAATTGCCCGACATTGCAGCAAGTGATCTCGAATTATGGTTTTGCCTGTGTGGCTGTGATTTTGAAGGAACTGGCGTGAATGCGGAAGGCGCCAATCGAAATATGCGACCGACGTCCTAAATGCGAGATCAGTACGATGTTCATAATCAACGCTTAGAATTAATGTAATAGAAAGGCTCGGTGTCTCACAAGTGGCAAGACTTCGACAACTCCTGGACAGAGAGAAGATGGGAGGTAGGCGTTCAAACCCTCGCAATCCCTGGGACATTTTTATTTAAGGCGTGCTACGTACTCTATGACTGAGCAAATTAACGTCGATGCCTCGAAACGTAGTCGTTGCACAAGACGACGTAGAGCTTGACAGAATGGCAATTATTGCCGAGTCCGTCAGTGATGCGACTGGGGGGGGGGTGCCTTGGCGCATATAGATACAGTTGATCCCTACCATTCCTGCATACTAAATTATTATTCACTTTATACTTTTTATACATATATAGTAAGACCATCTATGTACCAATCTACTAACTTTACAGCCCACCTGGTATTATCGTGAAACGAATTTTCTCAATTTCAGCAAATCTAAGGATTAAATTTAGGATTAAATTTAGGATTAAATTCATTATTAATTTCTAATATTAATAATGATGATGATTATTAATTGAAAAAAAACCATCGAAAAAATGAATTTTCTAAAAATAAAGTAACTGTAAGATTTTCGACAGTTACAGTTGCTTTTGCTTTATTTGTACAATAGAAAAAATTACATCATTACGAAGAAAGAATTGCGCATATCAGTTTATATCTGCAGTACAGCTTTATTAATTCTTTAATCTAATGTTAATGAACTCATCGATGAGCCTACATCATGAGGTTCATTCATATTATGAGGTCGATTGTCGTAGGCAAGTGTACCAGAAGAAGTCTCATTTCGTAGGACTCCATTTATGAAATAGTAATTGCTAGCTACATTGGTATATAAGCCACCCAAACTTTCATTTTCACAAAATTTCTGATGAGTACTTGCCACTCCCACGACTATATGTTTATTCCGCTCCTTAATAACTAATGGACTACCATGATCCAACTATAACATAAAAATTTACATATACTATTAATATATTGTCATAATTTTATATACAATATTTTTATCGATGTATATCTAGTATATTATATTAATAAGCGCGATTAATTTCTTGCCAGATCAGGATTATGAGGGATCTTCCAGAAATAACTACAGTATGAAAAATGATAAATTATATGTTACATATTACTGTGATACATACATGCATGTGTGTGTGTGTGTGTGTGTGTGTGTGTCTATGTGTAAATTAATATTTTGATATACTTTTATTAAAATGTATAATTCTAAATTATTGAAATAAAATTCGTCATTACCTAATAATTAACGAATATGTTAATTCGTCAGACATTATATATCAACTGTTAGAGTTATAATAAGTAAACATATCGCAAATCTACAGAGAGAGAGAGAGAGAGAGAGGATGAGAGAGGGTGGGAAAGAAAGAGAGAATATGTAAGTTTATTCCGATATCCTTTTATATAACATAGAAGTGATGTACATAAATTTCTAATAAGCCTCAAAAATTCCAGGAGCTTCATTTATTTGCTCACTCAAAGGTGAACATTGAAATTTATTTATAAAAGATTTGAGCTTCTCATGAGCGTTGGTAGAAACTTTACTTCATATTACACAGTGAAATTGAGCTCGTTCAGTTACATTCCTAAACTGTACGCACATGCAATTGAGTTTTGAAATAATCCTTTACTATTTAATACACACTTTTTTTAACTTGAAGCTACGTCTCGTAAAGTACTTGTGTTTCTTTTTCTGTTTTTTTATGTTTTGCTCTTAATTTTTTGTGACAATTCCAAGAAAAATAATAAAAGTTGCTTTAAAAGCACGCTCTTCATTATTATAAGGTTGTATACCTGATCTAATATATTCTTCGATATTATTCGAATGATTTCCCTTCGAATCTTCGCAGAGAGAAGACATGTGTTTCCAAACACTTCGTCTTAATCAAGCTATTGTAAATCGTGATTTGAACGTAATATGGGGCTATAACAGCACTGTATTCTTCGCACTCAATAATGCAAGATCTGAATGCAAAAATCAAAGAGTGACCGAACGATGTTTTTCCTTAATTATTTTCTCGTCTGAAAGTATAGTATCACAATTTTATTAAGGATTGCGTTAAGGGTATACAAAGGAAATGGTAAATAAACTGACGGATTCATGAACACAAATTCATAGAAATAAGTGAATCTAAAGTGTATATCAGATCTTATAACAATGAATTACGAATATGTTTCATACATTACTTATCCAAGTACTGCAACTTTAAAATGCTTCCTGTGCAAAATAGAAGGGTATATATAAAGACACTACAAAATTAACCGGCCAGACTCACAAGTCAACAATAGAAGCCAAATCCAACTGGACAATATTGAGAACAACAGATGGGATGAGGACACTCAGTTATTATAAAAAAAGAAAGTTTAAATCAAGAAGAATAACTAATGTCGCCCTCTGTTAGAAGTAAAATACGAACATCAAGTACAATTTCAACTAACATGGAAAATAGAACTAAATTAAAAAGAATCAGAAAAAAAGAAAATGAAATATAGAAAGCGTGAACAAATTATGTTTTAGCACCGAAATCTTATACAAACTTAAGCCAATAGAACAAATAATTCAAGAACATATGAAATTTTTATTATACCTCAAAACTCTAACAGAGTTTCTGTGTGAATCATATGCTAATTGTAAAAATTTCAGATGTTGCGCCCAAATACACCACAAATATTTCTTCGCTTATTGAAATGCTTCGAACCGTTCACAAAAATATTACAGATTCTAATATAAAACATCTTATAAACAGAATTATTAACGTGAAATATTGAAAGCACATGAAAAAGCATAAATAAAAGAAAATATTAAATATTGACATTGGGCATAATCGAAGTCTTACAATTCCAATAAGCTATATTATTATAGATTTCAAGCATGCAATCTAACAGATCAATAATTACCACACAGAATCCCCGTCTCGGCGAATCAGAAGGAGCTGGTTCCATTCCACCACAGAAATAAGTACCTGTTGCACGACGACGCCTATCCACACAATTGCGAGTGGATAAAACTCCAACTGATTCGTATCTGAGCTTTCCGTCTGTGGCGCCTTGAATGCCTACCTTTTCAAGAAGCCCATCCGCATCTCTCTCATACAAGGACTCAGCCCAGTGATAGCCATATCCAGATACTGTTCCTAGAGGAGAATCGGCTCCTGGATGACGACGCGGTATATAAGCTTTGCTTAAGCTTGGTTTTATTCTAAGATTTAATGAGTATCTCAGCTAAAAATGATATATTTATTAATATTGAAGGGAGTGCGATATGTTAACCGAGCGACGCAATTTTGGCATCTATATCGCACACATTACACGACGTATATTTGTTGATTGGTGCTGGATATTGACCCTATTAGGAGAAGTTGTCCGATGGCTGAATTGACACCTGTGTGTATCGAGAGGGTAATTATTTCTTATCGACGGAGCCAAGCGTTTTTCATTTTTTTTTCTCATTACTCAACGCATTTGCGTTACATTATTTTTCGTAACTCAACACTTTTACGTGACGCTACAGTGCAATACAACACCCGCCCAAGACTGCGATATGACAACATAAACCTCGAGATGCAATACAATTGTCAATATCGTGCACGAAAAACTGACGCTCAATAGTGTATTTATCCAGCACATATGAGAAAAATATAATTACCCTTGAGACTGAAATATCATTATTGATGAAGCTGCCAGATGTGGGCAAGTAAAATCGTACGATATCTCTTAGCACAATGTTTTCATTCTTGACATTAATTTCATTTACAACAGCGGAAAAAGTTAGTTCTTTATGTTTGCCATCTTCATCTATGAAGGATTGTGCAGCGCCTAATAAATGATAATCGCTTATGATTACAGCACTGCCTTGCAGAGTTGATTCGTCGCTGCCGTTTGGTTTGCCCATGATAGCAGCCTGATAGGGAAATTGTCCTGCATATGCTTCATTAGTGGTGATAATACTTTCTCCTATTAATGCTGAAACATGTAGATGAAAGAGGTAGGTTCGAATCTTCCATCCATATACCGTGATAAGTAATTATAAAATCTGTTGTAAGATACGTCGTGTAAGAAAATCATCTTTGATGGATTCTTTTCTTAAATAATCGATGTTTTATAAAAACAATCTATCTTCAATTTTCATAAATATTTAAGTGATTATTTATTAAATTAAATATACAAATCGTTGATCTCGAATTCGAACACGTTTTGGATTAATTAAACGCTGTTTTAATAACGTTGAAAAATTAATGTCGTTTTTGTCTAAAATTATTAACGATTACTTAATTAACAGAAAAAGTATTACAGGACATTTTTTATTTGACTTTTATTCCTTCTAAATGCATTAATCAAAAAAACATAACTGATCTTTTTAAAACTTCCATTTGACATGCATTAATATTTCAAGTCAGGTCTGAAATTCATTTAACAAAAATTAGTTAACTTACCATTACCATTTAAATAGTTAGTAAAAATTACGGTAAGAAATAAAAGTAAATTAAAACCAGACATTTTTCGTTTTACAGTTGTAACAATTGTACCTTTATATATGTACCATTACTTAAGAGAAGCTACTAAATGTCAAAGAATACATTTTTCTTCTTTGTCATAAATAGATTGCTATTATGTACTTAAGCTTAGCACTGGAATTATTCTTTATTATCGCGATTCCTGCATATTAAATTATTATTCAATTTATACTTCTTATATGTTTGTCAGATATTAATGAACTATGATCCAATTATTTTACACGTGCTTCACATGTTATATCTTTAACGCATATAATCATAGAATGTGATGCTATATAATATTCTATATAGATTTTATTCTACATATACTCTATATACCTTTTAACTATTTATATTAAAATTATGAACGATTCAAATATTAGAAGGAATAAATCGCCAGGTATAGTTTTCATATTTTATTATAAGTCGATGTTCAAAAACCTCAAATGGTAAGAAATTTCCAATTTAAAATTGGTACTTCTAATTTTGAAAAATATGTTTTATACTATTCTGTACCATTAATTTACCCTTTATTCTGGCTGCTGCGGTCGATAATTAATCTATTGTGAGTCCGTCAATGCACCGCTAATTGCAGAGCTCGCATATTACATGGAATAGACGATATATCTATACATCTGAGAACAATCTTGCTAACAAAGAAAGAATTACTGAATCAATGAGCTAAACTATTACAAATCATAAAACCACTAATATTTTCAATAAAATATTTTTAATCTTACTAATTTTATTTTCAATAAATCTTTTATTTATTACACTTACACATATAAATAGATAAACTATTCATTCTTTAATTATAAGAACTTTATTAATATTATTTATTATTTGAGCTTCATTAAATATCAGAATATTTTATTGTATAAAATCTCTATTATATATTATATTTTTTAAATAATTATTGGAGGATTAATAAGTTGAGTCTTATACTTCACACAATTCATAGAAATATAGACTGAACAATTAAATTAAATTTTTTATTAAATTCATCACTAAAAAATTTTAATAATTATGTTATTTATATTATGTTTTATATTCGAAATTGAGTTTTAAAGATTTTTAGAATTTCCAATATTGAAAAGACCCTTAATTATTAATAATTTATTATCATTTATAGGTTTTCTTTTTTATATCATTCTGATAAAATTTTCATAACTAATTTCAGTAATTTTTATAATAATCATAATAACCTTACATGTAAAAATAATTATTAATAAATATATCTTCACGATAAATTAATGGAATGAAAATATTTTTAATAAAATCATAAAAACTATATAATGTTATTTACTCACCTTTAGTAAGATTATCTACTCCTTTAAACGTCTCAGTTTGAATGAAATTTGGATTCCTTACTAGGAGTGTCGTTATTAAATCAATTACTGGAATTTTATCATTTCAGTACTATATTTCTTATTATGCAACATGTAATTTATGGTTGATATTTTTTAATATTTTATTATTTATCAATATTCTTTTTTATTCGTTACAACATGGATAATTGGAAATAAAATTTTTTTTATTAACAATAATAATTGCATTTATAGTATATGTTATAATTGGATGTGAGTTGTCATTTTGAGGAGCAACTGTAGTTACAAACTTAATTTTAGCTATCCCTTATATTAGAAAGTCAACGGTTTTATTATTTAAGATTTATTATTATATAAAACTTATAATAGTCGTTATTATTCTTATTATTATTCACTTACATAAATAAATCTTAGCTCTTTACATACAATGACAAATGTAAAATTGAAATATTCTTTCACCCCTTCTGAATTTCTTACTCCCTTACATATTTAGCAAAGAGTGTCGAATTTCTGTTACACGTACTATAAAATAATATGTGATACTCGGACTCATCGAATAGCATGACTTAATGATAGCAGGCTCGCTTCACTCGTTTTCATAATGAATCACTTATCGTCCATGTGTCGTAATGTACTGTATACTAACATTCTTTTAGGCATCGCATTGTTAACAGATATTGCCTAGAGATCTATTATTCAGTAAATTTCCAATAAAACTATTCCGAATAACTGATCGAGTTTTGGCCACAGGATCTTAGTAAGGCTTAATCAAAAAACTTGTACCATTCCGAAGATAATAGGAAACATATGCTAGCATTTTACAGTAATGGTTCAATAGTTCTTCAGCTATAAATGTGATAACATAAAACTCTTTATTTTATATATATATATATATATATATATATATATATATATATATATATATCGTTTATCAGCGAAACAGTCAGACCTCGCTGACTTCTTAGAGATTATAGACGAAATACACATACTTAGGCGTGACATCATACTTTGTAATCAGATGATTATTATCGTGAAATGAGTTTTCACGATTTCAACAAATGTAAAGATTAACTTTCTATATACCGGTATCTAACATTAATAATAATAATGATTATTAATTGAAAAAGAGTATCAGAAGCAAGTAATTTTCTAAAAATAAAGTAATTATAAATGTTCGACAGTTACAGTTGCTTTTTCTCTATTTGGATGCTATTAAAAATTACATAGTTATGAAGAAACAAATTAAGCCTATCCGTTCATATATGCAGTACAAATTTATTAATTATTTAATCGATCGTTAACGAACTCATCGTTGAGCTTACGTTATAAGAAGGTACGTCCATATTATGAGGTCGATTCTCGTAGACAAGCGTGTCAGGTGTATGGGAATCTTGAAGAACTCCATTTATGAAATAAGAATTTTTACCTACACTGGTATATAAGCCACCCAACGTTTCATTTTCACAATATTTCTGATGAGTACTTGCCACTCCCACGACTATATATTTATTCATCTCTTCAATAACAAGAGGACTACCGTGATCCAACTGTAACGTGAAAGTTTACATTTATTTAATATATTCTCATAATTCTTTATACAATATTTGTATACTTACCAAGCATAATCCTCGTCTCGGTGAACCAAAAGGAGCTACTTCCATTAAACCACAAAAATAAACATTTGTTTCATGACGAGGCCTATCTACACAATTACGAGTAATTAAAACTAAAACTGTCTCATATCTCAGCAATCCGTCAGTGGCACCTATAATGCCTGCCTCTTCTAGAAGCCCATCTTCATCTTTCTCATACAAGGAATCAGCCCAGTTATATCCATATCCAGATACTTTTCCTAGAGGTGTATTGGATTCTGGATGATGACGAGCTATACTAACTCTGCTTAAGCTTGGATTGTTTCTAAGATTTAATGGGTATCTCAGCTGAAAAGGATATATTTAGTAACATTGAAGTTTAGTTTTCATCATGGTTTTAGGAGATTTAAAATTGGTCAAATATAAAAAAAATTATTTACAATAATCAATTTTCATTTCTAAGTTTGACACAAATTTTTATTCTTTAATGAAGAATATGACAATATCTAGAATGTGCAACGATATAGTTAGTTACTTTTTTTATATATTATGCTGTATCTAAAATCAAACTAAATAGTCAACATAATTTCTTATACCACACTTGATGAAAATCTCGCCTTGTTCATTTTAAATGTTATAAGAGCAAAATTGATAAATGTGACTCTTTTAAAAAATCCTAAAAATACTCGGACAGTGGCTTAGTGCTTAATAAGAATAAGTGAGTAAATTCAAAAATGCACATAAAAATTACCAGCGATACTGAAATATCATTATTGATGAAACTGCCAGATGTGGGCAAGTAAAATCGTACGATATCTCTTAGCACAATGTTTTCATTCTTGACATTTGTCTCATTTACAACAGCCGAAAAAGTTAGTTCTTTGTGATTGCCATGTTCATCTATGAAAGATTGTGCAGCGCCTAATAAATGATAATCACTTATGATTACAGCACTGCCTTGCAGAGTTGATTCTTCGCTGCCGTTTGGTTTGCCCATGATAGCAGCCTGATAGGGAAATTGTCCTGCGTATGCTTCATTAGTAGTAATAATACTTTCCCCTGTTAATGCTGAAATATGTGGAAAGATTAAAATAATTATTTTTTATTGAAGAACGAAAATGCTTTATAGACGAAATTGTGGCTGTTTTCAATTCCATCAATAGAGAATTCAATCTACAAAAAGAATAGAGTTAAATAATAACTTAAGAAGTAAAAAACAGAAGTAAAAAACAAAACTAAAACAGAAATAAAAAACCTACATAGACAGGTAGGTTGTTAAATTTTAACTCACACCATCAATTCAGGAATAAGATAGGTACTATAAAGCAGGTTAGTAACAGAGTAATCTAATTATCATACGAAGCTTTCAGCTTTTTCGAATATATAAATTTCTCTATAGTTTATGAAGTATGAATTATACATCCGATCTAAAGGAACGTAGCTTAGATTTATTACATTCTTTTGATTTTCAAAATGTAAATATTTTAGAACAAAGTGTTGAAAGTAGATATAAAAGGGAAACTTTTGAAAGTATTCATATTTTGGAAAATTGCATTAATATCAATTTAATGTTCCAGTCTAATAAATTGCATAACACTTATCATTCTTTATTAATCTTTAGACTGTTTGATAGCCTTCTAATATGAACTTTATACAAGGGGGGATCCAAAAGTAACGGGAAGCGGGCTGTGGTGGGAATAGTCATTGTTTGACCACGTATCCGCTAACCTTTAGAGAGCCGGGATGACACCTACAAACGTTATGTGTTTTTTCATTAATCAAGCATAACTAAGTGAGTCCTTAAGGTTATTTAGGTCTCTGAACTCGATTCTGTCATAAAACTGACAATTCCAAATGGCAAAAGTAATATGTTCGATTGCAAAATGGTAATCAGCAACCCCAAAACCCCTAGGGAAATATTTTTGAGGCTTAGGAAATCTTCTAAACGTTTTTTTACGAAAAAGAACAAAAATTACCATGCGCATTATAGAACTGGACCAGGATGACACGTGGAGGCGTCATTCTCCGATCTGCCAAAGGCTTGGCTTTAGTTTATCTTTATATGCATCTTTATATGTTAGTCTTTATATGCATCGCCTAAGATCACTTTTTTACAGAAAAACAGTTAAGGAAACGTCTTCTGAGTTCGTGTGCAGAGTTCTATCCCCGTGAGTCTATCGGTTCATCCGTAGAAATATTTATAGTGAAACACCTTTTTCGATTTCGGCGAAAACGTGATGGCCGACTGTCGATACCGAACCGCGGCTGTGAAATTTTGTTTCCTGTTTTCTGAAGGAAAAGGCCGGATCTTTGACGCGTAGATCAATGATTCTGTCATCATGACAATGCACCGACCCACACCGCTCTCGCCAAAAATGGCATAAGACGAAAGCGTTTTATCACTAAAAAAGAGGTAAAACAAAAATCACATGAAGGACTAAGAACATCCTGATAAATGAATTTAAAAAATGTTTTGAACAATGAAAGTATCGTTTGCAGAAGTGTATTGTGGTCAAGGGAGAGTACTCTGAAGATCGTAAAAATTTGATGTAAAAATATTAATAAATAAAGAAATTATGATGAATTTCCCGTTTTTTTTCTTAATCTCCTAAAATGTAGTTGATACGTGATACAAGAAAATCATTTGGCCACATTTAAAGGGCCGTTAGAAGGTCCCAAGCCCGGCAGTTTAAAGATAAATATAAAATTATGTATCAACATATAATTTGGGTTAAAGATAAATATAAAATTATGTATTAACATAAAATCAAGTGGGGTATGAGGTCTATAGATATTATATAAATTATTTCAGTGAGATGAGGATAGGGTATTTCTAGTGGCATGCGAGATTTTTATTTTAATTTAGTATTTGAAAATGAACCAGAGTGGTTAGAAACTTCGGACATTTTAGGTAGTGATGACAGTAAGGTTGTCCTTTACTAATGTTCTGATTTATCAATTTTTATTTTTAGTTATTATATTTTAATTTTTATTTTTTATTTTTTTTTATTTTATTTTTTAGTAGTAATTTTCATTTCAGATTTTACGGGGCTGAACGTGAAGAAGAAAAGTCTCATTGACATTATATTAGTATAGTGATTATTGTATAATGACTGTGAATCCAAATAAAATTTTTATAAATTTAGTTTACAACCATTGAAATCAGTATAATTTATAACTAACAGTTTTTTTACAAGAGCAAGAATTAAATTTTCACTTCATATACAGCAAATAATAATAAGATCTGTTATAAAATACGTCATTCAATAAAACCATTTTTGATGAATTCTTTTTTCAAATAATCGGTATTTTAAAAAACGATCTTTCTGAAATTTTCATAAATATTGAAGAAATTATCTATTAAATTTAATATGTAAAGCTTTTCAGACATTAAACGCTGTTTTAATCAAATAAACAAATGAATGGTCTTTTTTGTCTAAAATTATTAAAGATTACTTAATTAAGAGAAATAAAATTAGAATAGGATGTTTTATTTGAATTTTATTTGTTCTAAATGCATTAATCAAAAAAACAGTACTGATCTTGTTGAAATTTCCATTTGATATACATTAAAATCTCAAATCAGGTGTAAAATTCATTTAACACAATTTAGTTGACTTACCATTGCTGGTGAAATAAGTCCTTGAAATGACGATAAGAAATAAAAATAAATTAAATTCTGTCATTGTTTATCTGTAGTTATAAAAATGGTGTTTCTGTATATACTATTAGTTTTTATACTGTATTACTCAATAATACTAAAAAAACTACAATGTAGCAAAAAGTTAGTTTTTCCGTCTTGAGAATAAATACCATACATTGTTGTTGTGTATTTAAGCTTATCATTGGAATTATTATTTATTATCGCGATTCCTGCATACTAAATTATTATTGACTTTATAAAGTTTATGCTTGTAAGATATTAATAAACTATGATCCAATTTTAAACATGTTATACCGTGTGTTATATTCGTATGTGATACCTTGAACTCGTTTAGACATAGAATAGGTTTCTGTGTAAAATATATAAAATAATACTATATTTTCAAGTTTATTCAAACGTATTTACAAAATAGGTCTTTTTCCGTTTTTCCTTTAGAATTTATGTAACAGATATTGCAAGAGACCGATCCTTTAGGAAATCATCAATAAATCTATCCGAATAACTAATAGAATTTTGGGCCCAAAATCTTAGTGCGTCTTAAAAAAAAGCCTATACATTCCAAAGATAATGGGGGAACATATCATATCAATCAATTTTTTTAATTTCATTTAGGCCTTATTTCACTGTAATGAATAGATAAACCTCCATAAATTTACATAAATCTCTATATAAGAATAACAATATTAACAAATGGGAAGTAAATATTCCTGTTTTGCGGGTAGGAAGCCTTATACAAGACACTATAACATCTATGTTAGTATTCATTTATAGCTATGCAACCAGCTAAGTACAAAAACTGGAAAAACGATGAGAATACTACTCAACGAATCTTCCTAAAAAATTCGTGAAATACTAATAACATTCTTTTTAAAACACGCCTTTGCAGCTCAGAATTTTCCCCCTACCTCAACGGGAATTCTTTTGTTGACATATGTCTTGCAGACAGTCGCTTACATATTATTACTTTACATCCGTGCATTACACGCGAAACGATAAATTACGATAAAGACCATAACGCCATAATAATGAAAATAAATAAAAATTTTGCAAATAAACAAACTGTGGGCGCAGATTCAGATATATTCCAGTATAATTCGAAAAAAAAACAAACTTCAAAACTTTCTAAGACTACTTTGAATAAAACTGAACATTGCGAAAAGAAACATTACGGTAACTTTTAAGTTTTAAGTAGACATAACCGGAGAATTTTAAGTATACTTGTTTTGTAATTATTTTTCATTTTTGAACGCAATGTATTATAGAATATAAATATTAATAATACCTAATATTATGTAAATATTAACAGTACCTAATCAAAAAAAATTATTTTATATATTTATAAATATATATTAATATAATATTTATACAACGATGCTTGCGTAAATTTAGAAAAAGTATTTATCAATTTTTTAATGATATCATTGACATTTAATAATAAAATACGAGGGTAAAAACAAATTTAATTTATGAATTAATCATATCATAAGTAGATAATATATTTAAAAGGTTGGGCATAAACTATTGGAACAAGAAATTATCTATTAATATTATACAAATAAAATTCTTAATGACAATGTTTATCAGAATTTTTTTAAGTAAATAATGCAGTAGTATACTTTTTACAATTTATTTTATATAAGCAAATATAATAATAAATGAAATAGAGTAATAACATGAAAAGGAGACGGTAAATAAATAGTGACATTTATATATACGATATTTTATTACTCTTCTTATTTATATCCTAAACAGAAACCACATTTCACATTGTATATACATAAATAGATCTAACAGGTTAAGCGACCGTTAAAACAATGTTTTCAAACGCTCGATTTTATAACAGAAAATTCATATTAAAACTATGTAAGTCCTCCGTCATACTAATGTGGTGAGTTCCAGAAACACATTTATCAAAATCATTCAAGTAAAGCTAACTTTTCTGTTAGATCAGTGTGTACTCTACAAATATTCAAGAACGTCAACCTGACTAATATTCAAATACACTCACTAAAAAGAAATTAGAAAAGAACATACAAAAATAGTCCCTAAAATCAATAAACAGAACTCATTTGCACAACATATTAACGATCGTATTATAAAATTATGGTACAACAAGAGTTGCATTTTATCCCAAATTGATCATGTACTTAATACACACTTACTCGTAGAATAAACGCATAGAATTCAGGTTTCTAGATTATCTCTTACAGACAATAAGAACAAAATTAAAACAAGAGTACTCAAACGTTATAAATCAATACTGATCTGATACAGTAAAAAACATAACAAAGCATGACTCCGCAAGGATGTTCCTGCGAATCAATCGAATCTTTAGATAGAAAGAATTTAAAGGATTTCGGCTACATGCGATCAAACTCTGTCTAGATGATGTTCCCCTGACAGAAGAATCAGAAATATTAATACAAGATTACCACAGATAGTGTGGGTAATTTTGTCATTTTTAATCCTACAGATAAGCTTGATACAATATTCAATCACTTCGAAGGTACGCCAAAACAAAATGAACATATAGATGGCGAGCTACTAAGACTATAATTACTTCGGAAAAATTAATCTTAAAAAGGAAATAGCGCAAGACTTCCAGAAAAATCAAACTTCTAATCCAAAACAGCCCGAAACAGAAACAAATTATTTTACTAATTTGAACCAAATACGAACATTATTAACCAAGTTAAAGAGTAAAAAATCCTCTGGTTTTTTTGGTATGCCAAACTTAATATCAAAGCGCTTCCTTAATGAAATCAAAAATTATTGTACGATACTCTTTCATAATGCGTTAACCAACATGTACTTTCTAAAGAAGTGGGAAAAAGATAAAAATAAATAAAAATGGATCGCTATAATAAAAAAGGGCAAGATGGTTCTTCCCTTTCTGATCTGCATCTCGTACGCCTACTAGCCAATACAAGCAAGTATTTGAAGTAGTCAAAAATTAGTTTTTTTTCGTTCAAAAAATAATTTTATTCTAAAAATTAATTTGGATTTCGTGACAAATACTGCACAATGAATGCAATAAATAAATTTACAACAGATATCTGTTGGGTCTTAAATTCAAATCAACTTGTTCTGTCTGCTTAATACTTCTCCAAAAGACGTTCAATAGTCTCTGGACCGCTGGTCTGCTATATAAAATGATTTTAAAGAATTGTCTAAATATTTAATCAAAACGGTCTAAAACATTATCATGAATAAATGCTTTATCATAAGAAAAGCTTTATAGGCCGTGCATAGGTACGCTTCTCGGAGAAGTTTTCATATCTAAGATTAATAATAATTATAATTATACATTGAAAGATAGTATCAGAAGCAAGTAATTTTCTAAAAATAAGGAAATTATAAAATGTTCGATAGATCGATCTTTATTTCTTTATTAAACTTTAGTAAACATTACATTGTTACATTAAAGAATACATATCCGTTAATATGTGCAGTAAAGCTTTATTAATTCTTTAATCAATTGTTAACCAGCTCATCGAAGAGCTTGCATTATAGAAATTTTCATCCATATTATGAGGTCGATTTTCGTAGACAAATGTGTTAGGTACATGGGAATCTTCAAGGACTCCATCTATGAAATAATGATTATGCCCTACACTGGTATATAAGCCACCCAACGTTTCATTTTCACAATATTCCTGAAAAGTACTTGACACTCCCACGAGTATATATCTATACATCTCTACAATAACAAGTGGACTGCCATAATCCAACTGTAATGTAAAAATTTACATTTATTAATATAAAGTCATTATTTTTTATATAATATTTTTATCCATGTATATCAAGTATATTGTATTAGTGAATGCGATAAATGCTTCTAGCGAGCTCAGAATTATGAGGAATTTTGGAGTAATCACTACAGTATAAACAATTGTAATTTCTATATCACAACTAATTGATATATATATATATATATATATATATATATATATATATATATATATATAGGTATGTAATAGTGATCGTTTATAGATTTATTGGCATGAAACTGAAAAACCTAATTGTTCTCTATAAAGAAAAAATTTTATTTTTTTATAAATTATTTTACAAAATATATTTACAATACTTATAACTTAACTATATATTAACTCTATACATTAAATACCTATAAAGAAAGAAACGACATTTAAGTTTTGATTCTCTCAATGCTAATTCCTTTTAATATAATACTAATTGGTTTACTTTAATAACTTTTTATTAAACTTTATTAAATTCAAGTGTCTTAAACCTAATTCAACACGTACTTCTTTTTATTATTCATTTACTGATTTATTCAGTCTAAAAAAGAAATAAAAGAAAGTATCTTTCTTTATATCTCCCCCACCGACCAAAATTAGATAAGTTTTTAATTTTTATTCATAGGTAGCTGGTGCCAGTTTTGATATGTGAAAAAAATTGTACTGACACCTTTTGTAACCTACATCTATTTCGTAAGTCCAATTCGTAATTCATCTAATTTTTGTCTATTTAATTTGTTTCCAGCCATTATAAAGACCTTATCTCCTACATTAAAGTCTATATTTTTTCTGTTGTTGTCAAATATATTCTTATTATAATTATCTGATTTAATTGAATTATTTAATGCATTTTCGCGGTCTAATATCCATTCTTCATGTGTTTTTGAATTATTTATTTCTTTTGGTAATATTTGTACGCTTATTCCGTCTAATAAATATATGGGTGCAAATTTAATAACTATGCTCAGTCTCGTTATATTTTGTATACATTCATGTGTAATTATTGTCCACGCTTTATTCTTTTTTTCTTCGTTCATTCTGCATCTGATTTTATTTATCAGTGTTTGATTTAGTCTTTCGTTCAAACCATTTGAAAACGGCAAATCTAGTGCATTAAAAATAATTCAAATATTTAAAAAATCTTTAAATTCTTTCAAATTTATTCCTGGATATTGATCTGCTTAGGCTATACCGATTTCATTATTTTTCGCTATATCATTTACGAATTTAATGTAATCTTTAGCATTTTGGTTTTTCGACGCGTATCTCGTATAGTGATCTACTGAAAGATGCAGATATTTTTTTATTGGTCGACAACCTCCCAAGGCTCCAATCGTATCTATTAATACGTTCTGAAATGTTTTTTTTTGCTGGACCTAAATGAAACATTAGGCCTATTTTTGATAAAACTACACAACTCGGTAAAACTTTTACCGAAACACGTCAGATGATGGAACAAATTTTTGGTAATGATTGCTTATCTCGCGCTACATTTCATGAGTGTTTCGATGTTTCAAAGATGGCAGGAAAGACCTCAATGACGACAAATGTTCGGGTCGACCGAGTGAGGCTGTAAATAACATGAACATAATAAATGATCCGAAATCATCGATGCATTATATGTAAGTAGAATTAATTTTGTCAGTAGCATCGGTTCAGCTTCGAAAGGTTCGTTCGCGCTTTGTTCCACACAAATTCACTGAGGCCCCAAAAGTGCTTTAAATTTAACATTTTAAAGACACCATTATGAAAGTAGTCAAAATGGATCAAAACTATCCTTATTCTATCATAACTGGTGACAAAAAATGGTTTTTTCAATATTATCCCGAAACCAAAAGTTAAAGTGCCGCATGGAAAACTTCCGAGAGCAACAACCGAAGAAATCCCACTTGGAACAAACGAAAATTAAAACAATGCTCCACGTTTTCTACGATTCCAAGGGCATTATTGACCAGGAATTCATTCCATCTGTCAAAACAGTTAATGCCGTGTATTACCTTGGTGTTATGAAGCATTGTCTTGTCCGTATTCGTTGTGTACGGCCAGAATATCGTAAAAGTGGAAGCTGACATTTCCTGCATGATAATGCGCCGTCCTATCTATCGACATTGGTGATTGATTTTTTGATCAAAACTGGCTTGATTCTAACGATCAATCACTCATTGTATTCAGCTAATATGGCATCTTGTCACTTCTATTTATTCTGTAAATTGCATTTGTCGATGAAAGGAAAACGTGACAGGGACATCGAGAACATTCGAAAGGCAACGACCGCCATCATTTTAATGAAGATTCTGATGAACGACATAAAAATATCATTTGACATGCTGTTGGAACGCACTCGCTTTGAATTAACTCGGAAGGAGACTATTTTGAAGCAAATAAATACATTTTGCAATAATTGTTGTCTTCGTTGTTCCAAAGTCTGGAACTTTTGAAACAGACATTGTACTATCACATACGCTTTCTAGCAACTGCAACGCGAAAAGCGCGGGGCCATCGAACTATGACTATAAAAATATTTCCTGACTTTGATAATGCATTGAATGATTATGCATTCGTCACGAAAAGTGTAATCCTGCCGATCGCGAATATAAAGCGCCGACGCAGCAGATCACTTGTAAAGTCAGCACTTGTTACGCATAAAAATTAAACAAGTGCTCGACTCCGTCTCATTCGTACTCGAGCAGACACCAGTCTTAAAAGGACGTATTCGAACCCCCCCCCCCGTATAATTGAAACGATATATTATATAATAAATTATTTTACCGTAACTGTAATGTCGCATATTCCTTGATGTATCATCGCACCTACATAGTTTTGCGTTTCTACCTTCGGGTCCTATTCACTAGGAAGTCCCACGCAAAAATATCAGTAAATATTTTTGTACTTTTATTTATTTAGAGAGAGAGAGCGAGATTATATATTTATACCAATATTATATTGTATTATAAATTTCCAAGCCTTATAAATTCTAGGTACTTTATTTATGTTCTCACTCCAAGGTGCATATCTAAATTTATTCATAGGAGACTTAGTTTTTTAACTGAAGCTACGTGCAGATAAAATATTTTACAAAATGATTTAGCTTTTGTTCAAAATAAATTTAAGTTTGCGTGAAATGTTAGTCAAGACAGAGGATTTTAAATACAATGTTGTAAAGGAAGTTCTGCTCATCATTTTTTGTGTCATTTCCAAGGAAATAATAAAACTTACTTGGAACATTCGTTCTCCTTCCTTATAATTTTGGATACCTGACCTGATATTATCCAATAAATTATTAAAATCTATAAAACATATATGTCAAAATTGATATTTTCCTATACATTCTATGTTAAATATTCTAATTTTTTGTATTGCGCAACTTTTTGTCAGTGGGCACAACTGAGGTCTTACCCAAGTGATCCCTTTTCATTCATTCAATAAGCTGTATTATTATAGATTTTAAGCAAACAATCTAACAGAGCAATATTTACCTCACATAGCCCCTTTCTGGGGAAACCATACTCAGCTTGTTCCATTAAACCACAGAAATAAACACCAGTTGCACGACGACGCCTATCTACACAATTACGAGTAGGTAAAATTTGAACTACCTCATGTCTGAGCTTTCCATCTGTGTCACCTCGAATGCCTATCTTATCTAAAAATCCGTCCTCATCTCTCCCATACAGGATTTCAAGCCAGTGATATCCATATCCAGATACAGTTCCTAGCGGCCAATTGGACCCTAGATGATCACGTGGTATATCAACTTTGCTTAAGCTTGGATTGCTTGTAAGATTTAACGAGTATCTCAGCTAAAAAGGATATATTTATTAACATTGAAGTCTCCTTTTCGACATTCATTTGCAAGATTCAGAATTGATCAACTATAAAAAAATTTATTTATAACTAATTTTATTTTATAATTTTAATACAAATTATTATTCTTTAATTAAGAATATGAGAATAGCTTGAATGTGCTACGATTTATTTATTTCCTTTGTTTTTGGCTTGTATTATGCCGTATCTAACATTAAGCTTCTCAAGATGAAAAACAACTTATTGACTCGGCTATTTTGAATGTTTGGCGAGCAAAACTAATAAATGTGAGTTTTTTAAAAAGTTACATTTAAAAAATAAATAATTCTAAAAATAGTCGGATAGTGGCTTACTACTATCGAATAACTGTTAAATGTACCAGCAAGATATCGAAAATATATGTTTTTTTTTTGTTGAGAAAATTCAAATATGAACATAAAAGTTACCAGCGATATTGAAATATCATTATCGATGAAACTGCCAGATGTGGGCAAGTAAAATCGTACGATATCTCTTAGCACAATGTTTTCATTCTTGACATTAATTTCATTTACAACAGCCGAAAAAGTTAGTTCTTTATGTTTGCCATCTTCATCTATGAAGGATTGTGCAGCGCCTAATAAATGATAATCACTTATGATTACAGCACTGCCTTGCAGAGTTGATTCGTCGCTGCCGTTTCGTTTGCCCATGATAGCAGCCTGGTAGGGAAATTGTCCTACATATGCTTCATTAGTAGTGATAATACTTTCCCCTGTTAATGCTGAAATATGTAGATAGATTAAAATAATAGTTTTTTTATAAGAGGTTGGTTCGAATCGTCCATCCATATACCGCAAGTAATTATAAAATATGTTGTATGATACATCGCGTAAGAAAATCATCTTTGATGGATTCTTTTGGTAAACACTCGATATTTTTTACAAACAATCTATCTTAAATTTTCATGAATATTTAAGCATTTATCTATTCAATAAAATATGTCATTCATTAATCTCTACTTCTAAGCTTTCCTCTTTATTTCGAGCATGCTTTTCATAAATTAAACGCTATTGAAATGAAATAAACAAATAAATGATCTTTTTTTTGTCTAAAATTATTAAAGATTAGTGAACTAACAGAAAAAATATTACAATACGTTTTTTTATTTCAATTTTATTCCTTCTAAATGCATTAATCACAAAAAAACTGATCTTTTTGAAATTTTGATTTTAATGCATATCCATTTGATATGCATTAAAATCTCAAGTCAGGTGTAAAATTCATTTAACACAATTTAGTTAACTTACCATTGCTGGTTAAATAAGTCCTTGAAATGACGATCAGAAAGAAAAGTAAATTAAATTCTTCCATTGTTTATCTGTAGTTATAGAAATTGTGTTTCTGTATATACTATTAATTTCTGTACTATATTACACTATACAGTCCTTTTTTATATGTATTTTTAAAATTATGTTTCTGTATATTCTTATTAATATCTATATCCGCAATTATTACTCTACAATACTAAAAAACCAGCATAATCGCAAATGATTAGTTTTTCCGTCTGTAGAATAAATACTGTAGATTATTTTTAAGAACTCAAGCTTATCAGTGGAATTATTATTTATTATCGCGATTACTGCATATTAAATTATTATTCACTTGATACGTTTTATATGTTTGTAAGATATTAATGAACTATGATCCAATTATTTTAAACGTGTTATACCGTGTGTTATATTTGTATTTTATACCGTAAAGGCATATAAATATAGAATAAGTGTCTGTGTAAATTCTATTCCCCATATGTTTAAGCTATTGATCTTCTAATTTAGAATTATCGAATATTATAAGAAATAATTTTTCAGGTATAATTTTCATAGTTTATTATATATAGACTTTCAAAAACCTTAGATCGAAAGACGTTTCCAATTTAAAATTGTTACGATTAATTGGTGAAAAATGTGATACCTTCTAGGAATCGGAATGAACATATAATATTCGATAAATGTTAATACTATATTTTCAAGTCTATTCAAACGTATTTACAAAATAGGTCTTTTTCCGTTTTCCTTTAGAATTTATGTAACAGATATTGCAAGAGACCGATCCTTTAGGAAATCATCAATAAATCTATCCGAATAACTAATAGAATTTTGGGCCCAAAATCTTAGTGCGTCTTAAAAAAAAGCCTATACTTTCCAAAGATAATGGGGGAACATATGATATCAATCGGTCTTAACCCTTTGAATGGACAAGAATAATCGGACATTCATGGAATGCTAGCCTCGACGATCTAACCTCCTAGACATAAAAGGTGGCATAGCCTTTAGGATTTTTTTTTCATTTCATTTAGGCCTTATTTCACTGTAATGAATAGATAAACCTCGATAAATTTCCATAAATCTCAATATAAGACTAACAATATTGATAAATGGGAAGTAAATATCCCTGTTTTGCGGTTAGGACACTTTTTCAAAATCTATGTTAGTATTCATTTATAGCTATGCAACCAGCTAAGTACAAAAACTGGAAAAACGATGAGAATACTACTCAACGAATCTTCCTAAAAAATTCGTGAAATACTAATAACATTTTTTTTAAAACACGCCTTTGTAGTTCAGAATTTTCCCCCTATCTTAACGGGAATTCTTTTTTTGACACATGTCTTTCTCGTCCAGAAAAATAAAACAGTCAATATATTCGCAAATACAAATAAAACTTCTAATCCCAAACAGCCCGAAATAGAAACGAATTATTTTACTAACTTGAACCAAATACGTACATTATTAGCCAAATTAAACAGTAAAATATCCTCTGGATTTGCTGGTATGCCGAACGTAATACTAAAGCGCCTCCCTAATAAAATCAAAAGGAATTATAGAACACCCTTTAATAATGCATTAGCCTGTAATAATGTATTTTCGAAAAGAGTAGAAAAAAGCTAAATTAATCGCTATAATAAAAAGAGGGACGACGGTTACTCCCATTCTAACCTGCATCTGGTAAGCCTACTATCAAATACAAGCAAAGTATTTGAAGTTGCCATAAACATCCCTGTCTGTAATAAGGATAAAGTTCGATTTCGAACAGGTATAAAATACGCAACTATTTTTTATTACGTAAAATATTAAATTTATCAAAAGTTAATTGGCTTAAAAAAGTCCACTCAATAAGTTGAAGAAAAGGCTGTTTTAAATAACAAATAATAAAGTTTAAATTAAGAAAAACAAGAATGTTACAATTGTTAAGTCGCATTTAAAATTAAAAAAAAATCAGACAGAAGGTCATGGTTACTGATAGAACACTTTTACCATGTTGATTTAGACCTAGCTTAACAAAATGAGCTGAGGGCTAAGGTGGAAGGAGACTTCACAGTCCCTCCTATGCCGCGTTGCTGCCCCAACGTTTTGGATACTCGGACAGCTCTTACCACAGACGACAGCCTCAAGGCCGAATTGCCGCTCGGAAGTTCCTCCAGTGCCAGCGCAGAAGCCAATATCACTTTGCTAGCGCTAGTATGGTACCGTAACACACTCGCGTTACAGAATCGAGTTGATGATTACTGCCGTGGTAAAAGGCCGCGCGGGAGTTATCCGGGTGGCAGTAAATCCACCATTCGCTAGCGAGCCAAGCGCGGTTTAACCCGCTGGCATCGGATACAATCACGAATCACCCTCTTTATCTGTTGTTTCGCACCTACTATCCACGTGTACTGCATTAAAACATTCAGTGTTAGTGTGGGTCCACCATGGAGCGTGAGCGCGTGTACATATTTTATCAGCAGTCGACTGACGCTAGAGTGACGTGGTATAATCGGTAGATGCTTTCTTTCGTAAGTGAGTGTAGAGTGAGAGAGACGGCCGCCAACGCGTAGAATGCCATCTTCTTTGTACAACGATGGATTTAACTTTGAAAGTGGACTATCTTCTGGGAGACACTTTCCAGCCTTTAATAACTTAATTCCATCGGTAAAGTCATTCGACTGAGCCATCCGTATAATACACAAATGCGCCGCTATTAATTCTGATACGCTTAATGAAGCATGTTTAGATATTGTAGACAATGCGCGGTGACACGCCAAAGATTCGTTAAGCTCGAAAACCGCGACAGTATATCGGGATCAATCGAGCGCACTCTCGCATGTAAGATCTGCGCTTTGACAAGCTGCTGAGGCCAGTAACGAGAAGGTTGAGAAACCCAATGTAGGCCGTGCCACTAAATTTCCGAATCGCGTAGATCTAATGTACTCGCTCCTTGCGTTGATATTGTATCCATGATACTATATCTGCGGAATTTTGTTTTGAAGGTACATGCTTCCATTTTGCTTCCGGTAATTGAGTCTGTATTTGCGATATGCGATTGGCAACAAAAGTCTTCCAATAGCAAGGGTGCCTATTTAGCCACGTCAAGACAATCTCGCTGTCAGACGATAAAACTATCGGAAATGCATTTAAAAAATCTAAAATTTTTAAATGTCATACGAGCTTTGCCAAAAGTGCTGCGCCGCATAACTCTAAGTTTGGGATACTTACAGTTTTTATGGGCGCGACCTTTGTTTTTGCGGCCAATAAACTGCTATGGAACAGTTCGTCGCTGCCTTTAACGCGCAGCTAAACGAACGCCGCATAAGCCCGTGATAAAGCATCCGAGAATCCATGAATCTCGCTCAGTTTATTGCCAGATGTTTCGAGCCAATGGGCGATAGAAAAATTAGGCAGCTGTGCGAGTGATTCACAATAGTTTTTCCACCGCTCGTGTATATCATCCGGTAAGCGTTCGTCCCAGCTACATTTATTGATCCATAGGCCTTGCATAATTATTTTTGCGGTGATAATCGGGGAAAGCCAGTCTAATGGATCAAAAAGTTTAGCGATATTCGACAATACGGACCTTTGCGTTAAATTATCGGGGGCTTGATCGAATTTTAGTATACTAAATGCAAAGTCATCGAGCCCTGGATCCAATGGACACTCAGTGTGTTAACCGAATTTTCACTATCAGTTTCCTTTAATGTTACGGCTTCATGGTTCTCTACACACGATGAATGGAGATGTGGGTGATTAGCGGTCCATTTATCGAGCTGAAATCCAGCTGATTTTAGAAGCTCCATAAGCTCTGTCCGCTTAAGAATCGCAGTCAGGACATCGTCGACATCAGCAAACATATCGTCTACATACGTTTCCGACTACAGACAGCGCAAGCCAAGCGGGAATCGACTGCGCTCATCGTGCACAAGTTAATTAAGAGTCCCAATCGCAAGATACGAAGCAGAAGCGGTTCCATAGGTGACTGTATTTAGTTGATAGTCCACTGGTAGTCGTCGCGACTGCGGGACCATGCAGTTCGCTGAAGATCCTGATAAGTTCAAACGACAAGAATTTGTCAAAACATCTTAACGATATCGGCCGTGAAAACGTATTTATATTGTCGCCAGTTTAATAGAATCAAATAAAGATCTCGCTACGGAGCCGGGCCAGTCATTAAGAAGTCATTCAGACAATGTTTTTTCCACCCTGGCTATTTTAAATGTTGGCGAGCAAAACTAATAAATGGGAGTTTTTTTTAAAAGTTACATTTAAAAAATAAATAATTCTAAAAATAGTTGGATAGTGGCTTACTACTATCGAATGACTGTTAAATGTACCAGTAAGACTCGTAAATAAAAGTTACTCGCGATACTGAAATATCATTATTGATGAAGCTGCCAGATGCGGGCAAGTAAAATTCTACGATATCTCTTAGCACAATGTTTTCATTCTTGACATTAGTCTCGTTTACAATAGCCGAAAAAGTTAGTTCTTTGTGATTGCCATTTTCGTCTATTAAGGATTGTGCAGCGCCTAATAAATGATAATCGCTTATGATTACAGCACTGCCTTGCAGAGTTGATTCGTCGCTGCCGTTTGGTTTGCCCATGATAGCAGTCTGATAGGGAAATTGCCCTTCATATGCTTCATTAGTAGTGGTAATACTTTCTCCTATTAAAGCTGAAATATGTAGAGAGATTAAAATAGTAGTTTGTTTATAAGAGATAGGTTCGAATCTTCCATCCACATACCGCAAGTAATTATAAAATCTATTGTATAATAAATCGCGTAAGAAAATCATCTTTGATAGATACTTTTCTTAAATAATCGATGTTTTATAAAAACAATATTTCCTTGAATTTTCATACATATTGTAGAAATTATCTATTAAATTAAATATGCAATTCGTTGCTCTGTAATGGTAAGCTTTACTGGCTAATTCAAATACGCTTTGGTAAATTAAACCCTGTTTTAAAACAATTGAATTGTACTTATGTCGACTGCCCATATACAAATTAAGAAATATTTTTTTTATTGGTCTTACAGTCCAATCAATTCAATCTAAAAATAAAATAAAAATAAAAATAAAAAATAAAAATAAAAAAAATAAAAAAAATAAAAAAAAATAAAAGAAATAAATAAATAAAAAAAAAAAATTAAAAATAAAAATTAAAGTAAAAATTAAATTAAAATTATAATAACGGTCAGACTGTCCTAGTTTACACTCACCCCCGTAGACTAATCTGAAAATAAAATATTAGCTGAAAAAATTCTTTGTTAGTAATAAATAAATAAATAAATAATAATGCAGTCTGACTGTTCCCAACATCCTTACCTAATTGAAAACTTGTCGAACGTTTCGAGCTCGCTACGGCTCCTCATCAGGGACTAAACTAAACCTTATATTCTAATCTATATATACCCATCCCCACCACCAAATTTAATAAATTAAATATAAATTCCCCCTCTACACAAATTAAAAATTATATTATATTATATTAAATGTATTATATTAATATTATATTATATTTTATTATAAACCCTGTTTTAATATAATAAACAAACTAATGATGTTTTGGTTTAAATTCTTAAAGATTACTTAATTAATAGAAAAAAGATTACAATATGATATTTTTAATTTTAATTTTATTTGTTCTAAGTACATAAATCAAAAAACTATAACTGATCTTTTTGAAACTTCTATTGGATATGGCACAAGTTTGCTGTGAATCTCATTTAAAATAAATTTAGTTAACTTACTATTGCTGGCTAAATAAGTTGAGAAATTAGAGCAAAAAATGAAAGTAAATTATATTCTGTCATTATTTATCAATAGTGGTAATTATTGTATTTCTGTATGTAGATATTATTTATTTATTTATTTACATTATATTATCTATTAAATTATATTATCTATTATTATAATAGTCAAAAACATACAAAATCTTAACGAAGTCGTTTTTCCGTTTTGAAAATAAATAACAGTCTTTTGTGTACTGAAAATTAGTAGAATAAAGAATTGAGCAGTTATGATGGCGAATCTTACATATTCAATTATATTTCACTTTATATTTTATATTTTTACACTTTTATATTTTTGTTATGTTAGTATAATATTAATGAAGTATGTTACATTTATCTTATTCATGCTTGGCGTATTAATTTTGATACCTAAAAATATAGAATATATTGGAAATATCCAACAATTATCTGACAATTATCATTCCGTCAAAATTCTTTTGTATGCCAAAATCGTATATTTATATTTATAGATGTTAACAATAATATTGAAGCATGAAAAAGTAAATCAATTGAAATAATAATACAATCTATAATCAACTAGAAAAAAACTGTAACAAAACATAACATTTTATCTTATTCATTGAAAGATATTCAAAGTAAAAGAAATCAATATAAATCAACAAGGGAATTTTTAAAAGATTGTTCGATTTAGTTTTTCCGGAATCACAATTTGCATTGCTGTTGTCCAATCGACGCCACATATCCAACTCCATTGCAGTATGATAGATTCTGATTATGCCTATTGAAATCGAAGTAATTCACCCTTAGAAGGCGGTTCGATGCACTCTCTTTCGTATCAACAGAACTGTCTGATGCATCATGAAAATGTTTCCACCGAACCTTATTATCCTTGGTCAAAATTTTACCTAACTTAATTATATTTTATAGGTTTCTACTCCTGAATAATCGTTTCATCATGCTTCTCTTTGTGTGAAATTTAATTCTCTCTGTCAGTCGTTAAATTCTTTATTATTCAACAGGCAATCTTCAGACTGTTTCCTCTGATTCTTTTGCCCTGTTGAAAACCCTGGATACTTTTCTTTTCCTCAACACCCGTACATTTCTTTGATACCTTTGGACGATATCGGGAGACATATCCGGTTTCACTGGGCAATTTTTCTCACAGTCTATGATCATAACCGCTTAACCTATTAAAATCCAGTCTACCTGAAACTTCATGCGATAATTATCCTTAACATGTTGTATCTTCTGATTTTCTATAAGGTCGTTATAAAATGCTAGTATTAAATTTCAATATTTTACACATTACATCAATTGAAACATAACGGTGAATGTAAAAATGCCTTCTGCCATTTACCAGCCAACCGAAAACTTATAGACTCTAACTAAACAAATAATAATTTTATAAAGAGCAACACCAACGTTCCTCTAACCTAGAAACTACAAACTTATAAACTCATAAGTTATGAACTTTAAACACAGAAAGTCCAAAGCTATAAATCGAAAAGCTAAGCCAAGTCTCACCGTAAGCTTATCTTTAAATCCTACTACTATTTTGCAATTGAAAATATATCTGTCTCTTAATCTACTCATCGAAAAGGTTACTTGAGGTTAGGGTCTCTGCCATTTAGATAATCGAGTAAAGCAAGTTTGATGTTTAAGTGTTTCAGTATCATTGGTTTGATATTTGTAAGTTTAAAATCTAGATTTTTGAGATTGATAGGTTTGGAACATATTAATATTGCTCAAACTAAGTCAGTATTTACTCAAGAATTCAATTTAATCTAAAAATTCACAAAAAATTCACAATCATCCTTTTTTTACAGCTCTTCACTTGCACCCTTGAAACTAGTACCGTTATCTCTATACAATATAAGCAACATAGCTGGTCTTACGGCTAGTCTTTGGATAGCCCTTATCGCCGAACTCGTTGTCAATATACTTGCTACTTTTAGGTATGTTGCACGCATGGTTAGACATGTCATCACGATGCCCCATCTTTTTTCTCTTCGGCGACCGATTTTAATGTTCATGGAGCGAATTAATTCTACAATAAGAGAAAGGCTTTTGTCTAATAGGTAATCGACAAGCGGGTAATGATGCCAATATAGGATTTTGTGGCTTACCGTGACATATACGACATACAATGTATTTGCTAATAAAAGATTTTAAAGTATTGCGCAAGCCGATGATATAGAATTTTTGCCGAATCTCATTTAGTACGGTCTCTTAGCTTCCGTCGTAGTATTTTCGATATTATTCTGCTATTAGTTTTTTGGTTTCGACCTGCTTGCCATCTTATTATTTATTAGTTTGATATGGAGAAGTTGAAAATCTGTAAATTTGAGATTGATAGCTTTGTAGTATATTAATGTATTAGGTTGTCAAATATTTCCCTTCCGCTTTTTTGTCTTATGAATTTCGCAGCTATGTACAAAGCACTTAGAGCTCGTATCTGGCCATATTATCCAACATTTGATGATTAGTTTGGATATTGTATTCCAAAGTTATAGACGTGTAAACATGAAGTTCACTAACGCCGAAATTCGCTCTATTTTAAAGTTTTCCTTCGTCAAAGGAAAATCCGCTAGGGAAACGTTCCGTGAGATTAATGGTGTTTTAGGGGATGGTACGCTATCTCTTCGAACCGCAGAGGAATGGTTTCGACGATTCAGAGCCGGTGAAAACGACACCATGGATAAGCCAGCCGGCGGAAGAACTGTGACGACGAATACCGATCAAATCATGGAATTTATCGAGTTAGAACGGCATGTGGTATCTCGTCACGTCCCCCAGGATATGAGAGTTAGTCACCAAACCATTTTAAACCATCTGCAGAAGGCTGGATACAAAAAAGCTTGATGTTTGGGTTTGATTAACGCAAAAAAACCTTCTGGACCGAATCAACGCCTGCGATGTGCTCCTGAAACGGAACGAACTCGACCCATTTTTGAAGCGGATGGTGACTGCCGACGAACAATGGATTACATACGATAATATCAAACGAAAACGGTCGTGGTCCAAGGCCGCTGGACCGTCCCAAACAGTGGCCAAGCCGGGATTGATGGCCAGGAAGGTTTTGCTGTGTGTTTGGTGGGATTGGAAACGAATCATCCACTATGAGCTGCTTCCATATGGCTAGACGCTTAATTCTACCATTTACTGTGAACAACTAGACCGCTTGAAGCAGGCTATCGACCAGAAGCGTCCACAATTAGCCAACAGGAAGGGTGTAGTGTTCTACCTGGACAACGCCAGACCACACACTTCGTTGATGACTCGTCAGAAGCTACGGGAATTCAAATGGGAGGTTTTATCGCATCCACCATATAGCCCGGACATAGCGCCAAGTGATTATCACCTGTTTCTGTTCATATCGAACACCCTTGGTGGTGTAAAGTTGGACTAAAAAGAGGCTTGTGAAAAATGGCTGTCCGAGTTCTTCGCAAATAAGGAGAGGGGTTTCTACGATAGGGGTATTATGAAGTTGCTGTCTAGATGGAAACAGATTATCGAACAAAACGGCGCATATTTGAAGTAAATTTGACCACTGTCACACTTTTTATAAAACATTGAATGAAGAGCAAAAAAGCAGAAGGGAGATATTTGACAACCTCATAACTTGAGCTAAGTCGGTATTTACTCAAGAATTCGAATATAAAAATTCTGAGTAAAGATTCACAATCAGCCTTCCCATTGATATATATTCTTCCGCTTCCGATTTCGGGGAGCCTATTTGTGAATATTTATTTTGTTTGATTTATTATTAATTATATATTAAATTCAAAAATGATTTTAAAATTACCATACGATTTAAATTTCAAGGTCAATTTCACGCTTTATTTAAAGTATTTTTAAAAACACATTTTGAAGAAGAATTTCTTTCTTTTACAATTTTTTTAGTTATGAAGAAATAAATACCTCTCTCTTAATCAATTCTTAATCAATCTCACTTAGTTAATCGTTAACCAACTCATTGATGAGCTTGCGTTATAAAAACGTTCCACCATATTATGATGTCGATTAGCGTAGATAAGTGTATTACGTGTATAAGAATTTTGAAGTACTCCATCTATGAAATGATAATTATTTGCTACGTTTGTATATAAGCCACCAAAATCTTCATCATCACAATTATCTTGAGAAGTACTTGCCACTCCTACGACTATCTCTTGAAATAGGTTTTCAATAACAAGTGGACTACCATAATCCAACTATAACGAAAAAATTTACATTTATTAATATATTGTCCTAATTTTATATTATAACAACATACAGCTGCAATATAAAAATACATGATAGATGTATTAATATATTATAATAATGATTATGCAGTAAATATAATCCTGGGATTTTCGAAATTTATATTATTATATGAGGGTGGATTGATAAGTTTTCGGCCTGACGAAGAAAAACAACGTTTTTAAGAATTTTTTTTATTTCTCAATATAATCTCCTCCAAAACTGATACATTTCTCATAGTGGTGTTCTAGTCTAGTAATGCCATCTCTATAGACTGATTCGTCAAGCTCCTCAAAATACCCATTTACAGCTTCGATTACTTCTTCATTGTCCGCAAATCTTTTACCGCCAAGCCATTTTTTGAGGTTAGGAAACAGATAATAGTCACTCGGGGCTAGATCCGGAGAGTAGGGGGTTGCGGCATCAATTCAAACTTCAAATCGTTGATTTTAGCCATCGCAGCGATTGACGTGTGTGCTGGTACGTTATCGTGATGAGACAAGATATTTTTCATCGCCAGATGAGGTCGTTTAATTTTCACTTCTTGGCTCAAGCGTTACAATAAGACTGCGTAGTATTAACCCGTGATAGTTTTATCCTTTTCAAGGTAATCAATGTATATAATACCTCTTGCATCCCAAAAAACAGTAGGCATAACCTTGTTCGCCGAAAAAAATTGTTTTTGCCTTCTTTGGAGTTGGTTCCCCTGGTCCAATCCACTGTGTAGTGGTGGACCCAAGTTTCGTCAACGGTTACGAATCGATGCAAAAATTCGCTTGGATTATGCTTATACAACGCCAAATTGGCGGTAGAAATGTTCTTCCGAAGCAATTTTTGATCGACGTTTAGCAAACGCGGCACCCATTTTGCACTGAGCTTTTCTATATACAAATGTTGGCTCAACATATTTTGGACACATTCATATGACATCTTACAGGTGTCAGCTATCTCACGCACTTTTAATCTGCGGTCTTTCAGCACTATTTGATGGATTTTTTCGATCATATCTGGAGTTGTGACCTCAATGGGGGGCGTACTGAGCGAGGCTCATCAGAGGTGCACACACGACTCTTTTTAAACTCGGAAACCCACTGCTTAATGGTTGAATAAGATGGGGAGGATGTCCCCAGCATTGAGTCAATCTTTTCTTTAATTTCCTTCGGCGTTAACCCCTTCAAATAAAAGTATTTGATGACAGCACGATTTTCCAGCTTTTCCATTTTTACGAAAAACACAAAGGCTTCTTGTTCAGCGTGCTCTCAAACCTAAGCTAACATGGCGATCGGATTGAAACTATAGCTACAAGATATCTAAGGATGGAACTATAGAACGCCACCTCAAGGTAGGCCTAGTGGCGCCATCTTGGTCAGGCCGGAAACTTATCAATCCACCCTCCTATATTGAAGCCTTTTTCCAAAATATAAAAGATAAAATATAAAAAGAATAAGTAGTAATTCATTAAAATACTATATGAACTATTAAAAGGTTTATTGAACTATTTATCTCAAAAACATAATACACAACACCATGTATTTAAAATGCAATAAACAAATATACTACGAGTTGAAAAGTATCGCTATTGGTACATAATTGCAAAGCTATAATAGTATCCTAGCATTTGGTTTTTTTAATTGACATTATAACAAAGTATTTCTCATATTTTGAGATTATTTTTTATGTGTATATTATAATGCTAGAAGGGTGTAGATCGTAAATGTTATTGTTATCGTGTTGTATATTTGATTTGAAAATCAGATGTCTATTTTTTCACAAAATTTCAATTGATTTAAAAATAAAGATACTAGAAAGAGATACAGATATAGAATTTTAGCTATTTTCAATCCCAAACAGACTTTGTTAGAGTATTTAAAATATAATTAAATAATAGATAGAGCTTAAATGAAATTAAAAATTGTATTTGTGTCGACTATTTTGAATTAAATTAATCAATATTTTTGTCGGTCTTACAATCTTTACCCTATAATACATTAAACAAAAATAATGATAGTCAGACTATTGTTATTTATTATCACCCGCCAAGAATCTGAAATAAAACTTATTACTAAAAAATAAATTAGATTAAAAATAAAAATGATAAACATAAAATAATAATAAAATAAAATAAAAATAATAATGATAATAAACTATATTCTATGTTAACAAAGGGCAGTGTGACTACCCCAACCATTTTAAATTTAAATTCTCCTTTAGCGTTGCACGTTTCGAACCATTACAGTTCATCCTCAGTAACTAAACTGTGCTTAATTGAATACAATTTAAAAAAAAATAATTCAAATTTGGCGTTCATCGTTGGCGTTACCTATTAAAAGCAATAGAATATAACATTCAGCCACTACTCACCAAACATAATCCCCGACTTCTTTTATCATTAACATCCTCACTTCGAAACATTTTACCGCAGAAATAATGAGTAGTTCTAAGCCCCGCCATAATTACACAATTACGATCGGGCAGAATTAATACTGGCTCAAATCTTAACTGTCTGTCCGTACTGCCCTCTTCGTATTCTGCTGACCAGTCATGATATCCATATCCAGCTACTATAGCCAACGGCCAATTGCTTCCTCGATGTCGTGTCGGTATATCAAGTTTTTTTAAGTGTGGATTATCTGAGAGATTTAATGATAGCGGCAGCTAAAAAATGGCGTATTTTTTAAAGAAATCAATTTCTAAATTATCATTCTGCAATAAAGTAATACTCTAGCACTTGTTATGTAAGAAGGTAACAGAAACACATTGTTATAATATTATATAACAAATCATTCTTTGAGTTTCACGACACACCCAAACGACGAGTGTTGATGCAATGAATCTATTAATACGAGAAAAGCGAGTACCCGAAAATAGCAATCTGAGAATTATTCATAGTTTTGAAATTAGGACCCAAATTCAAGAATCAAGAGTCATCAAAGAACATCGAGAGCATAATTGTTATTTTTGGCTGCACTTATTGACTTACTTTCGATCTATTTCAATAGAATATGATACCATATCGGTTAACTAGTGCTTCGTTAACAAATACAACTCATTTCGGTACTTTTGCATTGTGACTGACTGTACTAATTGTGAATTGAAAAATTTGCATTTTTCCGAATTTTTAGTCGAAACGGAATTTATTAATTTGTTTAATAACATTTTCTTCTTTATTTATAATAATTATTATATTTGATATTAAATTATTTCTTTAACTTATTACACAAACACTAAAATTAATAGTTAAAGTATTAAACAATACCACGATTAAAGAAATATATAAAAATTCAATAAAGTCCTTGAAAACTAAATTATAAAAATAAAAATTACTTTGGGTAAATACAATCCAACAAATTATTGAAGAAACTGCAAAACGAGTGATTTGTTCACATGACTTTTGACCTAAATCACATGCATAAAATCAATAACTAGATTGTCATCAATCTAATTCAAGAAATCGAGTTAGCAAAATTAAGGTGAATATAAATTTTGTGATATCATAAATTTTAACCCTCTTTTATCAAATTTGGATTTATTTAAAAATACTGAAATTCTCGAATATACGTATTAGCTTATGACCGTTTAATAACTGACATTGACATGACTTGGATATGCATATTGGCTTATTACTGTATAACAACTGTTCATCATAAGAAATATTGGAATTAAAATATTGAAGTAAAAATATAAATACCTCTAGCACTGTCAGATCATTATTGGCATAGCTACCGGATTGGGGCAAATAAATTCGTACAACATCTCTGTAAATCAGATTATCAGATGTTAAATCAACTTCATTTATAACCACCGAAAAGGTAAATTCTTTTAGATCGCCATTTTCGTCTATGACGCATTGTGCAGCACTCAATATATGTTGATCGCCTATGATTCCACCGCTGCCCTGCAGAGTCCATTCATCACTGCCATTCGGTTTGCCCATGATAGCAACTTGGTAGGGAAATTGGCCCAGATATGCTAGATTGTTGCTGATAATACTTTCCCCTATTAATGCTGAAATATGTATAAACTTTCAAATAGTAAGTTACTTTTACGAGAGCGTAAGTTTCAATTTTTTACAAGTCGCACATTAGAAAGAACATATGAAACATTGAATGATTTGATTTAAGCCTATCTTATTTTTTTCATTCCGATTATTGTATGATCGAATGTTGACAAACGTGTAAGTTCAAGCCTCGATGAAATTATTACGCGTATTGTATTATCATTTTCCGAACATGCATATACAAAATTGCAAAATACAAGGAAATCATACCATGTTCTTGTTATATCCCATCAACTGTCTGTATGATTCTCATTTATTATATTAAAAGGATAGCGAAGACTGTTAAGCCTAAAGGAGTTTAAATTTTTTTCGTGCGTCCATAGGTTTTTTCTTTGTTAAAGCATTATGAATGTAAAGAAAAATTTTGTTTTATCAGTGTTTTATTCAAACCAAATTGTAATGAGGTTCTAAATTTTAAGACCAACTAATAATTTTTAACGGATATCATTTATAACATGTATATAACATTTATACAGTTTAAGTTTTATGGGCACAAATTTTTTAAAATGTTGAAAATGCCATATTACCGTATACGCACTGTTTACCACTAACAACACATTTTCATATTCTTATCGATTTTAAATGCAAAAATATATTTTTAATTTGATATTGATGATAATGTTCGAATTCTATATTAAATTCATATTTAAAATGACAATAAGTTTTCGCGTTTGCACGATCGCCGATTAATTTATATGAAAATGCTTAAAAATCATCTAAGTGAATCATTTAAAAGAAAAAGTAAAACATTATTTCATTATTTGAGAATAAAAATAAGAGTCAACAGTTTTATTCTCTATGTACTATTTCGACAAATCAATTCGAATCTACAAAAAAAATGCTTTCTTCATAAAGTTGATTAACTCTTTATAATTCAACTAAATAAATAGAATGAGAAATATAATGCCATGTATTACGAACACGGTCGAAAAATTCATTATGTACAATAGAAATAAAACACGTGTTTTATGCTTGGTTTAAATAGTCTTCATTTATTGACATCGGTGCCTAAACTTGATGAGGTATATTATCCGCTCGAACTGCCTTTTAAAGACATTGTTTATTATAATAAATCAAATTGACTTACCATGGCTACCTAAATAAATCGTAGAAAATATCGCAAGATATAAAATTAAATTACAGGTGAACATTTTCTGGTGCAAAGTTATTAAACTTGCCGATACTTCAATCTCTCGACACTAATATATCAAGAAAAAACTTATTAAATGAAGAACAAAGATTGTAACCTTCTTTGGAACAAATGTTTTATGTACTCAAGATTAGCCAAGTATTTGTCATCGTCTATTCAAATATCTGAATACTAAAATTATTAATCAATTTGTATTTTTCAATGCGCTGGAATGTTAACAACGACTAACCCAATTATATTACTTATCATCGTGGAGTTCATTGCATTAATTACATGTACAGTATTGTGTATCCAAGTATCTGATATAATATATTATATATTCCAAGGTATAAAAAACATATTACAAGTACATATATGCTATGTTCATATACTTATCGCAGTATCTTAAATTTTGAACATGAACGTAATTATATACGTGGAGACCATAAGTTTTTCTCTTCTTTTTTTAAAAAACACAAACCTAATCAGTGAATTATGAACATCTTTCAAATTAACTGTTTCATTTCATTATAAATTATTTATTATAAATATTGTTCTCAAAATACTATTAGAATATGATTCTGTTGCAAATGTACTTATTTATCAGATTAGAAAGTATTTTTAACTTCCAAATGGGGGACATTGCAAAACGACCTTCTGTGAACTATCTACTTCATTTCATTATATTTTAAAATAAGAAAATCTACTGGAGAATTTTGGTCTTTCTTGAATTCCTTCCCCCTTGAAGTAATTTGTGGTAAGTGTTGATCCCAGACCTCCGTAATAGATAAGTACATTATAGAAACTTGGAGTTCAAGAAATATGCATTCGTTTTCATTGAAGGAAACGGTTTTTTATGCAGTATAAATCTCATTGTATGGAAGGGTGAAATAATACACATGTTTATATTTATGATTTCGTCATCCAATTGATAATTATAATTGTATAAAACAATGATATTTACGTAATTGCAATAATATACAAAAATAATTTAGTTTGCATGAAGAATAAATTCAAGGGCCACTCAGTATCCTAATGATAATCCGCTCATCAAAGAAGCAGTTGAGTTTGCTGTAAGTTCATAATCCATCACGTGACGTCCATTCTCATATACAAATAAATTGACTATCATAATCCAGCTATAATATAAAAATTTAATCTAATAAACTGCAAATACGTTGATTAGAAGAAAACAGAACGCTTATTTGTTTGGATACTAAGCTGTTGTTTATACAAAAAGGTTTAAATGAATATTAAGTATATCGACAAGGTCTATTTGAATTACAATACTCAATAACTCGAATGTATTTAATAGAGAGAGAATTTAAAAACAAGAAAATATTAGCATATATCTTCAATACAGGCGGTTTTGAATTAGATATGTATAGCTCGATAATTAAACAGTATCATTTTCGAATGCACTTAAACATTGATGATTCTGGAGATTTTTTTGGTGATTGATTTATCTTAATATAATATCGCGTGTTATTTTTATATATTTTATATATTTTTGTTTAAAAACCACAATTTTATATTTGATATATGTTTAAAACGTAATGTCTATATTCTAATTATTACATAATTAGAAAAGCTATAGACTTCGGGTGAAATGGATTTAAAGGAAAAACTAGTCTTGATTAGACCCATGTAAATTTAATATCATAACGAGTTCGATTATATTAGATTTACGTGAGAAAGCTAATTCTTTAATACGACCTATTTAGTTCTTGACACATAGTTGATTCACCAATCCCATCGGTAATATTTTGTAATTCCTATTGTAACCAAGAATGAGTTAATAAGCAGAATTTTGAAGGAAATAAATGTTTTATGTGAATGTTACCTCTAAAACTATAGTGCAGTAGCATAGAACCTATATATTTTATTATCTTTTTTTTACAAAAGTGTTCCTATAGCTCTATAAGGATGCCTAATTCTTTATAGTTCTTTAAAATTTGGTAATAACCTCATTATTCACTACGAACCTGACATAGTCCTAGCATAGTACCATAATAATCTTCGAACATCTGACCACAGAAATAAGCAGCAGTGTCAAGACCCAACATACTTGCGCAATTACGATCTCTTAAAATTTTAACTCTCTCGTATCTAAGATATCTGTCTGTACTACCATCTTCGTCTACGAGTGACCAGTAATTATATCCATATCCAGAAACTTTACCTAATGGCCAATCTCCTCCTAAATCCACATTCGATATCCCAACTTTACTTAAGTATCGACTATATCTGAGATTCAATGAGTTTAGTAACTAAAAACAATATTTTTTATATAACTTTTAAGTTATATGTCACTGTTTAAGTTATCATTGTCTTGGAGAAGGTAATAACTAAGCAGAATAATTTTCTCTAGCATATTTAGTAAAACAGAGTTATAGTTAAGTGCAGTATTTGATTAATTCTTTAACATTTCTAGCAGATTTTTGATTGAAGAACATTCATTCAACAAGTTAATTATGCCATGCTGTAGAAATTGTAGCATGACTAGCGACATGACAATGAATCTTAGAAATCTCAAAGGCTTCCAATTTTTATGTTTATTTTGTATCCCGAGTAATAACTTGAATAATGACAATACGATCATGACATTAGATTTTCTAAATTCCTCATCCAAGAAAATCGATTGAAAATGAAGGACAATCATTTTATTGCATTTTGCAACTCAAAAATTAGGATGAATGTAAAAATGCCATCTGTCATTTACTATAATCTTTTTATCTCGAAAACACTTATCTATAATGCCTAACCCATAAGTATAAGTCAAACCAATAGTTGAAAAGTTGAACTTGCTTGAAATTATTCTCTAAATGCACGCAAGCCTAATCTACTAACCTGATACTTATAGACCCTAAATAAACAAATAATAATTTTATAAAGATCAATATCAGCGTTCCACTAACCTAGAAACTACAATCTTCTAAGCTCCAAACTTATGAACGTCAAGCACAGAAAGTCCAAAGCTATAAATCGACAAACTAAGCCAAGTCTCACCGTAAGCTTACCTTCAAATCCTACTACTATTTTGCAATTGCAAGTATATCTGTCTCTAAATCTACACATCGAAAAGACTACTTATGGTTAGGTTCACGGCCATGTAAGAGATTCGATTCAAGCAATTTTGATGTTTAAGTGTTTCAGTATCATTGGTTTGATATTTGTAAGTTTAAAATCTAGGTTTTTGAGATTGATAGGTTTGGAACATATTAATATTGCTCAAACTAAGTCAGTATTTACTCAAGAATTCAATTTAATCTAAAAATTCACAAAAAAAATTCACAATCATCCTTTTTTTACAGCTCTTCACTTGCACCTTTGAAACTAGTACCGTTATCTCTATACAATACAAGCAGCATAGCTGGTCTTACGGCTAGTCTTTGGATAGCCATTATCGCCGAACTCTTTGTCAATATGCTTGCTACTTTTAGGTATGTTGCACGCATGGTTAGACATGTCATCACGATGCCCCATCTTTTTTCTCTACGGCGACCGATTTTAATGTTCATGGAGCGAATTAATTCTACAATAAGAGAAAGGCTTTTGTCTAATAGGTAATCGACAAGCGGGTAATGCTGCCAATATAGGATTTTGTGGCTTACCGTGACATATACGACATACAATGTATTTGCTAATAAAAGATTTTAAAGTATTGCGCAAGCCGATGATATAGAATTTTTGCCGAATCTCATTTAGTACTACAGTCTCTTAGCTTCCGTCGTAGTATTTTCGATATTATTCTGCTATTAGTTTTTTGGTTTCGACCTGCTTGCCATCTAAAATGATCGGTGTATTATTGAAATCTTCATCCGATATTAGTATCGCTCGTCCTTCCGTTCTTCAAATTTGATTTTCATCTTAATATGCTCCGAAACTCCTGATTTTGCTAGATTTCTGCAGACCTTCACATTTTAATATAGCTTCTATTTCCTTTTGCGAATGTTCACCCTGTATAAATATAAAACAGTATTGTTCATTTAACTGCATATTTTAAACTGGTGTATTTAAACTCTCTTTGTGAATCCAACGATTGGAGCCTTTTCTCACGCGTTACGCAATTATTACAAAAAAAATTGCTATCCCATTAATTTTATAGGACGAAAATTTTGACTCATTACTAACTATTTATTACATTTACGTTTTTTTACATATTATTTATTTTAGAAGTATCGTTTTTACTTAATGCCTTTTCTTGGGGCAATTCAGATTCCGCAAACTTAAAAAATTCGGGTCCCGAGAACCATTGTGATACATTTCTAATACAAATATTATTAATTAATCTCGTCAGACTATACGCGGAATTTTGTTATGACGGAGCCCATCACAATTCTGAGCTCTATGTAATCTCTACAGTCTCTCCTAGATGATTCGCGACGTAAATTTGATGCAATCGTGGCTAATTGCGAGTCCAACACGAAACTATTGATAAATCGCTTTGAATGAATTTCACTAGTCTGGCCCCGAGTAAAGCTGCCTGCAACTCTAAGTATCGTAATAGGTTTCAATGGTGTGATTCCACTTTTATAAGTGAAATAGGACTCGGTGCAGTTTTTGTTTCAATCTCTAGATAAGCGACAGTTGCGAACGCCATCAAACTCGCATTACAAAATATATATAATTATGCTGTTCCGTGATTAAAATCTATCGGCGTTAAACATCAAGGAATATGACATCGTTTTAAATAATCAAGAGTACCGAGCCAATCTATTGAATCTGTATATTCATCGTCTCGCACAACTTCATCCCACTCTATTCCGCTTAACCTTTAAAGGGCCGGAAAGCCGATATATTGACTCAAAAACATAATGCTAGGATACCTCTTTATCCTTAAGTAAATTGATGCGCTAAGTTCTTATCTGAAGTTGCTTTGACCTTATTACTTCATAGTCAAGGTCAATGAAGTTCATTTAAAGGTCAAACCTAGTAATATGGTTTGAATCATTGCAAAAGATATATCTTTATGTTTTTGGAGTCTCTAAGTTCGGGTTATACGTCATTTTGACTTGAAATAAAAAGAGAGATGAAGATTTCTCAAAGGTCAGATTGAGAATATACCCAAGGAAATATTTAAAATTGATTTTCAGATTAGACATAATCAAACAAGTGTCATATTCAGATGCAACACCTAGGGATACTCTTAAATATAATTTTTGTTCGAATATATATGATACTAGTGTATACGCAACCCAAACTCTAATCTAACGGTCGGAGAGCCCGAGGTGACAAGCTGAACAAGTCAGCTGATTTCGAACTTCCCAACATTTTCTCAAAGCTAGAATACGACCTATCTCAACATAAGTCCGTAAACTGGCTTTTTTAACGAAAATATTGGGAAACTTTCCTCATGGTACGGATCAAGCACGTACCTTATGTTTACATATAGTTTGGCCTATAACGAGAGTGCGCTCTAGATCATTTCTATAAGCTATAATATTAGTAACTATAATTCTTATTACTTATACATAAAAAATAGAACATTACGCAGTAATTTTTCATTACCTTACCATTTTAAAACGAATATCTCTAAATTCCCAATTTTTGCTGTACATTAGTTTAACATCATAATTCGCTGATTTATTGACGTACGCGAATTTGCTCTATCCGAAGTTTGAGAGTCCGAGACATCGCGTTACATTTCCTTTTTCTATATGGGACTTGATATGGACATATGAGAAACATATTTTGTTTATTTAAAATATAATATATACAATATCGATCATGTATATATTAGTACTTGAGAAACATTATCTAAAGATTTCATTTGTATCGTATTAGTTCCTGATTACAATTATACTATAAACTATATTAATCTTCTAAAATACAATGTATATATATATATATATATATATATATATATATATATATTGAATTTAAAATAATTTTAAATTGAACACTATGAACCTTTCTTTATTATCGTTTTTAAACATACATATAATTACAAACTAAAATATTCATGAATATATGTAAGATTATAAACTAAAACATTTTAAAATATATCTAAAGATAAAAATGAACTTATTTAAATATAAAATTAATGCTAAAAATTGTACTTTTAAAAATATAAGTTCTTGTGAGTCCGTAACAGAAATAATGACATGATATTCAATAATTTTAGTTTTTTCTTTAAATACAATTAAATAAAGAAGAAAATTTAAAGAAGGATATATTTCTTTTACAAATTTTTTATTTATGGACAAGTTAATATAGATAGTACCTCTCACTTAATCAATTATTAGTCAATCTTACTTAGTCAATTGTTAACCAGCTCATTGATGAGCTTGCGTTATAAAAAGGTTCCACCATACTATGATCTCGATTATCGTAGATAAGTGTATCAGGTGTATAAGAATTTTGAAAGACTCCATTTATGAAAGCATAATTATTGGCTACGTTAGCATATAAGCCACCAAAAGACTCATCGTCACAATTTTTTCGATGAGTACTTGCAACGCCGACAACTATCTCTTGAAACATGTCTTCAATAACAAGTGGACTACCATAATCCAGCTGTAATGTAAAATTTCATATGTTACGTGTACTATTATATTATAATGATGATTAGGCTGTAAATATAATATTGAAATTGTTGTAATTCATATTATTATATATTAAACTTCTCTTTATAAAATAAAAGAAATAAAATATATAAAGAATAAATATGGCGTTTGTAGTGCCAATATTTAATTTCATGCGTATCTTTTGAATTTCAGTTCATAACTCGTATAAGTTTTTCAGAAGTTTTAATGAAATACTATTGTATTTCATCATTATTGCAAGGTTTATTAAACTATTGAACTCAAAAATATAATACACCAAACCATATTAATAAATATTTTTTATTGGTCTTACAGTCCAATCAATTCAATATGAAAATAAAATAAAATAAAAATAAAAATAAAAAATAAAAATAAAAATAAATAAAAAATAAAATAAAAATTAAATTAAAAATTAAATTAAAATTATAATGACAGTCAGACTGTCCTTGTTTACATTCACCCCCGTAGACTAATCTGAAAATAAAATATTAGCTGAAAAAATTCTTTGTTAGTAAAGTGCAGTCTGACTGTACCCAACACCCTTACCTAATTGGAGACTTGTCCAACGTTTCGAGCTAGCTACGGCTCCTCATCAGGGACACAAAACCATATACTTAAAATGCAATGGTCAAATATAATACGATTAAGTTAACAATTAAATCAGCATTTTAATATATCAGTATCGCTATTGGTACACAAGTACAAAGCTATAATAGTTTCCAAAATTAAGTTTTTTTTATTCACTTTTTAACAAAGTATTTCTAACATTTTGGGATTATTTTTGATGTGAAAATCATATTTTTATTTTTTCACAAGTTTTCGACTGATTTAAAAATAAAGATATTAGAAAAAAGATACGGATAAAGAATTTCCGCTAGTTGTAGTCCAAAAAGGACTTTGCTAGGTTCTTTAAAATGTACTTAAATAACATATAGAGCTGAATGGAATAAAATTTCAAAAATAGAACTAAAGTTACGCGTCCATCGCTCGCGTTGCCTGTTAATAGCAATAGAATCTAACATTCAGCCACTACTCACCAAACATAATCCCCGACTTCTTTTATCATTAACATCTTGACTTGGTAACATTTCACCGCAGAAATAATGAGTAGTTCTATGCCCCGCCATAATTACACAATTACGATCGGGCAGAATTAATACTGGCTCAAATCTTAACTGTCTGTCCGTACTGCCCTCTTCGTATTTTGATGACCAGTAATGATATCCATATCCAGCTACTATAGCCGGCGGCCAATTGCTTCCAAGATGCCACTCTGGTATGTCAAGTTTTCTTAAATGTAGATTCTCAGAGAGATTTAATGATAGCGACAGCTAAAAAATGACATATTTTTTTTTTAAAAATTATTTTCTAAATTATCAGTCTGAAATAAAGTATACTCAAGCACTTTTTATGTAAGTAGGTAGCAGAAACGCATTGTTATACTATTATATATAACATATAATTCTTTGAGTTTCACGACACGCCCAAACGACGAGTGTTGATGCAATGAAACTATTAACACGAGAAAAGCGAGTACCCGAAAATAACAATCTGAGAATTATTCATAATTTTGAAATTAGGACCCAAATTCAAGAATCAAGAGTCAGCAAAGAACATCGAGAGCATAATTGTTATTTTTGGCTACACTTGTTGACTTACTTCCGATCTTATTTTAATACAATATGATACCATATCTGTTAAATCGTGCTTCGTTAACAATTACAACTGATTTCGGTACTTTTGCATTGTGATTGGCTGCTCTAATTGTGAATTGGAAAATTTGCATTTTTCCGACTTTTAGTTAGAAATTGAGCAGTGACAGCAGTTTGAAATCCGATAAGTATGCAAAAATTTCATGATATAAAGTTACTGATAGGTATCAATACTAGAGTCTCTGTTTCTTAATCAGCTAATAATGATAATAATTAAATTCGTATATAAATTTTCTTCTGTTTTATAATACTTATTTCTTTAACTTATTACACAAACACTAAAATTAATAATTAATATATTTCATGTTAATGTATTATTAGCAATGCGATTATCTAAACAATATATTAAAAATAAGTTCCTTTTTTTGACAAAAAAAAATTATAAAAGTAAAAATTACTTTCGGTAAATACAATCCAAGCAATTATTGAAGAAATTACAAAATGATCTGTTCATATGGCTTTTGACCTAAATTACATGCCTAAATTTTATCGATCTAATTTAAGAAATCGAGTTAGCAAAATTAACGTCAATATAAATTTTGCGATAACACAAATTTTAACCCTTTTTAACCAAATTTGGATTTAAAAAAACTACTGAAATTACTTGAATATGCATCTTGGCTTATTACTGTATAACAACTGTTGATCATAAGAAATATTGGAAATAAAATATTAAAATAAAAGTGTAAATACCTCTAACACCGTCAGGTCATTATTGACGTAGCTACCGGATTCGGGCAAATAAATTCGTACAACATCTCTGTAAATCAGATTATCAGATGTTAAATCAACTTCATTTATAACCACCGAAAAGGTAAGTTCTTTTAGATCGCCATTTTCGTCTATGACGCATTGTGCAGCACTCAATATATGTTGATCGCCTATGATTCCACCGCTGCCCTGCAGAGTCCATTCGTCACTGCCATTCGGTTTGCCCATGATAGCAACTTGGTAGGGAAATTGGCCCAGATATGCTAGATTGTTGCTGATAATACTTTCCCCTATTAATGCTAAAATATGTATAAACTTTCAAATAGTATTTTTCTTTTACGAAAGCGTAAATTTGAATTTTTTATTAGGAAGAACATCTCGAACATAGAATGATTTGATTTAAGCTTATCTTATACTTTTCATTCCAATTATTTTATGATTGAATGTTGACAAACGTGTAAGTCCAAGCCTCGAAGAAATTATTCCGCATATTGTATTGTCATTTTCCGAACATGCACAATCACAATTACAAAATACAAGATAATTAAACAGTGTTTTGGTTATATCCTATCAGCTGTATGATTTTCATTGTGAGTGTATTATCTATTATATAAGCATGATACTTAGCTTATCTTAAAAAATAGAGCCAGATATTCTATTTGATAGTATTAAAAAAGCACATAATTTGACATTATGTTTTGTCTAGAAACGTAAGATAAATGAACGATGGATCGAGTAAAAGAAACTAACGTGACTGCTTAATAGAAATAAAGTCATTCAAATACCTTTCAAAAAGTATAATGCAAAAATGTATTTTTCATATTCACTAATAAATTTGTATGCATTTTTAAACCTTTCAAAACATTAATACATGCGACTGAAAAAAGGAAGGATCACAGTATTACACAGTAGGTGAACTGCATTTATTTCTTGTATGGTATCATTTCGATTATTTACGTTATTTACGACACCAAGATCTTATTTAATAGTTTGATATATATAACACCTAGCCGGTTGGGACTTAACTGAATGCAACAAGCACCGTTTTTCTACCAAAAATACAGATAGAGAATATATATTTACTTCTATAGAGAATACAGATCCTACAGAATAGATTTCAATAGGATGATCTGTTATAGAAGCTGCCTTACAAACAAGATACCAACTTTTTCAAGCACTATGAATGTAAAGAAAAATGGCATTCTGCGGTTCTATATTGTAAGAAAAATTGACATAGATAAAGAAAAATCATTTTGAACTGATAATTTTTGTGGGCACCAATTTTTTAAAATGTTGATAACGCAGGTTTATCAATACTGTTTATCAAAAATGCGTGTGCACTAAAAACACGTTTTCATATTATTATCTATTTTACAATGCAAATATATATTTTTAGTTTAATATTTATGATAATGTTCGAATTCTATATTAAATTCATTTTCTAAGTGCCAATAACTTTTCGCGTTTGCAAGAACGCCGATTAATTTATATGAAAATGCTTAAAAATCATCTAAGTGAATCATTTAAACGAAAAAGTAAAACATTATTTCATTATTTGAGAATAAAAATAAGAGTCAACAGTTTTATTCTCTATGAACTATTTCGACAAATAAATTCGAATCTACAAAAAAATGTTTTCTTCATAAAGTTGATTAATTCTTTATAATTCAACTAAATAAACAGAATGAGAAATATAATGCCATGTATTACGAACACGGTCGAAAAATTCATTATGTACAATAGAAATAAATCTCGTGTTTTACGCCTGGTTTAAATAGTCTTCATTTATTGACATCAGTGCCTAAACTTGATGAGATAAATAAAATTGACTTACCATGGCTACCTAAATAAATCGTAGAAAATACCGCAAGATATAAAATTAAATTACAGGTGAACATTTTCTGGTTCAAAGTTATTAAACTTGCCAATACTTCAATCTCTCGACACTAATAATTCAAGAAAAAACTTATTAAATGAAGAACAAAGATTGTAACCGTCTTTGGAACAAATGTTTTATGTACTCAAGATTAGCCAAGTATTTGTCATCGTCTATTTGAATATCTGAATACTAAAATTATTAATCAATTTGTATTTTTCAATGCGCTGGAATGTTAACAACAACTGATCCAATTATATTACTTATCATCGTGGAGTTCATTACATTAATTACATGTACAGTATTGTGTAGCCAAGTATCTGATATAATATGTTTTTTATACCGTGGAACATATTACAAGTACATATATGCTAAGTTCATATACAATAAGTATCGCAGTATTTTAAATTTTGAACATGAACGTAATTATATACGTGAAGACTATAAGTTTTTCTCTTCTTTTTTAAAAAAATACAAATTTAATCACTGAATTATGAACATCTTTCAAATGAACTATTTCATTTCATTATACATTATTTATTATAAATATTCTTCTCAAAATACTATTGAAACAAAATATTTAAAACAATGATATTTATTACGTAATTACAATAATATACAAAAATAATTTAGTATGCATGAATAATAAATTCAAGGGCCACTCAGTATTCTAATGATAATCCGCTCATCAAAGAAGCAGTTGAGTTTGCTGTAAGTTCATTATCCATCGCGTGACGTCTATTCTCATGTATAAAAGTACTGTCTACCTTGGTGTACAGTCCACCAAACTCTTCATCTTCATATAGTTCATTATTCGAACTTACGATGCCTAGAACAAATGTTGTCGTCTATGTACAACAACAAGAGGACTCCCATAATCCAACTGTAATATAAAAATTTAATCGAATAAACTGCAAATACCTTGATTAGAAGAAAACAGAACGTTTATTTGTTTGGATACTAAGCTGTTGTTTATACAAAAAGGTTTAAATGAATATGAAATATGTCGATAAGGTCCATTTGAATTACAATACTCAGTAACTTGATTTTTTATAGTATTTGACATATGAGTCAAAAAGCAGTTTTATTTTGAAAGAAATAAATGTTTTATGTGAACGTGACTTCTAAAACTATAGTGCAATACCATAATACCCATTTATTTTATTCTTTTTTTTACGAAAATATGCCTATAGCGCTATATGAATGTGTAATTCTTTATAGTTTTTTAAAATTTGGTAATAACCTTATTATTTATTACGAACCTGACATAGTCCTGGTATAGTACCATAATCATCTTCGAACATCTGACCACAGAAATAAGCAGCAGTATCAAGACCCAACATACTTACACAATTACGATCTCGAGTTTTGCAGTTAAACGAATTAAACTAAGGGCTTCACTTTGCTTTAGCTGAGTCTGATTTCTAGATGTAACTTATAAGATTTTTTAGTGTCTTAAGAAATATCATTCGCTTACGAATATAACAGTTAGACTAGCTTGAATTATCAGAATAATTTCACTTACATCATACCTATAGTATTACGATCAGTTACATTGCATAATTATATATCAGTGATTATTCATTGTTGTCGAATGTCACGACAATAATCGAGGGATAGAAATCTGCTGACATCATTGAGATATTGCTGAAGTTGAAGTCTATTTTCAAAAACAACAGTCAAGAGCAATCTAGAAGAAAGATAGAGGAAAATTAAAGATGCTCTAGTATGTATGCATCTCTATTAAAGAAGTGTATTTGGAGACTAAAGTAGATGTTTGCGTAAAAGTTTTTGTTTTATCACGTCGGCTTGAGAATTCTTAAACAATATTTTAAGTATATTATAGATAAATTAGGTGCATCTTTAACGACAAATGTATTTTAATTATAGTGACATTAACCAATCAAAACACATGTAATTTGATCGTAGCTAGGCGTAGATATTCGTGCATTTGCAGTTAAGGTTTTATAAAAAATTGAAAAACAAAATTGAAATTCACTAAAATTCTTTTATATCCTTTATAAATTATAGGAGTTTCTACTACTTTTTTGGCGATTGCCCGAAAACTATTGGATAAAAGTATAACAGATATAATTTTCTTTATATCCTTCTTGATAAACATTATCTAGTTCTACTTTAAACTTAAAAAGTTTAATCAATAGAGTTCTGGCCTTTGCTATCCTATTTTTTAAACTAGCAAAATCCTATCCTACAAACTTCAAACGTAAGCCTCTTATCATTAAACTCTATGCCCACCGTAAATGAAAATTTCAGCTATATCATAACTACAACATACAACTTAAGTACGTGTCATGACTTTTGTGTTATATTTACCTCTACATACTATTTAACTCATAAATATTCTTAATTTTCTTTTTTTAGACTGAACTTGTAAATATTTCTATATTTTTTGTAGCCTTTTTATCTTATGGAAAATACTGTAAGACTGATAAAAATGTGCATTAGTTTAAGATTTATTACTTTTATTTTTCAATTGTAGGTATTTATCGACAACCTTACTTCAGCTTAGGGTTAAGTTTATTGATGGACTAGAGTAAAGCAGGTTTCGGGTTTATGGATTTAAATATTATTAATTTGACATTTTTTAGATTTAACATTTATGTACTGAAACTTAAGAAATAAAAGTAAATTATAATCTCTCATTTTTTATCAATAGTGACAACAATTGCATTACTGTATGTAGATATTATGATCTATTTCTTTATTTCTCTATAATTCCTTATATTATATAATTCGTTATAGGTATACGTATCTATAAATCTTGTAATGTTTTCAACAAGAAATTTTTCTGTCTTTTTTGTTCTTATAATAAAGAAGAATTGTTATAATAAAGAAACAGAAATTCTTCCTTACAGTTTTGGACATGAAGAATTAACCAGCTTATTCCAGTCAACGGGTACAGAATTATCTGATGTATCAGGAAAATGTCAATTTTTCCTCCGACATTTATGATCCTTGGTCAAGATCTCAGCTAATTTTAGTTATTTTATAAATTTCCACTCCTGAACAAACATTTCACCATGCTTTTCTTTTTTAAAAATCTAATTCTCACAGTCGTTAAATTCTTCTCTAAGATTGAAGAGACAATCTTCAAACTTTTTCCTCTGTTGTCTTTGTCCTGTTGAAAACCCTGAGAACTCTTCTTTTCCTCACAACTTGTAGAATACTGTTATACCATCAGACGATATCAGGTGCAATTTCCGATTTAAGTGGATAATTGCGTTTGCAGGCTCTGATCATAAACGTTTAACTTCGTAAAGTCCAGTCTACATAAAATTCATTGTTATATTTACCCTTAAGATAAAGCATATTTTGTGGTAGCTCGTTCTTTATATATTTTTCATTTCGTATCTTTGATTTTATATATTAAATCAATAAAAATATAACAGTTAACGTAAAAATGGCTTCTGACATTCATAATACTCTAGTAATATTAAACTTATAAACCCTAAATAAACAAATAATAAACGTATAAACAGAAAAACCAAGATCCGTCTAACCTAGAATCTATACATTTATAAGTCAAGCGTAAAACACAGAAAGTCCAAAGCTCAAAATTATTAAAGTAAACAAACTCTCATTGTAAGCTCCAAATCTCTGTTATTTTCAATTTCAAACCCACACAACTCTATTATAAAAATCGCAAATCTAGAAACCTGAAACTAAAAAGTTGTGAATGCATAAATCTAAGTACTATCCAATAATCCAAACGTATAAATCAAAATAATGACCAATTTACAAAAATTAATGTATGTAATGAATATGCAAAGACGTCTACTTAGCTCTTTCCTATACATTTTGTACATTGCCGCAATTTTAAACGAAATTCCCCAGTACTCATCAGTAACCTTATTTGCTGATGATATCGATGTCAATCATCAATGAACAGTCTAGAAATCAAATCAATCACATCTACGCACTCCTTAGGGATTACATGTGACTATCAATTGCATTTCGCTACGCACATAAGTGAATTCGTTTCAAAATTCCCTAAAACACTCAATTTCTTAAAATTTTTATAATGCACCTCATGGGGAGCTGATCCCGAAATACTAATAAGGTTTTATAGAAGTTTAATTCGTTCTAAATTAGATTACAGCTGCTTCATTTACTATCCAAACAACAAAACACTGAAAAGTAGAATAGAAGCAGTCCAAGCTACTTTAGTTTCGATTGTAATGGGGTACCAGTAAAGTATTTCGAAAAACATTTTACTAGCTGGATCGAAGCTCATAACACTTCAAGAGAGAGCCACACTTCTCAGCAGGACATTCTTTCTAGATATTGATTCCTCAGATATAATAATAAATACCGTTACTCACTCTTGAAGTGAAAAACTGTTGAAAGCCAGAGGAAAAAATAAAAAGCAGGTCAGTATCTTAAAGGATAACATTTCATTTATAGATAAAATATCGGATCACTTTGAAAAGGCGTTGACCAATTTAAATTATAACTTTGCGACGACCTGATATATCAGCCGCGCAAAATTGATTAATGATTTATACACTAAAACAATACACTAATAAATAATATACGTTATGCGACGTGAAAACTATAGAAATAAATTATGACGCGAAATGGAACGATAAAAGGTGAATAATAGCGCGAAACCGATAACCGATGCGAGTAATACACATCCTCATTTAATATTAATACGAAATTACACCAGCGAACCCGAGAAAGAGTAAACAATATGAGCTCTCTCTCTCTCTCTCTCTCTCTCTCTCACTCTGCCGCTGGATAGAAGATGTCAAATACACGGGAGGAGATTGACCTTGTGCTGCATGTGAGAGCCGTGTCTGTAGCTATCTCTCTCGCTCTCTCACTCGGCCTGCGCGAATATCAAAGTATCTCCTGCGGCAGTAGGGATTTGAGATTCTCTATATCGCCATATTAATTCTTCGCAATTGTTTTATCATCTATTTGAAATAACGAAAATATGCATATATAGGATTCATACGATAAATTAAATATATTATATTCCTCATTTACACCTAATAATTTGACAAGTTTTCTTGTTGGTTGCATGAAGTTACCCATCGGAGTACTTACTTCTGCTACTCTAACTTGTCCGTCCGAACCCTGAAAAACGCGCGTTATTTTTCCCTTTCGCCAACAATTTATTGGCGATTGCATGTCTACTATCAAGTCCATATCTCCAACTTGAATTGGAGCTTCTATTTCGGTCCATTTATTTCGCGGAATTAACGTGGGCAAGTATTCCCGTAGCCAGCATTTCCAAAAAGCGTCTGCGTAACTTTGCGCGATTTTCCATTATCGTCGTAAGCAAATGTTGTTTGCATTATATTTACCTAACTGTAGAGATCCCGACGATGAGAAACCAATTAGAAAATGGTTAAGAGTCAATGCCTCCTCATCACGCGCATCTAAAGATACATGTGTCAAAGGCCGCGAGTTTACCGAATGCTCAATTTCAATTAATAATGTTAGCAAAATTTCATCGCTAGGTGTCCGTCGACGTAAGATGACGTAAAGCGAGACCTTGATCGACCTAATTAATCGCTCCCATGCACCACCCATATGCGGAGCATCTGGAGGATTAAAGCGCCATTGCATAAACTTTTTACAGCATAGCCTGCGATTGTGTCGTTATCTAGATCTCGTATCGCCTCTTTCAACTCTTTGTTTGCACCTTTAAAAATAGTGCCGTTGTTACTATATATATATTTAACGACGCACCTCTTTACGAGAAGCTAGCCTTTGCAGAGCCATGATTACTGAACTGGTACTCAAACTATGTGCCAGTTCCAAATGAATCGCTCTTGTCGTTAAACACGTAAATATGGCTCTCCAACGTTTTTCGCGACGTCTACCTATCTTAATCTGCATCGGGCCAAAATAGTCAACTCCGCAATGACTGAAGGGTCTTTCATTATACGCGACTCGACCGGCGGGCAATATTGAAATTAACGGATTTTGCGGTTTTCTCCTGCGTAATCCACAAATAAGACATTTGCTGACGATTGAACGTAAAGCATTTCGAAGGCCTATTAAATGGTATTTCTGCCTTAATTTGTTTAAAACAGTTTCATTGCTGCCATGATAATAGCGGCGATGAGATTCGGCTATTAACATTTGGGCAGCAAAATGATTGCTATGCAATATTATTGGGTGATTATTAAAATTCGCTGCAAGTACCAAAGTCGCACGTCCACTGATTCTCGGAATGTTATTATCATCTAAAACTGGTGTAAACTGTTTTAAGATACTGCTTTTATGTATTTCTTTTTTATTACGCAATGTATTTATTTCGCATTAGAAACAGTCCCTTTGGATAATACGATAGCAGTATTCTTCGCTTCGAATGATATCTTGCACTGTTGTATCGTATTTCGCAAGATAACCACTTTTCCAGCGATTAAAAGCTTAATAATACGTTGTGCTATTATCAATAATCCCTGCCATCCTAATAGTTTTAATTCTAAAGAATAATTATTTGTCACCAAAGTCGCGGTGTAAATCAGTGCGTTACAGCATTCTAGTTTATCGATTGTAACTTTGTCATTTTCGAATAAAAGTTTATCGTACGGCCAGTCTCCCTCCGATTTCACACGCGTGGCTCCGACCTAATCCAGCGAATCACAGTAGTCGTATCCGACCATAAAAAACATTTAGAAATTCCAATTTTTCATTCATTTTCTATAAATTTTGCCAACCGAGCCCCGAGTAATGCTGCTTGAAGCTCTAACCGCAGGATTGACAAAGGTTTTTAAGGCGCTACTCGACTCTTAGCCATTATTAACGATACGTGCACGTTACTATCATTTTCCGTACGTAAATAGGCGACCGCTGTATATACCACCAAACTAGCATCGCAGAAAATATGAAGTTGCGTTTTTTCCTCGAGAAACAATAATGGGGCTATACAGCGCGGTATACAACAATTTTTTATTTCCCGAAGTTTAGAAATCCATGCTATCCAACCGACATGTTCTTCATCGCGTACTTTTTCATCCCAATTAACTCTGCTTCGCCAAATTTGTTGCATTAGAATTTTAGATTTAATCGTAAAGGGAGCTAATAATCCGAGAGGATCGAAAACTGACATTATTACGCGTAATATTTAACGCTTGGTCGGCTTTCGATGACCATTTAATATTTCTTTTGGTACTTTACAAAACGCTATATTAAATTTCAACGTATCCATACAAATATCCCAAAATACACCTAATACCTTTTCCCCTCCGTGATCGTATAATCTCATTTCCGGTTTCTCTAATTTTTTATCGCCATTTGTTTCTATGTGATTTAATACACATGCAGTGTTGCTCGCCCAGCTATGCATTTCGAAGGCCGCTTGCTTGTTTATATTTATTATATTATCGATAACGTTTATAGTTGCTCTTTCTGTCTTACGGCTTGTTAAAAGATCGTCCATATAGCTATCATGCATTATGCTTTCGCACGCATCCGGATGAGAATTTTCAAAATTGTGTTACAAAAACATTGGCCGATCTAGAATTGCGTGAATCTTTTCGTATGTTTGTAGATTTTTCGGTTACATTACTCGAACTGATATTAACATCAAAAATTTCCGTTTTTGCCGCCAGTTCAGCTTCTTTGAAAAGAAAATCACTTAATTTTTCTAACTCTGATTCATTTTTAGGAACATTCTCGGCATATCTATTGTATGTATATTTAAGAGCTTCTGGTATTTTATTCGCTATTATTCGACATAATTCGGGACTATGCAAATACCCGGTTAATTTTAATGATTTAAAAGCTGTTATGGCGTTTTTGAATTTAGTCGCGAACTGCGTTAAGTTCACTTTACCAGAATCGATACTTGGTAATATTTTCAAGTCGTTCACAATTTTTTCCGCAACTGCTTTCTTATTGCCGTAATGAAGTTCTAACGTTTTCATTACGACATTTGTATCACGGCTAGTTGCAAGTAATGTGTTTACTACTTCACGCGCTTCTCCTTTCAACGCATTAAATAGACGTGCGATATTTTCGCGCTCACTGTAGTCTCCTAATTCTGACGTTAAATTATAGACTTCCTTAAAATGGAGCCATTCAAGCGGATTACCGGAAAACGTTGGAAGACTTTTCGCGGTAGTCAATCGGTTCACAAAACGAGAATTATTTTCTCCGATTGAAGTTTCGCGCACCGAGTTTAATGTTCGCTCTAGTGCCTTGACTATACGCATCGCAAAATCGCCCGGTTCAATGCCGGTATTAATTGAAGACCTCACCGGTATTGCAGCGCTGTGTCACCATTCATGCACTGAATTTTCGTTGTGCGCAGCTGATGATCTTGTAGGTGAAGAAACGGCAGCAACGCCGGCATCGCCAGCATCGCCATCAGCTACCTCGATGTCGGATGGCAGCGACGCAGATGTAGACGGGCGCGTTGCACGTCGCTCGTTGTCCTTTCGCCGTGCGGAAGCACGATTGTTCGTATTAGCAGCCTTGCTGCTCCGCCTCTGCTGCGACACACGTTGAGGTATCTGCGGATCAGTCTCGTGGCTGCCCTCTACATAAAGCTGTTGTGTGTATTGAACTACAGGCTGCTTTGATGTCCGTTGTTGCTTCGCCTACGGCTGACCATCTCCGCTTTGAGTTGCAGCACGCTTCATTCCTCTCGATGACATTTTCTCGTAGACAAAATAAATCCTAATTAGTAAATATTTTAAAAAGATTATTTAAAAATTCCATTTATTTCGGAAATTGTTCCCGGGTTTCGGCACCATTTTGTTCTTGACTAATGGAACTTTTAAATAATCAACTGTTTAGAGTTTCCAATAAATAATTTATTATTTAAATTATAACTCACCTAATAGAAATCCAGTGAAAAGAGAGCTGATGTTTTGGTTGCGCTCACGCTTTTATAGATTGCCCCCTCCCTCGATTGCAAACGTTTCCGAAAAAATTGAAAGTTGCATTAGAACTTTCGGGGCACTGTACCTCGCAGCCTTTCGGCCCAGAATATTCCAAAACTTAATGGAATCTTTCTCTGTCTTGTAGAGTTGGTGTTTTTATCTCTATAATTTTATAGTTTTCAGCTTTCGAAAATTCCCAGATTTTTCACCAGGTAAAAACATGCATTCAAAACTACAGCATTCGAAAACCTTTAATTTTCCGGGCACCACATCAGCGTCTCGAATTACATGTTTTTACTTATGAAATAAATGGTATTTTCCAGTCACAGCACTGTATAAAAGTGTTGCGTCCCGAAAATATCTAATATTACTTTCATATTATATTTATTTGTATTTTTAAAAACATTTATAAAAATTTCCATTGTCTTTCTTACAAACATTTGACAGTGTTCAATTTGATCAAATAGAATTTTTATTTCCTTTTTTTATTTTTAATAATATTATTATTTATAATTAAATTTAAATTAATTATCTTCTTTTGTTTAATGAATTTCTAGAAGATCTAGAAAATTCATTTGTCAACATTTGACATCATATATTTTTGTTTACATTTATCATTTATTTTATATCTCTATGGATACTTAATAAGTCTTATTTATTTACTTATTTTTTTTTTAATTTTTATTATTATAATTTATCAATAAACTTTTCATAGAATTGCATAAAATTTTCATACAAAACGCAATTATTATAATTATATACATTAAAAGTAAATTATTAAATTCGCAAATGCATTTCAAAAACTATCAATTTAAAACCCTTAACCTATATTTAAATATATAAAGATAATACAAAAAAAAAACAAACGAACGCTTTCTTTTAAATTTAAGATTTAAATTACCGCAGAACATTCATAACAAAACTACGATAAATTAAATATATTATATTTTTTATTTTCTTTTTACTTATTAAAACAGATCAATTTTATAACTAATATTAAATAACACGAAGGAGTCGGTAACAATTATTATTGTTATTATTATTATCGTTGTTATTATTATTGTTATTATTATTATTATTATTATTATTATTAATCCCATTTTTATTAATAATTATGAAAATTAGCGGCTCGTCCGACACTATCCGAACGGCGGCGAAATAAGCTGAATAGAATAGTAAAAAAATTCGCCTGCAAAAGGCAAAATTAAGAGTTCGCCCGGCGAATCGACTCCAATAAAGTCGATTTACATGCACTCCTTTTGGAACTAATAAAATTGTCCAAGGCTCACCAAATTCCCAGCAAAAATACCAAATACCATCTACGGAATAAAATTATTAACTTGATCTCTGTTGCGAGGGGCTCTTCAAATGACAGATGGTTAATAGTTTTCCTGTCCTAAAGAGAACGTAATCTTGGTTGCGAGGCACTTCTTAAACTACCAGCAATTCTTTTTTCCAGTAAAACTTTTCTACCTCTTAATTCTTGATCCTGATTGCGAGGCGCTTCTCAAAAGACCAATAAAATTAAGCGTACATTTTATTATACTCCTGCTTAAAATCATTCTCATTTATATCAATTCGCCGCGATCCATTCATCGTGGACATCGATTTCGACGAAACCCTAGATGGATTTTTCCGTAAATCAAGCGATCGAGGCAAAATGAACAGCAATGCTCGCAAAATAACGCTATAAAAATTTTCACAGATGAAAGCAAACTTGCAGAAGGCATTGGTTTAGCCTGCATATGCCCGGAAAATGATTCTGTTATTATGCTTAGTATGAATAGCAGGGCATCCATATAGGCAGCCGAAAGTGTCGCAATAAATGATGCCATGAATCTGGCACTAAAATTTCAACATCGAAACATTCATATATACAGTGTCTCGCTAAGTGTGGTGCAAGCTCTTGGAAGGACAAGAAACACGTGAACAGATAAATTGCACAAAGTAAAAAAATATATATTCGATTTGAGAAAAGCACATTTCAATATAAAAATTTCATTCCTGCAATTTCTGGAATTATAGGCAATGAATAAGTTGACAAACTTGCTAAAAGAGCAGCAAAATATGAGCGTCTACATATAATCAAAATACCGATCATGGACGTACTTAATCAAATACAATTGGCATCTCGGTTGAGCACTGTTGATACCGTAAGAAATTGTACTACAAGAAAAATCTATGTTCAACAACATTACAAGGAATTAAATAAAACTCCAAACAAATAATTTCTAAAAATTTACTGCAGGGCACCATTATTACTATAAACCAGTTACGTACCAACCATTACCAGTTAGCATGTTCTTTAGCACGAATTAACATTGATCAACGTTCAAAGTGTAGATGCAGCTGATCCAACGAACTCATAAATCACGTACTCTAGATTAAACTATTAAAAGGTCTTGCTTCACTTCAAAGTTCCTGTCCTATTAAAATCGAATTACTGATCAAAGAACCGAGTGTATGAACTTATAAGCTTAGAATATCTATATCGCTTCAGATGTCGGGGAACCTATTTATGAATATTTATTTTATTTTATTTTCTACTATTTATATCTTAAATTGAAAAAGTATTTTAAACAATCTTACGACTTAAATTTCAAGTCCGATTTCACGCTTCAATAAAAGTAAAAGTATTAAAAATTTTAAATCATAAAAATATAAAGTTATGGAGAAAACATTTTTCTAAATAAAATAATGACATAATATCCGAGAAATTTAGGTTTTTCTTTAAATAGAATGAAATAAAGAACACATTTTAAAGACGGTTACCTTTATTTTACAATTTTTTATTTTTAAAGAAGTTAATATGGATAGAACCTCTCACTTAATTCTTTAATCAATTGTTAACCAGCTCATTGATGAGCTTGCGTTATAAAAAGACTCCACCATACTATGCTGTCGATTATTGTAAGTAAGTATATCAGATGTATCAAAATTTTCCACGATTCCATTTATAAAATTATAATTCTTTGCTACGTTTGCATATAAGCCACCAAAAGACTCGTCGTCACAATATTTTTGATGAGTACTCGCCACCCCCACGACTATATATTTATCCAGCTCTCTAATAACAAGTGGACTGCCATAATCCAGCTGTAATGTAAAAATTTATATGTCACATGTATTAATATATTATACTAATGATTATGCTGTAAATATAATATTGAAATTGTTGTAATTCGTATTAGTATATATTAAAGTTCTTTTTATAAAATAAAAGAGATAAAATATATAAAGAATAAATATGGAGTTTGTGGTGCCAATATTTAATTTCATTCGTATCTTTTGAATTTCAGTTCACAATGATATAAGTTTTTCGAAGTTTTAATGTAATACTTTAAGAATTATTGCAAGGTTTGTTGAACTAGTCAACTCAAAAATATAATACACCACATCATGCACTTCAAATGCAATAATGAACTATACTACGATTAAGTTGAAAATTGAATCGGCATTTTAATGTCATTATCGCTAATGTTACACCAGTGCAAAACCATAATAGTTTCAGGTTTTCTATTAACTTTTTAACAAAGTATTTCTTAATTAATCGATAGTGCTTAATTTAATAGAATTTTCATTTTTAATAGCAAATTTTATTTGACAATATAAAAAAATTTCGATTTTTAAACAGAAAGAATAAATAATGTATATTATGTCTTAGTGTGTTAGTCTTTTTTTCATTGTGGTAGAAATTACAGTACATTATATATTATTATATATGATAGTATCATAGAAAGGTCTCATAATTGAATATTACATAAAAGTATGAATGGATATTGAATATCTAATATGAATTTATATGTTGCTGAATGCAATAGACAGAGACCATTCAGAAACTTCTTCCAATAATAATACTACGTTGTTAATAATTAAAAATACTTTATTAATTCATAAATAATTCTGTCTAATATCGAGGTCTTACTAAAAACCTTTTTTGAAAAAAATTTATGCACTTCTATTGAGGTAATATTTTTAGATAAATTTATAATTCGAATAATCAACTTATTGACTCTGGCAAATATTTGACGTATTTACAATACAAACAATAACAATAGTTATTTATATATTATGGTGAAAGGCCTACGATGGCTCGATTGCTAGAGTGAAGGACTAGTAACTTGGTGATCCGAGTTCAAATCCCAGACTCGGTCGATTGACACAAGCACCGCTGTAATAATTTACATCTTATTTGTTTAGAAGAACGTTGTAGACCCCCGTCACTGATTAGCACCAGTATATGGAGGCATAAATAGAGCGACGTTAAAGAACATATATATATATATATATATATATATATATATATATTTATAATATTGTGGTGAGCACCCCTCTAGCATCATTCTATACACGTTATAAAGAATTGAAAATGTAGAAAACTTTGCATTCTTAAGAAAATGCATAGCTGACTAATATAAGTTCGTATAGATATGGTCTACGATGATTAGATCACTAGGACGGAGGATTAGTAATTCAATGATTCGAGTTTAAATTATTCATTCTAAAAATTTACATGTGCTAATTCTCGAATACATCGTAGACTTCCGTCGCTGATTAGATACCACTATTAAGAAGCTTAGATAGAGCGTCGTTAAATAACATAAATATAAATAAATAATTAAATATGTTAGTTTATAAAAACACATAAGATAAATTCAAAAATATAACTAAAGCTACGCGTTTATCGCTCGCGTTACCTGTTAAATGCATTAGAATCTAACATTCAGCCACTACTCACCAGACACAATCCCCGAGTTCTTACATCATTAACATCCTCACTTCGAAACATTTTACCGCAAAAATAATGACTAGTTTTACGCCTTGCCATAATTGCACAATTGTGTTGGGCCAGAATTAATACTGGCTCAAATCTTAGCTGTTTGTCCATATTTCCCTTTTTGTATTTTGCTGACCAGGCATGATATCCATATCCCGCTACTATAGCCGACGGCCAATTGCTTCCAAGATGCCATTCAGGTATGTCAAGTTTTCTTAAGTCTGGATTATGAAGGAGATTTGACGATAACGGCAGCTAAAAAATGAAATTTTTTTTTTTAATAAATCAATTTCTAAATTATCAGTCTGAAATAAAGTATTACGCTAGCACTTGCTATGTAACAAGGTAATAGATGCGCATTACTATACTATTCTATAACAGATAATTCTTTGAGTTTCACGATACGCCCAAACGATGGTTGTTGATGCAATGAATCTATTAATACGAGAAAAACGAGTACCCGAAAATAACAATCTGAGATTTATTCATCATTTGTAATTAGGACTAATATTCGTGAAGTCTTTTGCGCCATATATCGTATGTGTCATCAAAGAACATTGGGAGCTGTTATTTTTGCTTATACTTCTTGAACTTCTTGATATCTTATTTCAATACAATATGATGCCATATCTCTTAACTCGTGCTTTGCTAACAATTACAACTCGGTACTTTTGTATTGTGATTGGCTGCACTAATTGTGAATTGGAAAATTTACATTTTTCCGACTTTTAGTTCGAAATTCAGCAGTGACAGCAGTTTGAAATCCGATAAGTATACAAATATTTCATGATATAAAGTTACTGATAGGTATCAATACTAGAGTCTCTGTTTCTTAATCAGCTAATAATGATAATAATTAAATTCGTATATACATTTTCTACTTTTTTATAATACTTATTTCTTTAACTTTTTACACAAATACTAAAATTAATATTTAATATATTTAAACAATGCCATGATTAAAACAATATATGAAATTTCAGTCAAAAAAAAAAAAAATGACAAAATTAAAAATTTTGGACGTCCGAGTTAATATATTTGTGACGACCGAGTCGACGCAATACCGACTCATTTCTGCGTTGAAACTCGTTGCTGAGTTCTCCGTTTAGTTGGCCTATGGTTCTCGACGAAGAGAACACGTCTCGCAAGTATTTTTTAAAATCGTCGTATGATTCGAATTTCATTCCTCTCGTTACATCTGGTGCGTCTCCTGTAAGAGGGCTTTTTTGGTAGAGGGTGAATTTTGCCTCGCGATTAGGGTCTATTAACTCCAATGCGTCAAAACAGTATTCTAGAAATTGTTGCAATGGATAGTTGAATGTATCATATTCAGGTACAAGTCTGGCAGTGATCAAGTGTTCGTTTCTATTAAGTATGGTGTTTTCTGGGAGTCCTAAATAGCAGCTACTTGAGTGTAAAGCGAGGCTCGATGCTCCCTCGGTAGTAGATGATTCTTGTCCTTTGATACTTTTTTGTATGGTCTGATCACCAAAATCGATTTGGCTAGGGGCAGAAGAGTGAAAGGACCCTTCAGTGGGTAAGACAAGGGATGATTCTGTTTTTGTTAGTGGCTACAACTACTGTTGCTAGAATCGATCGTAAGCGTTTTTCGTTCTCTTCTTTACTTTTTAGTAAGGCAATAAGACGTTGATCTCTTTCATCTGAGTCTTTTAATTCGCTCTGTTCTTCTGCGAGCAGAGTGTGCATTTGGTATATGGCATTTTTTAATATCTTTTTTTCATCCCTCTCAGTCTCTAAAACTTTTTCTAAACTCTTAATTCAATTTTCTAGATAATTTCCATATTCCCACCTATTGTGATCGTTCTCTATTAGTTCGGATATTCTTCTTTCCATACGCTTAAGACGAACATCCGTGTATGTACTGATTCCTTCGGGTGATAGTATGGGGACCATTTGTAATTAATAAAGATAGTTTATTTATTTTAAGGTCGTTGTAACTCGAGTTGTCTATAATATTAGATATTTTAGTTATTCCTTGGTTCCCGTTTTTAATATACTTCTAATATTAGTTATAAATCGAATATTATTAATAGTAATTAATATTCATGTTTTACTTCCCCTACTTTTTACTCAACTTTGATTCAGATTTTTTCGTTTGCAAAGCCCCTTTGTACTTATATAGATTTATCGAAATATATAAGTAAGTGTGTTGGTAGATGTTCTTTTCTTAAATTTGTCTTCTTGGTTTGTATATGTTTATAGATTTGCATATTTTTATCCTTGGTTTCAATATCTTGAAAAAATGTTTGGTTTTATTCAATGTTTTTCACTTGTGTGTGTAGATATTTTTATACATTGAATATATTCATTTATTTTTCTATATTTATTTTGGTATTTATGTATTTGATATTTATTTACGTCAATTCAATTATCTGCATAAGTGAATTCTCATAAGTTCCTTTTGTTCGTGCTTTATCTTTGTGGCGTGGGGTAGTAAGTGCATACCTCTGTTTCGCCCTTTCCATGCGAAACGGTTGTTCGAGAAGCTTGGCTGTAACAAGTGTTCACATTTTATTTTTATATTTATTCCCTCAGATAAGCAACGAAAATTGCTATTATCATTAGCGTTCGTGCATGCATATATGTATATTTATAACAATAATACACATGCATTTTATACGCCATCATATTTGCGCTCGTATATGTTTTCATGATTAGATAAGAGAACATACACATATATTTATTATTATTTTTTATTATTAATATTAAAGAAAATTTCGCGTCTTTTTATGTTTCGGCGAGAGTAAACGCATTTCAAAAACAGGGTGGCAACCACATTCGATCTCGGTTGAGCCCCAAAAAATTTCTATAAACATCATGTGACGTCCGAGGTGAATTCTTCTGGTGCATAAGACGTATTAGAAATACGCATTGCCCTTTTGAGCCCATAGTTTCGTCCACTAGTTTACTCTTCCTACATCTAATAATAAAACCTACTCTTTTTTAGATAGGTTGGAGGCCAATGGCTTCACTTAGATGAAAACTATTTCCTTTCGGGGTAATAGCTTACACCTACCTCGGCCTTCCAACTTATTTGCCTAGTTTGTCTAAAAACGCTATTCCTTAGTGGGATGCGCAAGGTTTAAGGGACATGAATAGTCCTCATCTAAAGGGAAGACCCGTCGCTCCCCCGGAAGGGAATGGTTGTGAGGAATAATTAGAGAACACAACTTTTTATTGCTACTTACTTTTATTTCTGATCTCTCTCTCTTTTTCTCTTTTTTACTTAGAACCCTTACTATCTCTGTCCAGAGAGAGAGAGAGAGAGAGAGAGAGAGAGAGAGAGAGAGAGAGAGAGAGAGAGAGAGAGGGAGAGTGTGTGTGTGTGTGTGTGTGTGTGTTTTCGTAGGCTTGGTGCTGTTGATGCGTTTGTGAGTGTTTTTTGAATGTACTGAAAAACTTTTATAGTGGAGGCGCGTATTTTATAAAATGGATTGTAACTCGGAACTGAAGTTCGCCGCCGTGCTTATGCTTATAAAAGCTCGGAGTAAGTACTTCCTCGAGCCACCGTTGCGGCCATGTGGAGATCCTAATTGGGTGCGGAGCCTTGGACATTATTTGTTGCTAAATTTTCAGACTAGTTCTGTGGTTACAATTCTCTACTACGCGACAGCCTCGTGAGCGTATACTGCCTACGCCACCTGATACCTTCTTATCGCTATATATATATACCGTCGTGTTCTAAAGGTTGTAGAAGTATAATTACAATTATAATATTTATACCCTCTATATATATACTTCGCAATTATAATAGTTAACGTACTTGACATAATTTCTTATTTATTAAATTAAATATTAAATGTGTATATTAATAAACTTGTTACATTACTATTTCGTGTACATGCGAGAGGGTAAATTGTTGTCAGCAGGTAAATTATGATGGTTTGTTCTGTATACGTATATATATATATATATATATATATATATATATATATAGCCTTATATAAATGCACATGTGTAATAAATGCACACGTGTATGCATATACGCCTGGATATACCATTTATATGTTGTCTTATGTTGTTCTGTATATATGTCGTCTACCCGTATTATCATATATTTCCTTCTATATAGCTACATAGATATACGCACATACAATACACATCAATGCACCATTATATATTTATTTATGCGTGTGTACGTATATTCTAATACTAATTTAATATGTATAATTCGTAGTATTATATATTATATATGTAATATACCTTATATCTATATATGTTATATATGTATATATTATATATGTATATAGTATTTATATATTGTACCATGTTCAGAAAAATTGAATTAAAACTAGTGAAACCAATAGTGTTCGGTATATCTTAGAATATCAAACAAGTCATTCACATATAATGTAGCTATAGTTTTATTTGACTTATATAGAAAAATGATCGATAATAGAGAAAATGGTAGCATTCTTGATTTCTTACATTCCTACATGTTAATTATAAAAACATGGATATACCTATTATGTAGGATAGGATGATGATAGAAAGATGGATGACGACGTAACAAATTACTTCCGGTAAATACAGGCAAACAAATTATCTATGCATAAAATCGATAATTGGATTTTTATCAATATAATTCAACAAATTGAATTAGCACTTTTGACGCGTATGGAAATTTGGCGATATCGCAAATTTCAATATTCTTTCACCAAATTTGGATCAGATTTTTCAAGACTACTGAAAATACTCGAATATGCGTATTAGCTTATTACTGTCTAATAACAGTAAAACGTAAAATCCAATCATAAGAAATATTTAAATTAAAATATAGAAATAAAAGTAGAAATACCTCTAATACCGTCAGATCATTATTGACGTAGCTACCGGATTCGGGTAAATAAATTCGTACAACATCTCTGTAAATCAGATTATCAGATGTTAAATCAACTTCATTTAAAACCACCGAAAAGGTAAGTTCTTTAAGATCGCCATCTTCGTCTATGACGCATTGTGCAGCGCTCAATATATGTTTATCGCTTATGATTCCACCGCTGCCCTGCAGAGTCCATTCGTCACTGCCATTCGGTTTGCCCATGACAGCAGCCTGGTAGGGAAATTGGCCCACATTTGCTAGATTGGTACTGATAATACTTTCCCCTATTAATGCTGAAATATGTATAAACTGTCAAATAGTAATTTTCATTTATGTGATCGTAAGTTTGAATTTTTTGCTAGTCGCATATTAGGAACAACATATCAGGAACAATGCCTTGTTTTATTCTTTCCATTCTGATTATGTTATCACCGAATGTTGACAAGCGTGTAATTCCAAGCCTCGATGTAATTATCATGCGTCTTTTATTATCATTTGCCGAAGATGCGCATTCAAAATTACAAAATACAAGAAAATCAGACAGTGTATTTGTTATGATATTCTATTTGATAGTATTAAAAAAGCAGATACTTTGACATTATGTTTTGTCTGTAAACGTAAGATAAATGAATGCTGGATCAATTAAAAGAAACTAATGTGACTGCTCGATAGATAGAGAGAGATTAAATTATCTTATGAAAAATATAATACTTTAAATGTGCTTATGTCGACTGTTTTTAGATAAAATTAATAAATATTTCTATCGGTCTTACAGTCCTATTAAATTAAAAATAATATAAAATTAAATCAATATATGTTTATACTAATATTAGTACACATCAATATAATTAATCAACAATTATAATGACAGTCAAATTGTCCTTGTTTAATATCACCCCCGAGACTATTTTGAAATAAAAATTTTGAACGAATTGTTTTTATTAGTAAAGTACAATCTGACTGTCCACACCACCTTTACCCAATCGAAGTTACTGCTGCTGTTGTCTGACGCTTCCGAACCGCTACGGTCCATCCTCAGGAACTACAATAAAATTAAAAACCCAGCATGCTACCTTATATCGTATAAGCCATCTCCCATCAAACTATGAAATTCAATAACATGAATATACAATCCCCCCTCCACACAAAAGATTTAAGATCAATTAATTTAATAACGATTGATAAATGTTATCTAATTTACTTTATTCTAATTTGAAATCCACATTATTTCGATTCTTTGAAATGTGTATAATTTCAAAACTTTACTTTTTGTACTTATTCTTATAACCATGCTCCAAAATATCTACATTCGCAAAATCAAAAGAATATATAAACTTTTAACAATGTTCTTTTCAACCAGAAGTAATATGTGAACAGCGTAAACTATATTTATGTTCATAAATACTCTTCTTCAAAACTACTGGCTTGTCCAATGTAGCATTTATTAACATCCATATAATTAATTTTCGTAAATAACTTCAGATTTTAAATATGGATCAACCTTATCTTTGCAATTATCAAATAACTTACTTAAATTGTGAATATTTTTAATGAAAATTTGAATATCATATTTCTGAAAATTTCTTTCAATTCTTGATCACAATGCTTTAACATATAGTAAGACAATAATAAAGCCCTTATTAATACCAACTCGTACATTATGTCTATTTTCTGTATTATAAATGTTTTTATTCTGTTTTATAATATTTTCTGTATTATAAGTGATAACGCAAACATCTATTTTTTTCACATTTACTCATACATCTGTATACAATTTTGTTAACAATAAACTGTTAAAAAAACTAATACATGCAACTGAAAAAAGCAATAAACACTATTACACGGTAGGCGCACTGCATGTATTCTTTGTATTGTATCATCTCGATTATTTACGTATTTCGATTATTTACGTTATTTACGACACCAAGATCTCATTTAATAGTTTGATATAATAAATAATAGTTATAATAGATATAATAGTTTCATATAATAGACGCTATTTTTATAACACCTAGCCGGTTATATAATACCTAGCCGGTTCGGACTTAACTAAATGCAACGAGCACCATTTTTCTACCGAGAATACGGATAGAGAATACATCTTTACTTCTATAGAGAATACAGATCGTTCAGAATAGATTTCAATAGGATGATCTGTTACAGAAGCTGCCTTACAAACAAGTATTCCAACTTTTTTCTTTTTTTTTTAAAGCACTATGAAAGTAAAGAATAATGGCGTTCTATCGTTCTATCTTTTAAGAAAAATTGATATAGATAGAGAAAAATCTTTTTTAACCAATAACTTTTGTGGGCACAAATTTTTTAAAAAGTTGATAACGCAAGTTTATTAATACTGTTTATCAAAAATGTGTGTGCACCCAAAACACATTTTCATATTCTTATCTATGTTACAATGCAAATATATATTTTTAGTTTAATATTTATGATAATGTTGGAATTCTATATTAAATTCATTTTCTAAGTGCCAATAACTTTTGGCGTTTGCAAGAACGCCGATTAATTTATATGAAAATGCTTAAAAATCATCTAAGTGAATCATTTAAAAAAAAAAGTAAAACATTATTTCATTATTTGAGAATAAAAATAAGAGTCAACAGTTTTATTCTCTATGAACTATTTCGACAAATTAATTCGAATCTACAAAAAAAATGTTTTCTTCATAAAGTTGATTAATTCTTTATAATTCAACTAAATAAATAGATGAGAAATATAATGCCATGTATTACGAACACGGTCGAAAAATTTATTATGTACAATAGAAATAAAACTCGTGGTTTACGCCTGGTTTAAATAGTCTTCATTTATTGACATCGTTGCCTAAACTTGGTGTGCTATATTATACGCTCGACCTGCCTTTTAAAGACATTATTTATTATAATATATAAAATTGACTTACCGTGGCTACCTAAATAAATCGTAGAAAATACCGGAAGATATAAAATTAAATTACAGGTGAACATTTTCTGGTCGACACTAATAATTAAAAAAAAAACTTATTAAATGAAGAACAAAGATTGTAACCTTCTTTGGAACAAACGTTTTATGTACTCAAGATTAGCCAAGTATTTGTCATCGTCTATACGAATATCTGAATACTAAAATTATTAATCAATTTGTGTTTTTCTTTGCGCTGAAATGTTAACAACAACTGATCCAATGATATTACTTATCATCGTGGAGTTCATTACATTAATTACATGTACAGTATTGTGTATCAAAGTATCTGATCTAATATGTTTTTTATACCTTGGAACATATTAAAACTACATATATACTAAGTTCATATGCGATAAGTCTTGCAGTATTTTAAATTTTGAACATGAACGTAATTATATACGTGAAGACCATAAGTTTTTCTCTTCTTTTTTTAAAAAACACAAATCTAATTACTGAATTATGAACATCTTTCAAATTAACTTTTTCATTTCATTATAAATTATTTATTATAAATATTGTTCTCAAAATACTATTGAACCAAAATATTTAAATCAATGATATTTACGTAATTGCAATAATATAAAAAAATAATTTAGTATGCATCAAGAATAAATTTTCGGGCCACTCAGCATCCTAATGATAATGCGCTCATCAAAGAAGCAGTTGAGTTTGCTGTAAGTTCATTATCCATCTCGTGACGTTGATTCTCATATACAAGAGTACTGCGTAAAAACCGATTATTAAGCACTCCATTTATAAATTAGTATTAGTAGCTACCTTGGTGTACTAGCATTAGTAGCTACCCTGGTGTACAATCCACCAAACTCTTTATCTTCACAGAGTTCATTATTAGAACTTGCCACGCCCCAACTAACTGTACTCGTCTATGTACAACAATAAATTGACTATCATAATCCAGCTATAATATAAAAATTTAATCTAATAAACTGTAAATACCTTGATATACAATGTATAAATTAGAAGAAACAGAACGCTTATTTGTTTGGATACTAAGCTGTTGTTTATACAGAAAGGTTTAAATGAATATGAAATATGTCGATAAGGTCTATTTGAATTACAATAACTCAGTAACTCGAACGTATTTAATAGAGAGAGAATTTCAAAATAAGAAAATATTAGTATATATCTTAAATACAGGCGGTTTTGAATTAGATATGTATAGCTCGATAATTAAACAACACTACTTTCGAATGCACTTAAGCATTGACGATTCTTGAGATTTTTTATAGTAATTGACATATTAGTCATTAAGCAGTTTTATTTTGAAGCATAAATGTATAACATATATCGTTTGCTTTATACCCTTCTTAATAAAAATGATTTAGTTCTACATTGAATTTACTTACAAATTCCAAACTTAAAAAAGTTTAATTAATAAATTTCTATTAAAATTGGTTAATTTTGGTTATTTTTATATTTTTTTTCTTTAGTTATTTTTATATTTTATATTTTAGTTATATTTTATTTTGGTTAATTTTTATTGGTTTAAAAAATAAAATCCCATTTTTTAAACCAATAAAATCCTAACCTACAAACTTCCAAGTTCAGTAACATCAGTAACCTTATTTGCTGATGATATCGATCTCTATATACGTTATAAAACCGCACAAAGAGGAATGAACAGTCTAGAAATCAAATCAATTGTATCTACATACATTTTACGAATTACATGTGACTATCAATTGAATTTCAGTATGCACATAAGTGAATGCGTGTCAAATTTCACTAAAACACTCAATATCGTAAAATGTTTAGAAAGCACCAGGTGGGGAGCTGATTCCGAAACACTAATAAGGTTTTATAAAACTCTAATTCGTTCTAAATTAAATTACGGCAGCTTGATTTACTATCCAAACAACAAAACACTGAAAAGTACAATAGAAGCAGTCCAAGCTACTTCAGTTGGGATTGTAATGGCGTACCGGGAAAGTATTTCGAAAAACATTTTACTTGCTGAATCGAAGCTCATAACACTTCAAGAGAGAGCCGAACTTCTCGGCAGGACATTCTTTCTAGATATTGATGCCTCAGATATAATATAAATACCCTTACTCGCTTTTGAAGTAAAAAACTGTTAGAAGCTAGAGGAAAAAATAATGATCAGGTAAAGATTTCATAAATAATAACATTTCATTTATGGATAAAATATCGGATCACTTTTGAAAGACGTCGACCAATTTATTAATGACTTATACACTAAAACAAGACACTAATAAATGATATACGTTACCCGACCTGAGAACTATAGAAGAAAATTATGACGCGAAATCGTATAATAAAAGGTGATTGTGTAATATTGTGAAACCGATAACCGACACGAGTAATACACACCCTAATTTAATATACGAAATTACACCAACGAACCCGAGACAGAGTGAGAGAGAGTACATAATATAAGCTCTCTCTCAGATGAATATACACAGCCTAAAGTGTCGCAATAAATGATGACATGAATCTGGCACTAAAATTTCAACATCGAAACATTCATATATACAGTGTCTCGCTAAGCGTGGTGCAAGCTCTTGGAAGGACAAGAAACACGTGAACAGATAAATTGCACAAAGTAAAAAAATATATATTCGATTTGAGAAAAACTCATTTCAATATAAAAATTTCATTCCTGCAATTTGTGGAATTATAGGCAATGAATAAGTTGACAAACTTGCTAAAAGAGCAGCAAAATATGAGAGTCCACATATAATCAAAATACCGATCATGGACGTACTTAAACAAAAACAAATGGAATCTCGGTTGAGCACTGTTGATACCGTAAGAAATTGTACTACAAGAAAAATCTATGTTCAAAAACATTACAAGGAATTAAATAAAACTCCACAGATAATTTCTAAAAATTTACTGCAGGACACCATTGTTACTATAAACCAGTTACGTACCAACCATTATCGTTTGGCATGTTCTTTGGCACGAATTAACATTGATCAACGTTCAAAGTGTAGATGCAGCTGATCCAACGAACTCATAAATCACATTCTCTAGATTAAACTATTAAAAGGTCTTGCTTCACTTCAAAGTTCCTGTCCTATTAAAATCGAATTACTGATCAAAGAACCGAGTGTATTAGCTTATAAGCTTAGAATATCTATATCGCTTCAGATATCGGGGAACCTATTTATGAATATTTATATTATTTTATTTTCTACTATTTATATCTTAAATTGAAAAAGTATTTTAAACAATCTTACGACTTAAATTTCAAGGCCGATTTCACGCTTCAATAAAAGTAAAAGTATTAAAAATTTTAAATCATAAAAATATAAAGTTATGGAGAAAACATTTTTCTAAATAAAATAATGACATAATATCCGAAAAATTTAGGTTTTTCTTTAAATAGAATGAAATAAAGAACACATTTTAAAGAAGCTTACCTTTATTGTACAATTTTTTATTTTTGAAAATGTTAATATGGAAAGTACCTCTCACTTAATTCTTTAATCAATTGTTAACCAGCTCATTGATGAGCTTGCGTTATAAAAAGGTTCCGCCATACTATGCGGTCGATTATTGTAAGTAAGTATATCAGATGTATCAAAATTTTCCACGATTCCATTTATAAAATTATAATTCTTTGCTACGTTTGCATATAAGCCACCAAAAGACTCGTCGTCACAATATTTTTGATGAGTACTCGCCACCCCCACGACTATATATTTATCCAGCTCTCTAATAACAAGTGGACTGCCATAATCCAGCTGTAATGTAAAAATTTATATGTCACATGTATTAATATATTATACTAATTATGATTATGCTGTAAATATAATATTGAAATTGTTGTAATTCGTATTAGTATATATTAAAGTTCTTTTTATAAAATAAAAGAAATAAAATATATAAAGAATAAATATGGAGTTTGTGGAGCCAATATTTAATTTCATTCGTATCTTTTGAATTTCAGTTCATAATGATATAAGTTTTTCGAAGTTTTAATGTAATACTTTAAGAATACACCACATCATGTACTTCAAATGCAATAATGAACTATACTACGATTAAGTTGAAAATTGAATCGGCATTTTAATGCTATTATTGCTAATGGTACATCAGTGCAAAGCCATAATATTAGGTTGTCAAATATCTCCCTTCTGCTTTTTTGCTCTTCATTGAATGCTTTATAAAAAGTGTTATAGTGGTCGGATTTACGTCAAATATGCGCCATTTTCTTCGATAATCTATTTCCATCTATACGGCAACTTCATAATACTCCTCTCATAGAAACCCCTCTCCTTATTTGCGAAGAACTCGGATAGCCACTTTTCACAAGCCTCTTTTGAGTCCAACTTAACACCACCAAGGGCGTTTGACATGGACAGGAACAGGTGGTAATCACTTGGCGGTATGTCTGGGCTATATGGTGGATGCGATAAAACCTTCCATCCGAACTCCCGTAGCTTCTGACGAGTCATCAGCGAAGTGTGTGGTCTGGCGTTGTCCAGGTTGAACACTACACCCTTTCTCTTGGCCAATTGTGGACGCTTCTGGTCGATAGCATGTTTCAAGCGATCTAGTTGTTCACAGTAGATGGTAGAATTAAGCGTCTGGACATATTGGAGCAGCTCATAGTGGATTATTACCTTCCAGTCCCACCAAACACACAGTAAAACCTTCCTGACCGTCAATTCCGGCTTGGCCACTGTTTGGAATGGTCCACCAGCCTTGGACCACGACCGTTTTCGCTTGACATTGTCGTATATGATCCATTTTTCGTCGCCAGTCACCATCCGCTTCAAAAATGGGTCGAGTTCCGTCTCAGGAGAACATCGCAGGCGTTGATTCGGTCCAGAAGGTTTTTTTGCGTCAAATCATGCAGCACCCAAACATTAAGCTTTTTTGTATCCAGCCTTCTGCAGATGATTTAAAATGGTTTGATGACTAACTCTCATCTCCTGGGACATGTCATGAGATGCCACATTCCGGTCTAACTCGATAAATTCCATGATTTTATCGGTATTCGTCGTCACAGGTCTTCCGCCGGCTGGCTTACCCATGGCGTCGTTTTCACCGGCTCTGAATCGTCGAAACCATTCCTCTTTGGTTCGAAGTGATAGCCTGTCATCTCCCAAAACACTATTAATCTCACGGAACGTTTCTCTAGCGAATTTGCCTTTGACGAACGAAAATTTTAAAATAGCGAGAATTTCGGCGTTAGCGAACTCCATGTTTACACGTCTATAACTCTTAAACGCAATACCCAAACTAATCATGCATAACATTGTTTTGTGCGTTATGTTAAGACCTTACAAATGATGTATAGTATTGCCAGATACGAGCTCTGTATCGCTTCATACATAACCGCGAAATTCATAAGACAAAAAGGCGGAAGGGAGATATTTCGACAACCTAATAGTTTCATAGCAGTAGGTTTTTCTTATTAACTTTTATCAAAGTATTTCTTAATTAATCGATAGTGCTTAATTTAATACAATTTCTATTTTCAATATCAAATATTATTTGACAATATAAAAATATTTTCACTTTTAAATAGAAAGAATAAATAATGTATATTATTTGATAATTTTTTTTATTTAATAATAATAATAATCTCTGCATTGGCCTAGTCAGAATAAAAAATTTAAATAAAAATGAATTACAATATTTCGGAACAAATAATGTTATGTGTTTTATTATGATCTATTATACTAATTTGACTTTCAGAATTTCTAGCCTTTGAAAATTCTTTGTGTATAATTGGTCGCGAGAAAACCAATTCTCACGAAGATCTACTCCGATGTATTCTTATATTGCGTCTTACGATTGTTAGTCGTAAAAGCAAAAGAAAGTAACTAAAAAACGCAAAAGCTTAAATTGAATCGGTAAATCAATAGCAATTATTGAGATTCTGGTAATAATCTCAAGTTTTTTTATTGCAGATGTTATAGATTATTATATATGATACGCGTGTCATAGAAATAGTATAGTAGTATCATAGAAAGGTCTCATAATTGAATACTACATAAAAGTATGAATGGATATCGAATATCTAATATGAATTTATATGTTGCTGAATGCAATAGGCAGAGACCATTCAGAAGCTTCTTCCAATAATAATACTACATTGTTAATAATTATGAAAACTTTATTACATGATAAATAATTCTGTCTATTATCGAGGTCTTAATAGAAATCTTTTTTAAAAAAATATTCACTTCTACGAAGATAATATTTTTATTAAATTAATAGGATCTTTGCTACACAATTGATGAAACATAATGAAATATAAATTAATATATCGTAAGGAACACTTAATAAGTACACTTGGATATGTTCAATTCAATCTTTAACATATCAAAGTGTACTTATTAAGTGTTCCTTACACTACATTAATTTATAATATTTTTAGATAAATTTATAATTCGAATAATCAAGTGGTTGACTATGGTATTTATAAATATATTTATAAATATTTATAAATATTTAACATATTTATATTACAAACAATAACCATAGTTATTTATATTTTGTGGTTAGCACACCTTTAGTATCATTCTATACACATTATAAAGAATTCAAAAATGTATAAAATTTGGATTCCTAAGAAATTATATAGCTGATTAATATAAGTTAGTATAGAATTGGTCTACGATGATTCGATCACTAGGACGAAGGATTAGTAATTCAATGATTCGAGTTTAAATTATTCATTCTAAAAATTTACATGTGCTAATTCTCGAATATATCGTAGACTTCCGTCGCTGATTCGATACCACTAATAAGAGGCCTGGGTAGAGCTCCATTAAATACGTGACATAAAAATAAATAAATAATGAAATAAATTAGTATATAAAAATAAATGAGTAAAATTCAAAAATATAACTAAAGTTACATGTCTATCGCTTGCGTTACCTTAAAAGCATTAGAACCTAACATTCAGCCACTACTCACCAAACATAATCCCCGACTTCTTTCATCATAACCATCCTCACTTGGGAACATTTGACCGCAGAAATAATGACTAGGTTTACGCCTTGCCATAACTACACAATTGCGTTGGGCCAGAATTAATACTGGCTCAAATCTTAGCTGTCGGTCCGTATTGCCCTCTTTGTTTTTTCCTGACCAGTGATGATATCCATATCCAGCTACTATAGCCGACGGCCAATTGCTTCCAAGATGCTGGTTCGGTATGTGAAGTTTACTTAACTGTGGATTCTGAAGGAGATTTGATGATAGCGGCAGCTAAAAAATGAAATATTTTTTTTTAATAAATCAATTTCTAAATTATTAGTCTGCAATAAAGTTAGCATACTTGGTATGTAAGAAGGTAACAAAAACACATTGTTATACTATTATATAACAGATAATTCTTTGAGTTTCATGATACACCCAAACGATGGTTGTTGATGCAATGAATCTATTAATACGAGAAAAACGAGTACCCAAAAATAACAATCTGAGATTTATTCATCGTTTGAAATTAGGACCAATATTCGTGAAGTCTTTTGCGCCATATATCGTATGTGTCATCAGAGAACATCGGGAGCTGTCATTTTTACCTATACTTGTTGATCTTTTTTCGATCTTATTTCAATACATTACGGTACCATAGCGGTTAACTCGTGCTTCGTGAACAATTGCAACTCATTTCGGTACTTTTGCAACGTGACTGGGCTGCACTAATTGTGAATTGAAAAATTTGCATTTTTCCGAATTTTTAGTCGAAACGGAGCAACTGCAGAATAAATTCAGCGGTGACAACAGTTTAAAATCCGATCAGTATGCAAAAATTTCATCATATAAAGTTACTAATAGGCATCGGTAGTAGACTCTCTGTTTCTTAATCAACTATTAATAATAATAATTACATTTGTTTATTAACATTTTCTTCTTTACTTATAATTACTATATTGTATAATACGTTATTTCTTTAACACTAAAATTAATTGTTAATATTGTTAAACAATGCCATGATTGAAACAATATATGAAAATCCAGTAAATACTTTGGTCAAAAAAAAATTGATAAAAGTAAAAATTACTTTAAATATAGATAAATACAGGCAAAGAAATTATATATGCATAAAATATATCATTGGATTTTTATCAATATAATACCACAAATTGTATTAGCAAAATTGACGTATATATAAATTTGGCAACACCGCAAATTTCAATATTATTTCACCAAAATTGGATCAGATTTTTTTGGACTACTGAAAATACTCGAATATGCGTATTAGCTTATTACTGTCTAATAACTGTAAAACGTAACATCCAATCATAAGGAATATTTAAATAAGGAATGTTTAAAATATTGAAATAAAAGTATAAATACCTCTAACACTGTCAGATCATTATTGACATAGCTACCGGATTGGGGCAAATAAATTCGTACAACAACTCTGTAAACCAGATTATTAGATGTTAAATCAACTTCATTTAAAACCACCGAAAAGGTAAGTTCTTTAAGATCGCCATTTTCGTCTATGACGCATTGTGCAGCGCTCAATATATGTTTATCGCTTATGATTCCACCGCTGCCCTGCAGAGTCCATTCGTCACTGCCATTCGGTTTGCCCATGATAGCAACTTGGTAGGGAAATTGGCCCAGATATGCTAGATTGGTACTGATAATACTTTCCCCTATTAGTGCTGAAATATATATAAATTTTGAAATGATAATTTTTTTTACGAAAGCGTAATTCTGAGTTTTTTGCTAGTCACAGATCAGGAAGAACATCTCGAACATAGAATGATTTGATTAAACCTGGTTTTATTCTTTTCATTCCAATTATTTTATCACCGAATGTTGACAAGCGTGTAATTCCAAACCTCGATGTAATTATCATGCGTCTTTTATTATCATTTGCCGAAGATGCGCATTCAAAATTACAAAATACAAGAAAATCAGACAGTGTTTTTGTTATGTCCCATCAACTCTGTGATTCTCAGTGTCAATCTATTATATTATATAAGCATGATAATTCTTCGCGTGTTTAAAAAAATAGAGCCAGATATTCTATTTGATAGTATTAAAAAAGCACATAGTTTGACATTATGTTTTGTTTATAAATAAATAAATAACCCATCCCCTCACCAAACTATAAAATTCAATAGCATAAATATACAATCTCCCCTTCACACAAAAGGTTCAAAATCAATTAATTTAATAAAGAATGATAAATGTTATCTAATTTATATGATTCTAACATTAAATTCACATTATTTCGATTCTTTGAAATGTGAATACTTTCAAGACTTTCCCTTTTGTACTTATTCATAATACCAAGCTCCAAAATATCCACATTCGCAAAATCAAAAGAATGTAAAAACTTTCAAATCTATTTTTTACATTTACTCATACTTTTGTATACAATTTTTAAAGCGTTAAAAAAACCAATACATGCAACTGATAAAAGCAAGGAACACTATTACACAGTAGGCGCACTGCATTTGTTCCTTGTATTGTATCATCTCGATTATTTACGTTATATACGACACCAAGAACCCATATAATAGTTTGATATAATAAATAATAGTTATAATAGATATAATAGTTTCATATAATAGACGCTATTTTTATAACACCTATCCGGTTTGGACTTATCTGAATGCAACAAGCGCCGTTTTTTTACCGAGAATTCAGATAGAGAATACGGATTTTCTTCTATAGAGAGTACGGATCCTACAGAATAGATTTCAATAGGATGATCTATTAGTAGCTGCCTTACTCTGAGTCAAACAAGTATTCCAACTTTATTATTTGAATAGGATCGATTATATCCAAGAAATAGCCAAGACTGTCAAGTCTAAAAATCCAAAATTTTTCGTGCACCCTTTGGTTTTGTTTTCTCTTTTTTTAAAGCGACTTTTTTTCTATATACCTAAAGAAAAACTTAGTTCTGTGTTTCTACGTTTTAAGAAAAATTGATAATTTTTAACAAATAATTTTTGTAGGCACAAATTTGTTAAAATGTTGATAATGCAAGTTTAGCAACAATGTTTATCAAAGATGTGTGTGCACCAAAAACACATTTTCATATTCTTATCTATTTTACAATGCAAATATATATATTTAATTTTATATTTATGATAATGTTCGAATTCTATATTAAATTTATTTTATAAGTGCCAATAACTTTTCGCGTTTGCAAGAACGCCGATTAATTTATATGAAAATGCTTAAAAATCATCTAAGTGAATCATTTAAACGAAAAAGTAAAACATTATTTCATTATTTGAGAATAAAAATAAGAGTCAACAGTTTTATTCTCTATGAACTATTTCGACAAATTAATTCGAATCTACAAAAAAAATGTTTTCTTCATAAAGTTGATTAATTCTTTATAATTCAACTAAATAAACAGAATGAGAAATATAATGCCATGTATTACGAACACGGTCGAAAAATTCATTATGTACAATAGAAATAAATCTCGTGTTTTACGCCTAGTTTAAATAGTCTTCATTTATTGACATCAGTGCCTAAACTTGATGAGGTATATTATCCGCTCGAAGTACCTTTTAAAGACATTGTTTATTATAATAAATAAAATTGACTTACCATGGCTACCTAAATAAATCGTAGAAAATATCGCAAGATATAAAATTAAATTACAGGTGAACATTTTCTGGTTCAAAGTTATGAAACTTGCCAATACTTCAATCTTTCGACACTAATAATTCAAGAAAAAACTTATTAAATGAAGAACAAAGATTGTAACCTTCTTTGGAACAAACGTTTTATGTACTCAAGATTAGCCAAGTATTCATAATCATCTATTCGAATATCTCAATATTAAAATTATTATTCAATTCGTTTTTTTTAATGTATTGAAATTTCTACGAAAAATCATCCAATGATATTACTTATCATTGTGCTGTTTCGTTACTTTTATTATATTTACAGTATTTTGTATCGAAGTGTCTGACAAAAGATATTATATATTTCAAGGAAAATGAACATATTATAACATATACTTATCGCAGTATTATACGAAAATTCGTATAATATTAAATCAATATTATCGTAAATTCTGAACATCAACGTGATCACGTATATAAAGACAATAAGTTTTGCTCTTTTTTTTTTTAAGTACAAATTTAGTCACTGAATTATGAAAATCTTTCAAATTATCTGATTTAAAGATTTTATCACTTCTTTTTCAGTGCATAACATGTGAAAATAAAATCTTATATGTTTGTTTTAAATAAATATAGAATTCAGAAATTGTATTCCATATTTTTTTTTTTTTTTTTTTTTTTTATTAAGCTTTATTGAAACCTTTACAGGCTTATTTAAGCTACACAGTAAATATGTACATAGATTTTCGATATTGATATGTTATTAGTCTTTACATCGTAGCTATATATAATTTTATACTGTGATTTCACATGCGTTTAAGAAGGTTAGAATGTTCACACAGGCTTTTATATTTGGTTTCGCAATTAGCGCTTCAATATTTATTGGAAATTCAATATTTATCTTGCGCAGATTTTCCAATAGTTTCGTTCTATTTTTTGAGTATAAGTGACATTGCCATATTATGTGATTCAAATCTTCTATTTCTCTACCGCATTTGCATAGAGAATTATCTAAAATATTTACGCGAGACAAGGACGCAGCAAGATTGTAATGGTTTGATCTCATTCTATTTATTGTAACAGAAATTTTGCGCCGCAAGTTTTTATGTACAAACCACGGTTTGCGAGTATTCTTATAAAATATTTGAAAATACAGTTTTCCTTTACTGTTCGCTTGCTGAATAATTTCTTTTTCAGTTTCAAACCTTGCATATTTTACATTTTTCAAATTTATTTTACATATTTTACATATTTTTCAAACATTCCATATTTTAATTTTCACTTGCACTATCCGATTGAGTACTTATCTGATTAAGTTCTGAAGTAAGTATATATATATTGTAAGGATCTAGGTATATTTAAATAGATGCCTATGTAAGGATTTTACTTTTCTTCAAATTTGAATTGCAAATTAAAGATCCAGTTTAAAAATCCAAATTGTACTTATGTATATATTACTTTATAAAGACAGTAAAACCAATAAAAATATTTGATTTTGGAGACCTAATAATGATAATATATTTCTTTCATTTGATTATAAATTATTTATTATAAATATTGTTCTCAAAATACTATTATAATATGAATCTATTACAAATGTTCTTCTTTATCAGATTATAAAAGTATGTTTAACTTCCAAATGGGGGACATTGCCAACCGACCTTCAATGGTTTATCTACTTCATTTCATTATGTTTTAAAATAAGAAAATCTACAGAAGGACTTTGATCTTCCTTGAATTCCTTCCCCCTTATATATAGTTATCCAAATTATAATTATAATTGTATAAAACCATGATATTTACGTAATTGCAATAATATACAAAAATAATTTAATATGCATGAAGAATAAATTCAAGGGCCACTCAGTATCCTAATGATAATCCGCTCATCAAAGAAGCAGTTGAGTTTGCTGTAAGTTCATTATCCATCTCGTGACGTCGATTCTCATATACAAGAGTACTGCGTAAAAGCCGATTATTAATTACTCCATTTATAAATTGAGCATTAGTAGCTACCTTGGTGTATAATCCACCAAACTCTTCATCTTCACATAGTTCATTATTAGTACTTGCCACGCCCACAACTAACTGTTCTCCTCTATGTACAACAACAAGAGGACTGCCATAATCCAGCTGTAACATAAAAATTAAATCTATTAAACTGTACATATCTTGACATACAATGTATAAATTAGAAGAAAACAACCTTTATCTGTTAGGATACTAAACTACTGTTCATACAAAAATTCAAAAAAGTTTAAAGGAATATGTAGACAAGGTCTCTATTTGAATTACAATACTCAGTAACATATTTAATAGAGAGAGAATTTAAAAACAAGAAAATATTTGCATGTATTTTAAATACAGAGGGTTTTGAATTAGATATGCATAGAGCGGTAATTAATTTGTTCTATTTGTTATATATATTTAAAACATCAGCCCTATTTTCAAATTATTACATATTTGGAAAATCTATAGACTTCGAGTGAAATGGAATGAAATTCAATTCTTGATACACAGTTGGTTATTATTGTAACTAAGAATGAGTCAATAAGCAGTTTTATTTTGAAGGAAATAAATGTTTTATGTGAAAGTTACCCCTAAAACTATAGTGCAGTAGCATAGAACCTATTTATTTTATTATCTTTTTTTTTACAAAAGTGTTCCTATAGCTCTATAAGGATGCCTAATTCTTTATAGTTCTTTAAAATTTGGTAATAACCTTATTATTCATTACGAACCTGACATAGTCCTGGTATAGTACCATAATCATCTTCGAACATCTGACCACAGAAATAAGCAGCAGTGTCAAGACCCAACATACTTGCGCAATTACGATCTCTTAAAATTTTAACTCTCTCGTATCTAAGATATCTGTCTGTACTACCATCTTCGTCTACGGGTGACCAGTAATTATATCCATATCCAGAAACTTTACCTAATGGCCAATCTCCTCCTAAATCCACATTCGGTATCCCAACTTTACTTAAGTATCGACTATATCTGAGATTCAATGAGTTTAATAACTAAAAAAAAATATTTTTATATAACTTATGTCACTGTTTAAGTTATCATTGTCTTAGAGAAACTGATAACTAAGCAGAATAATTTGCTTTAGTATATTTAGTAAAACTGAATTATAGTTCAGTACAGTAACTGATTACTTATTTAACATTTCTAGCACATTTTTGATTGAAGAACATTAACTCAATAAATTAATTATGCTACACTTGATAAACTGCAGCATGATTTAGAACATAAAAATGAATGTTATAAATCTCAAGGGTTTCCATTTTTGACATTTATTTTCTATCCCGAATATTAACTTAAATAATGACAATACGAATATGACATTAGATTTTTCAAATTTCGCATCCAAGATAATCGATTGAAAACGATGGTCAATCATTTTATTGCATTTTGAGTTGCGAACATAAGGAAAAATCTGATTACCAGAAATGTCTCTTTAAGTTCGATTTAGAATTATGTTGCTACAAAATATCGACTTTGATTATATTAAATTCTGTTAAAATTGTTGACTTTGATTCTATTGCAGATGATAGAAATGGGTCATTTATTCCATTATCCATTCAATTTTTATGAAACTTTTCGACCAGAGCACTGATTTCTATAATGGTTAAGTAACATATTCAAAAAATATAATTACCTCTGATACTGAAATATCATTATTAACGTAGCTGCCAGATGCGGGCAAAAAAATCCGTACGATCTGTCTCAAAACGAGACTATTAGTCGATAAATCAATTTCATTAACAACAGCCGAATACGTGAGTTCTCTATGATTACCATAGTAGTCTATGAAGCATTGGGCAGCACCTAATAGATGATGATCACTTATGATCGCAGCACTGCACTGCAGAGTCGATATTTCACTACCATTTGGTTTACCCATGATGGCAGCCTGGTAGGGAAAATCTCCTGCGTCTGCCAGATGATTACCAGTAATACCTTCAACTAGCAATGCTAAAATATTAATAAGCAAAATTAAAACAGTATATTTTATTGCATGAATGTATATTTTAATCCTTTTAATCCATTTTATAAATGGAAAAAAACTAGAATTTTTATGCGGAATACTTCGTGCATGAAAAGTGTTGGGTTTACTGTGATCACTTACAAGTAAGTGTTTCCCGTGGTAAATTTTAAGCTTCACTTCATCAGATAAATCTCTGCGTCATCTATCTTATAATAGAGTTTTTAATTTTTTAACCTTTTCTATTTTGCACACGCATCATGTGTTTGCTTTACACAATCACAGAATCACGGCGAAATCGGCTTGTTGACGCGTCAAGTGCGTAAAGATGAAAAGATCATGTTTACCAACGCATGAATTTTAAACATTAATTTTAGATAGTTTAATATGATTTTTAAGAAATGAATATTAAAATATTAACTATTCTTATAGATTAATGTCACTATACACTTATTAAATTTGGATAGTAAATTAATTTTATTTGGCTGGAAAGTTTCATTTATTCTTCAAATTGTGAATTGCATATGGTCCCAATTGCTTTTATCTAAATTATCTACGAAATAACTAAAACGTTTCATTTTTATTGAAGTTTTGCATGCGATTCCGAAGCAGCGACTGTCCGTGATGCGGTATGCCATCAGCTACTATGTGTCTCGCCTTCGCAAGACCAGTGATTTGATTTTTGAAGATAAAGAAATTAAACTACAGGCGACGACTGAAAATCATTATGAAAGTCCGCATTAGGGAGAGATTTACTATGGCAATGCGACCGATGTATCCACATGTATGTACTACACACGTTTGCGATATTAACGTATACACTCCGCGTCGTCGCGAAACTTGTGTCATATGTGAGTAAGTAGGTAAGGAAAAACTGGCAGCGATAAAAGAGGCATTGTTTCTTTTAGAAAATGAAGTGTGGTACGACAGCGCCGCGAAGTTGGAGTAGTGGGGCTAGGTCGCTTTATCTGAAGACAGCTAAAGGTAAACCTGTCAATAAGTTACACAAACTAAGCTTACACCAAATATCCTAATTTATATATAAGCGATATTTTGCCGGAAGGGCAAAAGAGATAAACATATGAATAAACAACTTCACGATTGTAAAAGCTATTAATCTGATTGAAAAAAAAATGTAACGTTTATGCCGTTACGATTTCCTTATGAATATAATTACATCGAGGTAAAAAACGAAATTTAATATTCAGATATTTTTCTAATTCACTTTAAAAAAAAATAAAAATAATAATTACATCAATAAATCATTACATGAGGTTAATATATAAGCCATAGAATGGCAACTAACCATGTAAACCGTACTAACCATGTAGATAACATAGAGTTTTTAAACTCATAATTAAGTTAAAATAAAACCACAAATTAAAGATCCTTTGATTTTATTTTGAATTCAGTCGAACGCTACGAGAATAAAAAATTATCCTTTTTGATTTTAATTGAAAATAGTGTTTTCTTTCAAAAATGTGAAATTTTCAATGAAACATAAAAGCGAGTCTATCTCTTTTTCACCCTATCAGAGAAGAATTTGCTCGAGAAATTGAGTGAAATTTGGAATCCACTTTAAGGATAAGTTGGGGTAAAATCTTTTCTTCAACGACCCCTACAAATCAAGAGATGTATAACACTAATATTTTTAATCTATATGAGTTTAGATAATGGGTTCGAATGTTCACGAATGAGCTTGTCAAAGTTAGTTAGTGTATCAATTAAAATCGGTTAAACTAACTTACCATGGCTCGCAAAATGGGTCGCCGAAATTGCAACTAGAAATAAGAAAAAATTAACAGCAGCCATTATTTCAATTTACAGTTGTCAAGTCAATGAATGATGTTGCCTCTCTGCATGTGTATATTAATAATTTCCGATAGAACTTGGAAAATGATAAGGAATTATTTTACCTTCTTGTAAATAAACTCAAGGCGTCCTTGTAATTTAATCTTATCTGTGCATTTATAATTTATCATCGTACTGATTTAATGGTATAATTATTATTCGATTTATATGTTTTACAAGTTTGTAAAATATTAATGAATATGTAATACAATTATATTGTTCATACAGTTTAGTGCTTCGTTATATTAAATACGTACGCTATATAATATATTCCAAATATCTAATATAATAGGTGAGACAGATATAACAATATCTGTCAAGGAAAAATATTGGTATGCCACGTTCCTATACTTAGAAGGAGATAGTCACATGTTAGGATTATTTCTATGTAACTCACAGAATCTTTCCTCGCACCGCTAAATAGAAGATCTGTGCAGCCGTTTTTTAAAATGCCTCACTGGGACAAAGATATTGGCAATATAAATTTTCAGCAAATAGAGTCTACTGTACGATATGCTATGCGCACTGAACAATGTTTTAATTATTTATCGGAGCTCGTCTATGCCACTAACTATTATTTTTCTGAATTTTAGAATATAAAAGAAAAAGTAAAAACATAATATTCATTTAATTCAATATATTATTCTTATAATTATTCATCAATATA
>JACCIC010000016.1:3057500-3085000 GCA_018907035.1 Sycobia sp. Sy_11 | reverse complement strand
TACCAGAGGCAGACTGCCGTATCTATCTCGTCCTGGTGCTCCTTCGCTGTTCTTCGGTCTGGCCGCTCCCCCCCCCCCCATCCCTCTTCCCTCTATCCCTCGGCGTATTAGATATACTTTCAAAAGATAGATAGAGCGCGTGCGGGCAGAGTGCGGAGCCAATCGGGCGAGAAGGTGGGAAGGAAGGGGGGAGGGGGACCGGCCGTGGATAGACGCCTCGCGGCGCGCATCTCCGGAAAGCCATTACCCGATGGCCGCTTGGTATCTAGTATATATATATATATACGCGGTCAGATTTTTCAGAGCGAAAGACCCCGGGAGAGACGCATGGACGGAAGGAGGAGGACGACGACGACGACGACGACGAGGACGAGGAATAGTAGCAGCGAAGGCAGGCCGCCGTTGCGGCCGTGCTGCATTAGAGAAATGGAGAGGGAGAAAGAGAGCGAGTTATCGACAGGGCATCTATCTCGTTAACGCGGCGTAAGCGTGAATTTCCGAAAGCGCTGGTTCTGGTGGGAGGGGTGAGGGGTCGGTGCCTCTTCCTCCGACGTATCCTCTATACGCCTCTATATATATATATCGAACCATCGACCGTACAGATATTGCCGATAGGACCTAAATACGTATATATATATATATATATATATATATATATATATATATATATTGCGCCCACACCCGCGGGAGCGGCAGCGCGGGCGGCGCTTAATGAGCGATGTCCTGTAGTTGGTGACTGCAGCCGGGAGAGTGTAGTATGGGGGGCGGGGGGGGGGAAGAGGCGAGTATCTGCAAGAGAGGACCGCGCAAACGTCCCGCGGGGAGGGCGAGGACGAGGTCAGAATTTTTCGCAGCGTCATCGGCGGACGATAAGAGGCGGTATAGAGGCGCTCAAAGCTGCGAGCGGAGATCGCGCGGACGATACCGTGTGCACATATATATATATATATATATATGCACGTGTAGCCACGCGTGAGACTCGTGGGAGCGAAAAATTCTGGTCCGATTCGTGCGCAGAGATGGCGCGAACCGTCGTATTCGCGCCGTCTTTACAGGCCACACGGCCTAGGCACACGATACGCGATCTCGTAAGGCGATCGACTTATGGCGGCCGGAGATTCGACAACACGGGTGCGCGGCAGCGGAAAGTCGGGCTGACGCAGAGATCCGCGGGACACGGAAGGTGTTGACAATTTTCGGGACAAGGAGGAGTGCGTGTATGGGGCGCGACCCAGCGGGACTCGAGCGACTCGGGGAGGCGGACTCGGCATAGAAGGGCGGTTTATATATATTTGTGCGTGTGTATGTGTGTGGGACGCGCCGCTGTAATATACCGTCTGCCTGGCCCAGAGCGTGGGAGATTTTCGCGCTACGCGGGAACCGTGCTATCCGAGATCGAGCGGCGCGACAACTTTATTTATCTAGATGTGTAATGGTCAATTTCGTGGATCTCTTGCGAGTCCGCAAGCGCGGCGAGATTGTGCCGACCGCGGATTTAGTGTTCGTGACGCCCGCGCGGTGGGAGGAGTGAGAAAAAAAAACGAAGAACGCCCCTACACCGGATCGCTCGTTTCGCTCGCTCTCGCGCACACGTGCGCACGCATGCCGTAAAAAATTCCAGCGACCTTGCACACCGGCGAAGGGTGACATTTGAAGTTCTGAGATCGGAGTGGCAAAAATTTGTTTTTTTTTTTAACTAGAGAATAATATAATATGATGCGTAGCGTATGAAGTTAAAGACCCGCTCTATATGCAGAAGAAACTTTATCGTAACTATACGATTTTTTTGAAACTTTTGTTGCAGCATTTGTGGACACAAACGTTGTAGACAAATAACTCAAATTGCGATAAGAAAAGATAAATTTGAAGTGGAAAAAAATTGAACGGCTGCTGATTTGTAAATGAGTGGAATTGTTGAAAAAATAATTACGGCATTTATCAGAGAACAAAAGAATAACGTATATAGAACACGCAATTGCACGCTCCAAAAAATTTTAAGATCCAAAGAAATCGTAATATCTCGATTCATTGTCGGAATCATGAGTATATTAATGGTTAGGTATTTAGACCAACACGTATGTGTTATTTTATTCAGAAGATTTGATTAAATTGGCCTTACTTTGAAATTTTATTCGATTTTATCGGGCATTCAATTTGACCGGCATATCTTTTAACATCTTCCACTGCCCTCAATTAGTACACAATTCCAATGCCCAAGTCGCAACGACTCGAAATAGGTTCCGTATTATATGTCGTTGAAAATCATTGGCGAATCGCTCGGGAACAGGCAAAATCATAGACAAAAACGGGCGTTCGTGCTCGATCTTGGAGTCTCTCGCAATCCGTCCCGCGATCCATTCGGAATAAATAAACGAAATCATTTCGATCGTTATTACCGTTCGATAGTCCCTCTTTCAGCGTTGCTCTTCGAGATACAATCGGCGTCCGGAACAATAAAAGCAAAGTGCTGAATAATGTAGATTTATCTCACCGGACTTTGTACTCGTATTTACTCCTCGAACTGATAATTAAATTTTCATAAGTATTCTGGTTACGATTCTCAAAAAAAAAAAAAAAACAAACAAACCATCAAACAAACAAACAAACATATAATAAATATATAAAATAATTCTTTATATTTTGAAAGACAAAATTTTTTTAATATAAGCTTCCATCATTTCAACTATTCGATTCAGTTGTTGAAACAGCTGGCCGCCTGTGATATAATAGAATTCTTAATGCTCTCTACGATTAACTCAAACATTTTAATATTAAAAATTAACAATATTTATATACTTATATTTATCACATTTGAAACAGTCAGTTATTGTTTCAAAATTATTTGTCATATTTAACGATTTCTTACGAATCGGCAGTAATTTTAATTATAATATTTGTTCGTCGAAGACATCCTTTGGAATTTGATAAAATCAAGAATCGAGCAATCTAATACACGTAAAATCAAACTTTAGTTTAGTTTAGTTTAATTTCGCTATTAGACTAACTCCACATGTTAGCAGGAACTTCGTGAAGTTTTAGATTAACATTATAGAACTAGGATTGTACGGGCGCACAATTAAATTTGCCATTTAATAAAGAAACAAGATCAATCGTTATAATGCGAAAAATTCCCTCTAAAATTCTGACAATTTTGGAATTCGACGTCACTTTGACAATTTATCGAACGGGAAAAACATACTTAAAACCCCGTATTCTCCCGCATTATTCGCCAATCGGCCGCGCGCCACGATCGTCGGCTACTATATTTCATCGCTCCGAAAAAGCCAGCGGCAAGTGGGGTGAGAAAAAAGGCGAAGGTCTCGCGGCCGATGGCAATAAACTAGGGCGCCTCGTTCTCTTAACAATAGTAATAAGAGGGCGACAAACACTATGATCGAGACGCCAAGCTTTCATTCCAGCAATAATATATATATATATATATATATATATATATATATATATATATATATATAGTGTGTGTGTGTGTGTGTGTTTGTAGGCCTCGTGCAAAAGAGCCGCGCCGCAGGCGACGACGTCTACCCACACAGGCAGGCGCGCATACGCAGACGAATAGGTGAAACTCGAGCGACTACGGGCCTCGTTGTATAGGAGGACGGCAGCGCGGGAGTTAATTACAAAGTATAAAAGACGCCCTGTCGACGCAGCGCGGCGCGGCCGCGCAAAGGGGCGGGCGAGCGCGCGCACACACACACACACATACACACACACATGTAGGGGAGAAACGGCGAGGCAGGGAGTGAAGGATGTATAGATAGGTATAGATAGATAGATGGATGGATAGATAGATAGATAGATAGGCAGATCGTGCAAGGCAGACGTAGTCGGGGGAGAGGGCAGGAAAATTCGACGTTTCGCAGGACGAATGATGGGAGGGGAGAGGAGAGAGGTGAAAATCCGACCGCTGGGTTTCACGGCGCTTATCTCTCGATCGGGGGTGGAGGGACGATATTTTCCTTCGGTCAACTTACGCCCGGTTCCCTGGATTAAATTGGGTCAAGGATGAAACCTTTGTGAATCTGTTTTCTCTCTTCCTTCTTCTCTGCTTGTCTTTTTAATAAGGCTTTTACCGATATTGTGTTTTGGGGCACGCGGTGAAGGTGTCTAGGTATATTACGCGTGCAAAAAAATCTGGGAACTTTTAGAACAACTGTCACTGACGTATTGACGTATCGTATTTATACGTCATTTCAAAATGATCGCTTCCACGATCAAGTTTAACCGTTTCAGATGACGCAATCAGACGAAAAATCTTAGAAATTTCGTTTGTATTTAAAAAAAAAAGCAATTTTTTGATATATCCCTCTTTTTTTTGAATCTCCAATCGTGATATTTTCATATAAAGTTTTTCGAAACAATGCAATGATTGAATATTCTAAGATAACTGAAAAGCAATGTACATCGTATTGTTTTTTTCTTGCTTCTTATTATACCAGTAATTATATTTAATAAAACATTTGTACGATTAAAATTATATAAATCAATGTTTACATCAATCGTACCTTTGTTGCGTGCATAGTTTCACTTTTTTTCAGAAATAGATTTTTTTCTAGTCCTTCGTGGACTACGTTGATAAACATTACGTAAAAAATCCATAATTTTTTTCTACTATAAATAGTATATATTATGAAAGCAATTATTCGAGTATTATTAATGGCTATAAAAAATACCACTGTACGAAACTCCAATAACCAAATGAAGAGGTAAGGTAAAAGAGGCCGATTTTCCGTACAGCTTATTAAATAAATCATTGAGTAAAAAATTTTCTTCCGAGTTTTCTATAAAATGAAGCTTGTAGAGCCAATATTCTGTATGATTTCAAGAAAACATCAAAAGGAATTTGGATACTTTAGAAAACTTGTAGCATCTACGATAAAAAAATTACCTTACCGATCAATATTTTATTTGTAAAAGTGCGTGATGATTTTTTAATTCAGATTTTGAAGAAAATTACAAAAAGAAAACTAATTTTTGCGAAAAAAATAAGCCATAAATTAATTATACAGAAAAATTTAGATTCTATATAGAAATAAAAATACGCACAAACAAATAATTTGAATAACAAATACTTTCAGTAATTCCTTAAAGAAAAATCATTATCTGACCTTCTTGAAATTGTTATTGGTTAGAAAACCAATGGAATATTGTCTTTATTATATTGAAGAATTTAACAAGCCTAAAATCGATGTAATGATATTGCTCGTCTTAACTTTAGATTAAACTTATGCCATTTTCAAAAATATTAAACACCAGTAATATATAAAATAATTATAGAAGTAACTATAGAAATAAATTTCTACAGTTTCAGGAAAAATGGTATGGAAAAAAATTGTTTCGTTTACCAATCCAAAATATCGATTTCATTCTAGTTTTTTTCATTAAAAAAACACTAAAAAAGTTTCCAAGGAAGATGTTCATCCCTACGAAATTCAATGCCGAACATTTGGCATATATATATATATATATATATATATATATATATATATATATATATATATATACACGCGAAACCGGAACCAAAACTCAATATCTCTCTCTCTCTCTCTCTCTCTCTCTCTCTCTCTCTCTCTCTCTCTCGCTCTTTCTCTCTCATTCGCTATAGATATATATACGTATTCTATCTAAAATTAATAGCCCTCCAACCTTCCGCGTATTCATTTCACAAAATTAGCCGAATCGAGAGCCCGGCTAACAAGCTCGACACAATAATACCTTAGAAATAGGTAATAAAATGAAAAAAGAAACGCTTCTCCCCGGGCCCCTCTCACCGTCTCAATTTCACCGGACGGGAAGAGCGCACGCGTAGCCAATACCAGCCGAGATCGACGCGGGGACTCAGGCTTTGATCGCGTTCCACGTCGAATATCGTTTTCATTCCCAAAAAATCAAAGGATCGGCAGCGGAACGAATCTCCCTATCTCACTCCCTCTCTTTCTCTCTCTCTCTCTCTCTCTCTCTCTCTCACTCTCCGCGGCAAAATAAGCGTGTATACACACACACAAACACACACACACACACACACACAATATTCTGCAACGAATAATAAAGAAAAAAGTAAGCGAATCCCGCTCCGGCGAAAAAGCGCGCCGATTCAAAAACTCCTTCCTTCTGCGAGTGTGTGTGTGTGTGTGTGTGTGTGTGTGCGCGTGTGCGTGTGTGTGTGTGTTTGTGTGTATGGGGGAGGACCACGGGGCCACCTCCTCTCCTCGTCCAAAATACTACAGCGGCGGCGGCGGCGGCGCGCACAACCCGCGCGTTACGTCAAGGAGGGCGCGGGTACAAAGCTGATGGCAAAAGCTTTTGTCTCTTTGTTCTTTCCCCCCTCCCCTCGCGAACTACCGCCACCCCCCTCCACCCTCAACCGCCAGCCCGTCTAGCAAGCAGAGCCAAGAGAGGAAGAGGGAGGATACGCACCCGTTCTTCGGGAGTATATGCAGGCGCGCGAGCTCGCTCGCTTTTGTTTCCGCTCCTCCGCCTCCGCGGCCACCCCAACCCCTACCCCTCCCCCCTCCATTTTTCCATTTGGCCCCGGCGCATGCGAGATATCGCTTTCTTTCTATATCTCGCTACGGTATCTATCAACGTCTCCGCGGCGCGGCGATGGCGGAGGAAGAGTGTAGAGCACACGGGGAGGCTTCATTTACAAGACAAAGCAGTTTGCGAAACTCGGGAAGATAGGGGGAGGGGCGGGGACGCATCGGGCAAAGAGCGAGCCCGGAGTAGAGAGACTCGTCGCTGATCGAGGGGGAAGGGGGAGCAAGGAGAGAAGATGGCAAGGACCACGAAAATTAAGTGCACGCGGAGAGAGAGAGAGAGAGAGAGAGAGAGAGAGAGAGATAGCCAGTGTGAGCGAGAGAGAGTGACAGGGGGTTAGGGAGTAGGGGGGGGGGTACAACATGGAGCCTTATCTCTGCGAATCAGGAAACCGGAACGGAGGATAGGTGGATTAGCGAGAAGTAATCGCTCTCGGCCGATGCGTATCTCCGAGTCTCGGGAATATAAGAATGCGATGGATCCACGTACCTGTGTGTGTTCACACGTGGGCGCGTGTGCGTCAGTGCGCTTGAGCGTACGTGCGCCCGCGCGAGGTATAACGTACGACGGGACTAACCGTGTATATATATATATATATATATATATATATATATATAGTAGCCCTCGCGCCTTCCCTCCCTCGAATATGGATAAGAGATACCGCGCGACCTGTCGCACGAAACTTTCACGAAGGTGGCGTGCGGCGAAATTCAGCAGAAAATCGCGTCGATTTGTACTTATTGCGTTTATGGACAGCGCATCGGCTTGCACGGCCGGGGAGAGCTGACGAATCGATGGAGTAGATCGTAGATCGTTTGGGGCGAGGGGCTGGGAGGGGGGGGGGGGTCGTTCGGTCCTTTGGGTGTTGGAAAAGTCCTTGCTGTGACTTGATTGATATAATCGGCTATCGTTTTGTCACTGTATATTTATCACTATATATTTTTTTCACTGCATATCATTCAGCTTTACAGCGTCTTGATTTACAAAAGTTTAAATATAATTGAATAACGATAAACATGTATATGTATGTATATATATATATATATATATATATATGTGTGTGTGTGTGTATATATATATATATATATATATATATATATATATCCTCCCCCCCGATCCTCGAAGAGAGCCCTAGAATTTATTTCGAATAAATGTTAGATGCTATTCCGTATATTTTCGTAGTTTCTGTGATTCAAGATATAATTTCAAGTTACCTGTAATACTTTGTGACTGTAAACGGATTTAGATAATTGACTGTAAATGATTTTATTTACCTTCAAGTATCCACGAATGACTTTAATTGGCCTCAAATGATTTCAGGTCGTTATAAATTATTGTCTTCAAATGATTGAAAATTACTGAAATCGATTTCCATTACTGCAATTTATTTCGAATCATCATAAATGATTGCAATTGTCTTCCAATTATTTCAAGAATCTAGAAAATATTTCAACTGACTATAAACAATTTCTAGGGACTCTATTTCAATTGATTTTAAATTATATAATAGAATTAGAAATGACTTGAAGTGTCCAATAAAAAAAAAATTAAATTAATTATTTCAAAAATTGTGTCAATTGTTCTTTTAATGACAATAATGATTTAAAATAAGTCCTAAGACTGAAAAGCCTTTCAAACTCCACATAATTGATTCTTCGTGTACAATCATAAAAGTCTATATAATACATTTAATGATTCTCATTTCGGTTGAATTTGTACTTGGATTTTCAATGATATTCCGGCTATAATAATTTTAGTATTATGAAGAAAGAGTTACTTACATTGAAAAAAATTTTAATTAAAAAGTTTAAAGGATAATTAATTATTCGTCGAGAGTATACACTTTGAATGTTCAACATATGAAAATATTAATAACATTCCCATAATAACCGCATATATTAATATTAGGGGTGAAAAGATTGAGTTATCGAAGCGCACAATTATATAAATAAAATCCAAGTCGACGATTTTACGCCTTAAAACAAATAATCCGAAACAGCTTAGACGTCATAATACGATATATATACTCGTACGCTCTCGGTGTCCTTTTCCTTTCTCGATCATCCTACGTATTTCATCCTATTTATTACAATTAACGTTCAAAGGCTGATCGGGTACCATCGTAATAACGTCGAAAAATCAATGGTAATCGGCGATATTTACAAAAAGGGCAGAAAGAAAATGCTAAATCGCACCGCATCGAAACCGACTTCTCGAGCGCAGCCTTGAAAGAAAAATATTGAAATGGGCTGGACCGCGCGGTGAGCAATGGTTTTAAATAATCTTGATATATATGTGACAGTATTGGTATATATATATATATATATATATATATATATATATATACATATACATATATGGATGCATATGACGTATCGATCGATAAAAAATCGGCAATAATTCATAATTATCTAAAAGAAGCGTGCACGCGCCCCGAGTTCTTAATAACAAAACCGTCGCGTATCCCTAGCCCCCCCCCCACCCGCCCACCACCCCGTCCCTCTCCATCGCCCTTGGAATGTTATTAATTCCGTGGAGGGCCGCGGCCGCAGCGCCGTATGCAAATCCCCGTCCCTGAAATTTATATCCTTATTTTAGATCGCGGCTCGTCGCCGAGCGCGAGGCTGCGAGCGCGCCCGCATAAATCACCGTCACAATTACGCCCGAAAATTTAAGGCGCTCCCGCGATCCCGATCCCGCGCTCCGCGATCGATCGCCCGCGCGGGAGACGTGGGGCGGGTAGATGGGTTACGTCCACCGCCCCGCGTGTATGCATAAAAAGCGCGCGCGAGGTACGCGCAAAAGCCGGCGCGCCGTCGCCGTAGGCGAGCTTCAGCTTCTTTACTCGGAGGGGAGACAGTTTATATCTCGGGTGGTGAGTTAAGTAATAATGAAGACGCTACGACGTACCCCGGCTATGGATATACATATATATATATACGTATAAAAAGACACCGTGGGGAAAAAGTCGCCCGCCAGACACGGAGGGGGAGAGAGAGAGAGATTCGCATCGGCTTCTGCGTGCACGATTCAGCGCCCTCTGCGTTGTATAATACAAGAACCCTCCACCCCCCCCCTCGCCCACATTGTTTACGATCGTCTAATTTCAATCGGCCGCATATAATCCGATCGATATTATATGAGCGGGTAGATCGTTCGCTCGAGCGATATCAGGCCGATTATACGGGGGGTCAAACTTCGGAATATGTAATATTAATAATAATAGTAATAATATGAGAGGTACAGCAGCGCCACGGGCGCGCATGCGCGATCGCCCCTCGTTCCGTGCGCGACGTTTTCGCATGCGCCAGATATACGCGCTTCATTGCTCGCGGTCCCGATTAAATCTCGCCGGCCGAGTATAATAAGCGAGGCATCGCGCGAAATTATAATACTTTTGCCTATAGGGAGAGAGAGAGAGAGAGAGAGAGAGGAGAGAGTGAGCGTGACAGGGGGGGGGGATGGATCGATCGATCGAGCACATATACTTATTAATCCGGCGGGGCGGCGCGAATAATTGAATCGGCGGGCTAATCGCGCGGATCGTTATACACAGCTTATGCAGTACGGGAAGACGTATATACTTACATGTACGCGGCAGCGCTCCAATGACTTCTTCTCCCGATTAATTGCGTCCCGGTACGCGGGGCGGCCTCGCTCGGCGCTTCTGTGCTCCCCGCTCGCGCGCCTATCTCGCCGATCGGCCGTTTGACCGGATTATTTATCGTCGACGACCGCGGCGGGAGGTGGGGGGAGGGGGGGATTTGGGGTCGGCCAATGCGCCGCTCGGCCACCGGCTCCTCCTCGGCGGCCGCGGGTTTTGAAGAGCCGCGCGAAATTGCCGGGGGGGGGGAGGGAGGGAGGGCCGGGCAGTCAAAATTGAAGTTTTTAAGATCTGACGTATATTCGAGCGCGTACTGGATAATTATAAGTTTGAAGTGCATTTATATATATATATATATATATATATATATATATATATATATATATATATAGAAGTGAAGTGCAGAAGTGAAGCGAAGCGAGATGATCGGAAAGGGGCTGACAAATATATATAGATCGTAAATTTAGAGATCAACGATTTGATTCTAATAAGAGAATTGGAGATAATTCCGTGGAATTATTTCATATGAAGTACGAAGTGAGTCGTGGGGCTGTTAGCTCTGAGAATTATTTTCTCGATATACTAACAATTTATTGTGCAATTATTTAAAATTATTGCAATGGTTATGAAGCGAAAGCATTACATAAACTATGAACTTCACTTGAGATAACTCGAACTAATCAAATCATTTTATCATTTTAAATCGAGAAAAATCGCCTGAAATCATTTGAAATGATCTTTAATCACGACAAATCAATCAAATCTATTTCAATTATTCGAAATCAGTTGAATTTGGTCAAAATTTGTTTATTCATGAAAACCATACAAACTCGTTTGCAATTCCATTCAAAATTTATAGAAATTATAAACAATAATTTTTAATTTGAAATCGATCGATATTCTAAATTTTGAATTGAATTGAAATTTTGAACTGAAAATTCAAATTTAATTCTGAATCACGTGAAATCATTTCGGATCATTATAAATCAATAAAAATCGATTGAAATCCATTTAAATCGGTGGAAATCGTTCAAAAATTATTAGAAATAATTTAACACTATTTTGAATTAGTTTAAAATAATTTGAATTAAACTGAATCATAAATTTCTTATAACTTTTGAAAATTATTTACGATTATTTGGAATCAATTAACAGCGATGGAAATGACTATAAATCATTTAAAATTATTAGAATCATTTTTAATATGAAACATTACTTTCACTTTTTATTCAGATAACTATCTTCCTTTTGAAACATGTGAAAATTTTAAATCATATAGGAAATCGATGAAAATCTGTTAAAATCGTTTACAATCATGTCGAACTCTGAAACTTATTATATAACTTAAGATAATTTAAAATCATTAGAAGTGATTTTAAATTATTTGATAAATTATTTGATAAAATCAGTTAAATTCATTAAAATCGATCGGAACCACTTGGAGTCGTTTCAATTCCGGTACAATCTGTTGTATTCATTCGAATTAATTTGAAATCAATTCAAATTGATTAAAATTATAAAAATCCATTAAAAACTCTATTAAATTCTGTTGAAATTCTTTTAAATTATTAGAAATCGATAGAAACAATTTTGAATCAGTGAAAATTATACGAAATTCTCAAAATCATTCAGAATTGGCTCTCAATAATTATGTCCATCTCGACTGATAAATAATTACACAAATAATTACTTACCAAAATTTTTTTCTCTCAGTTTTCCATTCCTCTGTTCGTAAATATTATCCAGAGTATAAGCAGATATTTTGCATTTGCTAAAAAGTCAATCTACAGCCGACATTGTATTTCCATTTCGTAAATTTTCGACGCGCCCTCGACCCCATCGATTATGCAACGGCCAACGAAACAAGCGTTTCTGCCTCTAATAGATACCAGCAGACGGAATAAGTCTCGATCTTCCGCGGATAAGACCCGCCAAAAACCTCTCGCGTATACCCCGCAAAAAGCCCGCACACGCGGGGCGGAGCGAGGTGGGGAGGGGGAGGGGTTGGTGGGACGACGGATCGAACGGGAACGAAGCTGCCCAAGAGCAAGCCCGCACAAAAGCTCGAAGAAAGACGCGATCGCGCCGATAAGCTTTTGGCGAGCCGAACACCCCATCCCCCACCGCCATTCCTCGCTCCGAGCGCGAGCGCGGTTTTCGGGATAATGAAGAAATCGCTCTCGATCCGGCCGGCTTCACCGAGAGAACTTACTTACACCGTGCGATATACATGTATATATATGTATATATATATATATATATATATATATATATATATATATATATATTCATCTGTCCCCGTCGCGGGGGGATGTAGCAGCGAGCGATTCCACATATACATGTATACTAAATAAATGATTTACCAACCGATAAATCCTGCGACCAGCGCGAGAGGGTGGACGAGGGGCGGCGGCGGGTCGGGTTTGGGGGGGGGGGGGTAGGAGGGGGAGATACGATCGCGCTTGCATCGGCTCTTTGGGACGCGCGCGCTGACTATGGGCGGCATGGGAACTCCAGTCGTTGTCCCCGCGCGCTACTGATTCGGATGACTTTATTTTATTTATTTTTTTTTTTTTTTTGTTTTTTTTTTTGCTTCTTCCGCCGTCTCCGTCATGCTGTACGTGTATATGTGTATATATCTCCGGGGAGGACGTCTTTCTTTTGTGCAGTTGGACTTCGAAAATGCGAAAGTGAGAGGGAGAGAGGAGGAGATATAGAAAGAGAGAGAGAGAGAGAGAGAGTGAGTGAGAGTAAAAGGGAAGAGAAGAGAGACATTTCGTAGAGCATATGCGCATAAATAAAACAGCGCCCGGGCTACTCCTTCTACGTACTCTGCAAGATTTCATTCTTTTCCCTTAAGCCCGCCTCGCTGTCTCTCTCTCTCTCTCTCTCTCTCTCTCTCTCTCCCTCTCTTGCTTTTCAACTCGGTAATACCGCAAACAGCGCACTACCTCTTCTTATTCCTCCTCCTCTTCGCCCTCTTCCTCCTTACCTGGCTTTTTTCTCTCTTATCTTTCGCCTTTACGCGTTTTGTTCTGTTCTGTTTTGTTTTGTTTTGTTTCGTTTTTTTTTCTTATTTCGAATCCCCGGCCCCGAATCGAGAGTTGCGACTTTATATCGCGGACGGGGGTATATAAATGTCGAAATCGCCGTCGTTTGTTGCGAGGAGCGGAGCGCGAGCCAAGGCAGCGCGACGCTACGATGCGGCCGGTAGACTGCGCGGGCAGAATGCCCCGGCAGAAAATTAATCTTTGGGCCCCTTTTGAGAAATTGCTTTGCCGTCTCTCGCGTCCCGCGGAAGCTGGGAGGTAAAACTGACGATAGGGGCGGATATATTCCAGATTTTGAACGGTAAAGGCAGAAAAAAGAATGGCCCCGGCGTCCAGACTCATTTGTACGGATCTGCATTGCAGGGGACTGTCGGCGTTTCAGCAGCTTTATGAATCAAAAGAAGTTGTTAACTAATATTTCGCTCTAATGCACAATTATTAAAATGAATAAGCAGCAAATTTTTATTATCGTAGGCGATAGCGGTAAAACAATGAATGTAAATTATTATCATTAAAATCAGATATTATTTTATCTAACGCCATATCTGGAAGTAATAAATAAAAAAAGTACTGAAAATTATATTTTATATTTGGCGTAAAATACAATTTCCAGCACATTGTTCATGAAAATACGACTTTACTTTCAAGCCTGAGGCTGTAAAATTGAACTTAAAACAATCGGCTTGAAAACTACCGTGCGCAACGTGGGTGTCTGCACGCATTTGGGGCTTAAATTATACAGACTACTAATTATATCACAGTGGATGTAAAAATTCATACGCCGGGCTTTTAGATTGTAAAATGATTTTTTTTTTTCATTTGTTCGACGTCTAAATAAATTTTCATTCTTTATGTATTCATCGGATTATTGTGTCACTCGACACACCTGATTCGCATCCGAATGAAATATCTGCGAAGGAAGAAAATCTGGTGGCTTTTTGTAATCAGCGCCATCAGCACCGCAACTTTTTACAGTATACAACCTATGTATACAAATCGGCGATTAAAAAAAAATAATAATAATAATTTAGGCGCAGCTGTGCAGATTTTCCTGAAAGATGGTGGGTGATATTTAAAATTTTAAGAAAAACGCTGAAATCACACCCGATGACGGTAACCAATAATTTACACACCTTTGCGCGGCGGCTTACGGAAATTTCGAAAATTGCAGTGACCGACGCAGACAGCGATCGCTTCATCCCGTATTCGGGTCCATGTCTATATATATATATATATATATATATATATATATATATATATATATATATGTATTCAACGCAACGAAATCCGCCGGCCTAGAATCGCGTCATCCATAAATTTTTTCTCGCTCGTCCCGCAAGACGGACGAGGCGTCGAGTGTTGAGGCCAATAATCGGTGATCGATAACCCTCGTGACTTTCAACGAAAACGAAAAAGATTAAAAGAAAAAAAAAACGGGACGGGAGGAAGGAGAAAAAATAGGCGGCACACAAGGAGCCGCGCAGCTTATATACGCTTTTGGCGACTCCCCTTATCTTCGGCTTTCTATCGAGTCATAACCCATAATTAAACCACATCTTTTACACGATCTGCGGAAGGCGATAGATGAGAAGGGTGACGGGGGACGGGGGAGAACGAGGGAACCTCCTACTTCTCCTCCTGACCCGTACCGCTACATATATATATATATATATATATATATATATATATATATATATATATATATAATATATTATATAAAATACAGATTCGAACGCGGACGCGGAGTCCCGCGCTTCCATACTATGCGCCAACGCACGGACACGCGCGCGCAGACGGGCGCGAGCAGCGCGCACATATCTATAATGCGCTCGCTTTTCGGCGAGTCACGTGTAGGTAATTAAAATAAGTAAGGGGTCCGTCGAGAAAGGGAATCTCGTAGAAAGATGGCGAGAGAAGCAGGTTGGGAGGGGGGGGGGGTGTTTGGGCCGGGGAATAGTAACGAAGAAAGGGAGAGTGTTTCGATCGGGAGATCACGCTAATGGGCCCTAGAGCCTCCCCAGCGTGTGTGTGTATATATATATATATATATATATATATATATATATATATATATATATGCGCATTTTAAAACCTACTACCGGGGCATCCGACTTTTGCACACGCGCGCCAATACTAACTCTTCCGTATGTGTGTGTGTGTGTGTGTAAAACTCGCGAAAATCAGCGGAGCCATACTGCTAATTTGCACGCTATATACCCGCTCGGCGGCACCTCTCAACACCCCCCCCCCCTATTCCACCGCCGCACGAAATCTCCGGGATTTATTATACGACCGGGACCGGCGGCCTTTTGCCATCGACTCGCGGATACTGGGGTGAGGGGAATCGCTTTATATATATATACATACGCGTGCAATGCACGCGTGAAAAAGAGTTTTTTTTTTTTTAATGGAGGGGGACGAGACGCGGCGCGTAGAGCAGATATATAATACACCTTTTATATTAGGAAAAAGAAAACTGTTATAAGCCGGGGATATTTATACGTGTATAATTGGATTCTGGGAGTTTCGTTGCAGCGACGTGGCGCGGGATTATATTATTGATGGCGAACCGAGAAGAGGCAAAATAATTGGAGCAAACGGAAATCTAATGTTTTTTTTAATTTTTATCTAATAGAGAACGGATGTAAACGGAAATTTTTGAAATACATAGTCTAATGGTTTCTGTGTAATAAAGCTGATAAGAGCGTTACATAATGAATATTATATTTTATTTCTTGATTATAATGATTTTACTGTCCCATGATTTTAGTAGTTACTAATGAACATTCCTATATCAGTTGGAACATTTTTTGATATGCCTTCAATTTTATTTATTGGGCCTAATAATTCAGATGATGTCTATATATTTATTAATACATATTAGCCTATCATAGCTGATTTTGCAATTTATATGATTGTATTGCATTGTTCGAATACCTGACACTATATACTTGTGTATATATATATATATATATAAGAGAAGAATTACAATTAAAAATTGTACTTATGTCGATTATTGTTGTAAAGTAAACTAAGAAATATTTCTATCCGTCTTACAGTCGTATTAAATAATAATATATTTATAATTAATTAATTAAATAATGACAATCAAACTGTCCTTGTTTATAGTCAGATTATCCTTTATTAACAGTACTATTTATAGACTAATTTTTACTTAAATTTCAGATTCCACGTAGGTAACTACGAACAAAGACGGCCCGACCGTCATTATTTAATCCATTGACAATAACCGTAAGACCTACGAAAATGTTCGTCGGACGGGTTACGAATAAAAAAAAAAAAAAAAAAAAAAAAAAAGAAGCCGGAACAGCGCTGCCGACGGAATGCAGATGGTTGATAAAACGCGACACGACGACGAGAGGCCGCGGCGCGATCAATGCGAGCACGGCATTGTAAGGTGGCCCGGATCGGATCCGGACCGGAGGGGGGGGGGGATGGTACAACCTGCGATTACACGCGACGAAAACAATGCCACCGCCAAGCGGTCAAATCCAACGCTGTGCTATTCCCGTGACATTGGCACCTTTTGTCCTTACGACAGTCAATATACTTATGTAACTGCCAAAATATCCGACGACTCGTTTTTCATCCGTCCCGTAATATGTCGCAGTTTAGAATAATGGGAATTATATGATGAATTCGCTTATCTTATCGAACATATTCTCGTTGTTGTGCGACATCAGACGGGCATGATACGTATATATATATATATATTTGAATTTTTGTAATTTCAAGATATGGCCAATGACTATAAACGAAAATTATCGAATAATAAATGACTCTGGAAAACGTCGCATCATTTTTATATTATATATTTATATATTCTAAGGTTCTTTGTGGTATGCAACGAAAATGCCGAATGGACTTGATGCTGTGCATTAACTCTCGTATTGCTGCGCTTCGATCGATTTCGTAACGATTCCTCAAATCGGACTCGTCCCGACGTGAACATTGAAATTTCGAAGAAGCTTTTTTTTTTCTTTTTGTTTTTTTTTTTTTTTTTTAAGAATTATAATCATTGGCCGCAATAACTTCATACTTAATATGTTATTCAGATCAATTAATAATAATTGTAAAGTATAATGCTTTCTGAGCGTAAAAATACTTTTGGCGAACGTGGAATGTCGATTGAAATTATAACCACTCTGAATTATCATCAATACCAGCCAGCACTTAATTAATCATACAGAATTCTTAGGTATCGTTAGGAATGTAATTCTATAGTTACAGTCGACATTGCGTGCTTTTTATAATTTTATTTTTTCTCTTCACTCTAGTTAGAAAAAATGCACAATACAGAATGCAGTGCAGTTTGCAGAAAAATTTTAGGTAAAAGGAACATTTTTTTATCTCATTTCTTGTATGATTATTTAAAAAAAAAGAAAAAGAAAAAAAGAGGTATTAAAACAATATCCTGTTTCCTTTATACTGATTACTTTTATAATGCTAATTTCAAGTGAACGAATAAATTCTCTAAAAAATGAATGTTTTAGAATGCATTAATTATTACTATTACTATATTGTTTGTCAAATATTTATACGTAAACGACGAGTTAATATGATAATTAATCACAAATTTGTCAAGTTCGGAGATTACACTAAAGAAGAAAAAAAACAGTACAATTACTGTAAACAACTTCGTTGATTTTTGTCATTCACATTGTTGAATTATGGTTTATCAGTGTTGCCATTATTATATGTTTTAGTTTATTATTATATGGATATCAGTGTTATCATTATTATATCTTCTTTATTTTCGATTTAGAATAATATATTTACACGAAACTGTAGAGATTAGAGCTTATTTAAAAATTGTCATTGAATTAACCTGAATTTTGAATAATTATGCACATGAAATTTAGAAGAAAGTCGCAAGTGTTGAATAATAAAACTATTTCTTACAGGTTGGAGGGACAGGGGGAGGCAAAAATAATTTAAAAATGACCGCTGAGCTATTCATGTTTTTAATTAACCCTTATACGCTCTCAGTATTTTTCAAGTATTATATATATGTTAGAGATTCCAAAACTATAATCAACGCACGCAAATCTCTGTCTTCTTCTCTCTCTCTCTCTCTCTCTCTCTCTCTCTCTCTCAAAATCTCGACTGATCAATCTAGTCATTTAAATGTTAAATTATTTTGTATCGTCCCATATACATTAAGTTTTAATTGTATGTACATGCGTGAATGCATTGAAGGAGTGATTGGATAGATGATCGAAATACTAAAAGAAATTCATACTGTATCATCTCTTTATTATATATATTAATATGCATTACATATATTTTTATGAATTTTAATTAAAGATAACATTTTATATTTTTGTACTAGTTATACAAATATAGATCTATCTATCTATCTATCTATCGCTCCTTCTCGATTATATTATATATATATATGTTTCCAAAAACTTATGTAAATGACGTCTGATTTAACCTGAAAGGAATACTCGAAAGTGAGAGGAAGGGAGAGAGAGACAGAGAGGGAGAGAGATAGGTGAGAGGCTTTCATTGGGAATGTTTTCGCATTCGTTTCTATGTTATAAACTGGAGTTTCAGCATACTCCCTCAAAAGTGTGCATGTATGCATGTATATATAGGTATACATAATCACCCGATTCTGCACCCGGTGGGCGCACGCGTGCGCGAGCTCGAATCTGCAGGCGATCGGTGGTCATCGCTCTCTTTCCTCTCGCGCGGCCCACCTCCCTTTCTCTCCCCCTCGCCCATATCCGGTCTTCCTCCCTTTGTTTTTACGACGCCGCGTCCTTCTCTAGGGCTCGCTCTCTGTCTCTCTCTCTCGCTCTCTCTCTCACCCTCTCCCTCCCTCTCCCCCTCCGTATAATTATGCGATGCTCATTTAAAGGACCTAACAATCGCGGGGGATTGTCTTCCTCGTTCTTTTCTTTCTCAATCTCTCCCTCCCCCCCTCTCTCCTTCTCTCCCTTACTTCTCTCCCTTCGTTCGCTCTCCTTTTTATTCCGAGCTCCGTGCAATGATTTTTTTTTCTCCCTGCCCTTTTTGGTTTTTCGTTGTTAAAGGCAGTCGGCGCGCTGCGCGCGCGCGCGCGCGCGGGAGAGCGAGGACTTCGGCTCGTTCGGTTTATATAGAAGGCAAACTCGGCGGGCTTTATTGCTTCATTCTTAACGATGCAATCGCCGTTTTTCGTTTAATGAAACGCCAGGGAACCCGATAAATTTCGACGTTTACTGCTTCGAGCCGCCCCACCCAGTACCCCCACCCCCCTTTCGCTTGCTCGCCATACCCCCCTCTCCCTCTCTCTCTCTCTCTCTCTCTCTCTCTCCATCTCCCCCTCAGCCTCTCGCTACGTGAAAGATTATTGGTAATTTACGATATTATTTTCGGAGATGGATGAAATTTTAACCCCTCGGCTACCTGTGATTCGCTGCGACACACGACAAGTCGGGTATTAAAATTCATGTCTTCGATTCTGGTATTTATTAATTTTTTTTTTTTTTTGGTCTTTCCCTTTATAAGCTTTTATAGGGCTTATCTTTTTAATAAATTGTAAATAAATTGTCGGACCTCACAGGAGTTTAGCGTATGATAATCGGTCCAACCGCAGGGGGAACACTTTACGCCGTGACGTTTATATTTTATCGTGATTTATACAGATAACAAAATTTATATATATATATATAATAGAGAACAAATTGAAACACGTGTTTACGAACGAATTCTCTAAACTGCTACATTGTAATAATAATTGAGATAGTACACGGAGTTCGTATATATATTAAAATATTTCGCCGACCTTTATGTAATTAGAGCGACAACTAATTCTGTATTTTCGTCATTATCAAAGTTACAGCACAACAAATGACAGAAAACGTAAATTCACAAAAGTAAGTATAGATGTTGAAGGTACAACGGTAATAGAGAGGGCTGTGTCCTAAAAATATTGAAAAAGTGTCGAATAAATTATAACAATAGCATCATACAATTAATACAATAAGATGTATAAACGTGAATTCAATTGAACAATTTATCGCGATGCTTACATCGATTTCGGGCTCTTTTTTTAACATTATGGAATTGAATATGCACGCGGGCAGGCGGGTAATTCGCAATTTCGTTCAACATTATATATATACATATATACATATATATATATATATATATATATATATATATATATATATATATATAATGCTTCACCTGCGCACGCGCATGTACGATATAAGAACAGTGAAAATGCGTACCGCACGTAATTCCAGTGTCGGATTTACATTCCTGCGGTCCCTTTTCGGCCATGCATCTATACATACAAGTCTATATAAAAATATATGCATCGATATTTACAGGTGTGTGCGTGCGCGCGCGCGCGCGTGTGTGTGTGTGTATGGTGTGGCTCGACTTAATTCTGTCCCTGCGGTTTTCGCGCTATAACATCTTATATAAAGATGATGAATATATGTACATACACACCTATCATGATTTCCTCTCGCGTGGTTATTTGAATTTTTTCAGAATATAATCATAGCACCAGCGAGTACTTCATTTCGTATATACTTACCTATGCCTTATTGATAATTTTATATTTAATTGCAAATTTGCTTTTCTCGCCTTCCGAAGCACCTATACATCGAGCATTTTCATTATAGTTTCCTAACGTAGAGAGTAAGAACTGTATTATAAATACAATACACATAAATACAAGCAGTAAAATATGATGCATGTGTAAAAGTTTATAATGTTTAGCCAATTAATCGATTGTAATTGTAGCAATCTTTAAAATGACTTATTTCGAAAATATTCAAACGACTTGATGCGCGGATATTTATATAGCTTTATTTTATCATTATATTTTAATTCGTTAATTACCCATGATAAGCTACGATTCTTTTCCGCCCGTAAACCAATTTTCGTTTAAAACAGAATTAATTTACCCATATACAAAGAATTTAATGTATAAAAAAATGTTACGATTACAGTATAATATATGTATATATATATATATCGCCCTTAATCTATATATTATTCTTCAATTATTTTTATTTACAGCGCTCATTTGAAATCGACGAGATGACTTAATTAACAATTCGGCGTGCGCCAATTACGATCGTAAAGGAGGCACGTTTTCTCTTTCTTTTTCTCTTTTTGCACACGACTTTTCTGCAGGGGCGGGATAATTACCAGATTTTTAAATTGACCCTACCTTCGCGAAAGGGCACTTTTTCCCGAAAAAATTACTTCTCGCCCTCGTTAGTATAACATTCGAAAAATTGGACTGGCTTCACTCACCCCCCCCTGCCCCTCCGCACCCGGGCATAATTAAAGAACGGAGCCCATTTGAATCTCCAGCTCGGGGCTAATGTCCCGCATAATATAACTACTCCAATTCGACTTAAACGAATAAGAGAGACAGAGGGACAGGGAAAGAGAGACAGAGAGAGAGAGAGAGAGAGAGAGAGAAAGAGAGAAAGAGAGATATATATAACCCGAGAAGAAACCTATCCGCCGGACAACCAAAAAACGCTACAAATAATACACCTTTTTAACTTTTTAAGGTGTATAGCTTGAGCGAATTATTCCTGCGCACGAGTTAATTTTCTTTTAATCTAATAACAATATTTTAAAATTCTAATGAATTCATCTCAGTTTTTAATTAATATATAAGAAACAAATGAAGTTATATGAAGTAAAATGTTGCGCGCTTGTAGAATCGGTTAACTTTCAATATCGATCTGTGTTTTCTGGCGCTGTGCGTCGAAAATTTTGACGGCGTTTAAAAGAATTGCGACGGTATATGTGTCGTGCGTAAATAAATGCATAAATAAATGATTGTGGATCAGTGGTGGATTATGCAATTAAACGATATCTAATCAGTGACAAAGGCAAACTATGAATCATCTCCTTTCATTTGAAGTTAAGTGTATGCCCTTTTGCTATTGTATGTTTTCCCGTTTGCAACGAAATATCCACGACTATAACTGGCTTTTTTTCTACGTATTTTGACCCATGGAATTCCAGAATATTTATTTTGTTTCAAACAAAACCGAATATATTTTTTTGTAAAAAAAAAAAAAAAAACGACGGCTAAGGGAGAAAGCTCCAACAACAATCCTACCAAACTAAATGTTCAAGATGTTAGGATTTTTTTACAAATTACGATACTGCCATTTCTTGACAGCTTTGACTGCTTGTAAATTCATTATGAACGAAGCACAACAAGAGCCATTGATAAATGTCTCGAAACGGCACGATTTACGTATAAGAATCGAACTTTTAATCTTAAAACTGTATTGTGAATTTTCAAAATTTTTGGCTTTAAGTCGTTCGAAATAATTACTTAAAGTTAAATTAAGTAGATATTACTGAATTTCAAAATTGTTAATCTATTTGAATTTAAAAAGAAAAAAAAAGAAATTACAAATTGATCAAAAATGGCAAAAACTGAAGTTCTCCGTATCATAACCTTTATATTATGTATTTTGGATGACGTCTGTTGTAGATGCTTCTTCAGTTAGAAAGATCTATGTTATCAGAAAAATAATCTTAACTTAGATTTCTGATTTAATTGACTCATGTTGTATCTTTTTTTCTTACAAAAGAAAATACACAAGAAAGCCCATTTTTACCCAGCCACATATTCATTATCAGGACACCACTGATCTTTCATGACATAAAACGATTTGCCCCGAATAATTATGTTGATTTTTTTTCCTTATTAATAGGATTAGTTCAAAAATTAAAACTAAACTTATCATCATCGGAGTTCTAATAAATTTATATATAATAACTTATTCTAATCTAATATATATATATATATATATATATATATATATATATATATATATGTATATCTAATATCATCTAATAATAGATGATCTAATAATAATCATCTAATATATAACAGCTTATTTTGTTGGCGCATAACGTGCGTGTAAAATGCGCTCTGCGTCCCTGCAGCGCCGACGCAATGTTAGTTCGGACGCGAGTGTGTCGCAATAGAATTTCGCCGAAAACGCACAGGTACATGTACCAACGGGTGTGCACGCGCGCGCGCGTTCACACACATATGCATTCTCACAGAGGCAAGGAGAGAGAGAGAGAGAGAGAGAGAGAGAGAGACCCCGGCAGCCCTTATTTAAGAACAAGGGTGATCTCGTGGACGCGCGCGCACGACAGGAAGCTACGCGAGCGCAGCATCAGTAGTACGCTGTTTTTTTTTTTAATTCGCTCCCAAGGGTGATGCTGCCGACGAGCTCTCGGGTGCCCCCCCCCCCCCAAGGGGACTCTCGTCCGGACGCGAGCGCGCGCGTCGTTACGGATACCTCACCATTGTCTCGCGTCCCCGGACTGTGACGTACGCGCGCCTCGCTCTCGTATTAGGCGCCCTCCCCGCCGTGCCCCAACCCCCTCTGTTAACTTAATGTTTATTTGCTACCTGTGCGCACACGGAGCGCGTTTGTTTCCGGCGCGGGTGTCCCTGTGCGGCGCTTTGCACGTATATATAAATATACGGATATATACGTATGCGTCGAATCCATAGGGAGATATTTCGCTTTTATTATTATACTATACATACAAATATATAATAGAGCAGCAAAAAAAAGCTTTTCTCTATCTCCCATTAGTTACCGCATGCATATATATATATATATATATATATATATATATATATATATATATATATATATCTGTGTGTGTAGATGTCGCATGCGAGCGTGACAAATTCTACTTCTCGTCTCTGTTTTAACAAATTTGACCGACTGACTACTGATGTATGTATATATATATATATATATATATATATATATATATATATATATATATACATATACATATACATATTTCTTCTTGACCACCAAACTTATCTTATATAGCATCTTGAAAATTGTCATAAATACACCAATGAAAGAAATTATTGTTTTTATCCCACACACATTATATATATATATATATATATATATATATATATATATATATATATATATATATGTAGCAGATGTTCTCTCTGATGATTTTATACCGTTAATTCACCATGGGCCATTGATATATATATATATATATATATATATATATATATATATATAAAATGTGTATACGATAGTGTCTATGAGCGAGGTGTGTTCTTAGCCGATGCCTCCGACGCGCGTCCCTATTCTAACCCCGCACCTCGCGGTAATAACAAGTTATGCTAATTTATTATATAAAGTCGTAAAAAAATTAGCCGGTTTGTCACCGTTAGATTTCGCAAGCTATTTCATGTTCTTTTTAGCTCGTTTTTTATTCGAATGCCGTGTATATATATAGGGATACGCGATTGTTATTCGACAGATATACAATATGCACGCATATAAATGTAATTGTAATATATACGATAACTATATCTGCGAGCGTCTATAACGATATTATCATTATACAGTAATGTTTAGAGAGCGTACATATATGTTAAAATAAGTGTCATTACAATGGAAGTTGTAGATGGAAATGCCAATTGGCCGATAATATAAAATATATAATATATAATATCTGTGTATATAACAGAAAGTTTACCATATACGAATATCTGTTCATATGTGTCTTTGTACACGTATTTTATGCCTGTACATACTAAATGTGACGAAAATTTTGTTATTATACAAAAAGTTTGAATTTCATTCTAAAGAATTGATTTATATAATGTACATTGGCAAGGATTGTATAAAAAAATAGTCGAAACAGCCGGATATTAATAAATTAAGTCATAAAAATTATGGCTGTATTGTTGATTTTTTTATATTCTGAAAAATATGATTATGGCTCATGGGCAGAAATTTGTATTAGTTAGAAATTAGAAATTTGTAAATAATTTAAAGTACGCACTTGCAGCAATTATCAAAAATCAAAGATACCGCTATTTCATTTCGTGCAACAAATTTAAATAATAAATTAAATTTTAATATCCACTTGAACAGTTTCCTTCAGTTTTTCATCGAAGATCTTACCTTTAAGATTAGATCACCTGTAATAATACTGACGAGCCCGGCAGGTGGCTTAGGGCTCGGCGTACGAAAATAACTGTTCGCCGTCCATTTGAAATTTGTCACCAGTTTTATTTTCATCTGCCGCATAAATTTTTCCTCGCATGTTTCTTAAAAAATATGGTCTTTCTATTTGGTTTCCACAATTAAAAGACAATTGTGAATGTTGAAGCATTGTTATAACTTAGAAATCAATAACAATACGCTCGAGATCTACAAATATTAATTTCTATAATAATATACATATATTAATTGTTTCATTATACTTTTATTTCGATTGGAATCAAACACAAGAATTTATATCTCATCAAAAAATCTATTCTAACAATTCATACATTTTCAGTCTTCCAATCATCCGGAATTGCTCTCTCAGACCAAATTGATAAACGCATACTACTTTAACATAGAAAAGAAACAGAAAAAATTCGAATTGAACCCTTTGCAAAAATAAGTCTTCTGAATTTGATATTCACGCCTGGCACAAAATACTTATTACAGGCTCTTAAAAACCGATTATTTATTCTTTTTTTTTTATAGAATTCGATCTACATGAAAGGATCTGTATTATATAGCATAAGCGATAAGGCGATTTTCTAAACCTCCCTTTTCGACTCCCTATATATATATATATATATATATATATATATATATATATATATATATATATATCGATCGCATAGACTCACCCCTCGGACCGCGCCTCGCGCATTATAATAATAGAAAAGAGGATTGGCCAGTAACTTCCAAATCCTCCTACCCCCCTCCCACCACCCCTTGCCGTCACGACCGCCGAAAAAAAAGGAAGCACGACGCTGCGCCCTATATAATATGGCACGTGGTAAAAAAAAAAAAAAAAAAAATATCGCATCCACCACCCTCCCTCCGGAGCTTCCCCCCCCCCCGTTCCCCGCACTTCTAACCCACTTCCAAGAAGCCATAAAGGAAAGAGGAGGTCCGAACTATTAACGGATCCGTGCGGAGGCGCGCGGCAGCGCGCGCGAGGACCGGGGCCGCGCACGCACGAGATATGTAAAAACGCGGGCGCGGCGGGCGCGTGCGATCGGGCCCCGATAGGGCCCGTAAAGAGGCGCGCGCGGGCGCGCGAGCGCGGCGCGTTCCTCCCTCCCTCCTTTCTTTTCCTTTTCGTTGCCTTGTTTTTTTTTTTTTCTTCGCTCGCGCTCGCTCGCGCGCCCGCCGCTAAATGAAATTCGTACCACCTGCCTTATTCTTCCCTCCGACGTCGACTCCATCTCTATACTCCCTCCTCTCTCTCTCTCTCTCTCTCTTTCTCCCTCTTAGTCTCTCTCTCTCTCTCTCTCTCTCTCTCTCTCTCCCACTCGATCCCCTTCTCCACTTTCTCGCTGCATCCCTCTGCCTTGTCAATTGGGAAGTGCGCGCTCGAGCCGGACGACGAAGACGAGGAGGCGAGCTCTCGCATTATGCCGCCCGGTAAAAATTTAATCTTCCGCAATATACACGTTAAAGTGATTTGGGAAGAATAATATATTATCCATATATACATATATTATACAGGAATGAGATTCGGAATGAAGTGTGATGGGCGACTTTTTTCGTTATTCTTTTTCGACGATTATATTGTTTTTTTTTTTTTTTTCTACTTGACTCACGAAACGGCGTGTTTGGTTAATCATTGAAGTGCGCCAGTTTATCAATATAGGATGTGCAGACCTGTGGGGCATTATTTTCTATTTTTTGTCCTCAAACCGAAAAGTATATAGAATCCATTTTACACGTACGATAGATTTGTATAGAACATATGTTTTGAAAACTAAAAAAATGTTTTCTTTTTGTTTTACCATTTAATGGTCTTCAGGACATATTTAAGTTCAGCTAAGAAGTTAGATTTTTCCATTGTATTGAATTTCGTTCTATAAAGGGTAAATTTTCCTATTGAAATTGGTCTTGACCTACAAATAATCTTTCTTATTATGTTAAAATCAAGCCCAAGACCGTCAATGGATAGCTGGTATGGAATGCTGAAAATTTTGTATTGACTCTACTGGTCTTATTGTCAATGTTATAACTATAGAAACACCGCAGGATTTTTCCAACAACTTGAAAGGCTTATTATAAATTTCCCGAAGCTGACCGGTGTAATCCCCTTCTATTGTCGCGGCAGATTGGGATACAGCAGTTCAGAATAAAGTGAAAAACGCGTGCCGCTTTCCGTCTTCGGACTATTTTTTTTTTTTGGGGAGCAATGTCTTATCCACGTCACATATAGACTCGACACCAACATGTTCCGGTGTATTTCCGAGTTGA